>JANBPO010001224.1:600000-882891 GCA_024336825.1 Amorphophallus titanum
AGGCGAACAGTCCCATATGTTCAGGAGACTTCAGTTGTCATTTTAGGGTTTGCTGTGCACAGATGATCCGGGGGAAAGGTTGGCAAATCACATGTAGAGCAGTCTCGTTGACACATATCGCCCCGGCGGATACTTCCTTCACAAATTTGTCCTCCAGCTTCTTGTTTGTAGTAAAAAGGTATGCAGCAAGAGGCTTTGCTCTCGAGTTGATTATGTCAAAACTTTCCTCAATATCGTCAACCTGCGTAACAAGTCAGGAAACAGAAATCATCATTTAATGCTTTTATTATTCCACACAAAAGGAGGTACTGCACATCTATTGTAGGGTATCGATGTTTTATTGCATTGCTTTCAGTGAACCATTCATATTTTCTTCAAATTGTTCCGATTGCTTTTAGTTTGTGCAAACCAATCATGTGAAAAGATTTGTTTATGATGACAATCTGAAGCAAACATATATGTGCATAGAACATTTACATATCATCAGAATGCAGTCAGAGAGCAATTTTTTATTTTTACAGTATTCTGAATAGCTATTACTTTGTCCAAACCTAGCAGATTAAGAAATGTGCACTTACAAGGACAAATGGAAGCAAGGGCCCAAATATCTCCTCATTCATCACCAGCGCATCTTGTGGGACCTCGAGTAAGATTGTGGGAGCTATTTTTCTGTGATGGATGAAGATGGTTAAGAGTGCATAATACTTAACATGAACAAGATCATGCATCACCAAAGAAGATCTCTAAATAGTTAGCACTTACAAGGCCTTCTCATCCCGCTGGCCTCCATAAACAATCTTATCCGAAACTTCTTCATCGTCCCCTCCACTTGCTCAAGTCGGCCTCTCAAGTGGGATGGTAGTTTCGCTCCAGGAGGGTCACTCACAAGGGGGGGTGAAGGCTCGAGATCCTGACCGGGTTCCACCGTGGGGCCCTTATATATTCGAAAGAAAATCAGGGGCATTACAGCCCTCCCCCCTTAAAAGAATTTCGTCCTCGAAATTCAGGACAAGCACTAAGCGACAAGGGGAGAACGCCTGGACCAACTGACAACACTGTCAGAGCCCCAACCAGACCTCGAAACTCGTAAAAATCACGATCCTGAGGGACGCGGCCAGACAATGATCACGGACATACCTCGCTCACAACCCAAAACTCATCGAGCAGCAGAGCAGGCACATGCAAGAGGGCACACGTCTGGCGTCACCTCAGCCAATCACGAAAACCAACCACGCTCATCGAGAGAAAACACACTCCTCACCACGGAAGCCAACACCACCGGTCAACGTCTACGCTCGCCGGACCAACCAAACGCCAGCTTCACAACTCGCTGACCGATCTCACACCCTGCACCAAGGGCAACCAACGCTGAGCTTCCACCAGCTCACACCCGGCAAGCCGGATGCTGACAACAGCACCGGACCAACTTTGCCAGAAGACAACCTCTAACAAACCCCAGATCCAATCCGGAAAAAGCACATCTAATAATCGGCCACCCATGGCCTCGCTGGTGCACAGCTCGCACCACTCTCGAGCCCCAACAACCAGCATCTTCAGTCTGTGAAAGACCATCCACGGGTCACCAGATACTCGTCAACGGGGAACCTCCACCGGCTCAACAGGCACGCTCCAAATCATGACAGGCCATCCACTAACTCTCCCATAGACCAATGCCACAACTCAAGTCAAACCTCGCTCAGACACTGCAACCGATCTTGAACTTTACGCCAGCTCTACCCTCTCAAGGGAGCACGGCGAAACCACATGACAAGATCCCACCTCGGTACGCACATCACTCGATGCAACACACCGAAAAATCCTCCCATGCTGAACACAGACCAGGGATCACCACACCCAACGCCAACGTCTCACCAAAGACCTCTACACACCAGCACCATCCTTCGTCCAGTCTCATCAAACCCTTCGCCTAAAATGATCCAAAAAGGACGCCCGCTAATCCCGATTTCACTCTTACCACAGAGCCTTGGGACACAACCTCTTACAACCCACAACGCACTTCTCCAGAACTAACAAGTGTTGCCTGCTACCACAGCAAGCAGGTCGATAATGCGACGACCAATGCACACGGGTCCCCAGATAATACACATCTTACCATGGTCAGTCACTCGGCCAACCTCACCAGCCGATTACGACTACCAACCGGGACCCACAATCTTGCCAGAGATCACTTCTCTAAGAACATGATCTCACCCAAGGATTCATCTTCCAACACAGAAATGGGGTACTCATGCGGCAACCTCGCCAGCGCATTTCCCCAATTCTCAATCCAGCCAGCGCCACAGATCACAATGCCTCAAGCAATGACATGGCAACAACACATCTCACGCAACCGAGACAATCTCATACCGAGGAACCAATGCTCTGATGCTCAACACATCCTCGAAAATTCACCCGTAGCATCCAACGCTACGACCTCCTACTGCGCACTCAGATCCACGCACACAGCCACCACAATGACAACTCAGGATCTTCCATCCCGACAATCCTCTGTAACTCTGTAGGCTCCGATCCACAACGCCTCGAAAAACACAACGCCAATAGCAAATTCTCACAAACACTACCCAACTGGCATGCATCCTTCTGGAGTAGTGCCAACACACCCTTACACATCAGGGAAGTGGGCAATGCTTCTCACTGGCAACCACCTTGCCAACACACGGAATGTGTCTCGCACAGACTTCATGGCACACGAAGGCCAACCAATCCGAACATATGATGCAAGACGACGAACCTTAACCCAATGCGATCTCCACCAACCAATGGGAAAACTTGATACTCCTCCGACCAACGGAAGGTCTCTGTGCTCGACCTGACCTCGAACCTTGCACACGCTGGGAACAGTACCTTCCAGCACCGAAAAACCATTACTCCCGTCAGGTCCACACCTCTGACACACTCACCAAGAGTCTTGTCAGACCATGATCATAACACCTCTCGATGCATCATCACGGTGACTCCTCAAACCGTAACACACCATGCCTCGAGTCGCAACACGAGCCACAACCGGCATCCGCCAATGCTCATCCTCGAGCGGCAAGCTCGCCACAGAACCTTCACATCTCGAACCAGATCCAGGGCAACCATAGCCCAATCCAAGAAGATCCTCCGCTCATCCGAGCACATCTCGTACCGGGTGAGGGAGAGACGGTGAGGAAACGAGAGAGACGAAGGGAGACGGAGGGGCGTACCGGCGAAGGGAGAGGTGGTGGGAGAGACGGTGAGACGATGGGGGAAAGACGGTGAGGCGGAGGGAGAGACGCGGAGAGAGAGAGACGATGGGGGAGAGACGGTGAGGTAGAGGGAGAGACGCAGGGTGAGAGAGACTGATGGGAGAGACAGACGGCGGGAGAGACAAAGGGAGAGACGCGGGGTGAGGGAGACGATGGGGAAGAGACGGTGAGGTGGAGGGAGAGACGCAGGGTGAGAGAGAGACGGAGGGAGAGAGAGACGGTGAGAGACGGATGGCGAGAGAGACGAAGGGAGAGACGGATGGCGAGAGAGAGATGGTGAGAGAGACGGTGAGGGAGAGGTGTACCGGCGAAGGGAAAGACGGTGGGAGAGAGAGAGGGACGGTGAGAGAGACGGACGAAGAGACAGAGAGAGAGACAGTGAGGGGGGAGGCGTACCGGCGAAGGGCCAAGGGCAGGCACGTCGGGTGAAGTTTGTAAGGAGCCCACTCCTCTTCGACCTTTTAAGGCCTTTCTTTTCTTCTTCTCTTGATTTTGATGGCTTTGTACGAGCTATTTCTTCCGCCTGCAGTTGTGATTATTCGAGGTGCTCAGTCATCGCCCGATCCGAATTTCTTTGTGGTGCCCGTGGTTTACTTACCTTAGTTGAAGTGTTTTATTATTTATTGTTCCATTTGTTTGTTGCCCCCCCTTTTGGTCTTTTAACACATTATTATTAATTCCGATAAAACTTCGGCAGCATCTCCCCTAGTCCCGGGCGTAAGGGAGGTACGGGAAACGCGCCCACATGGAGTGGCGGAACCCAACAAGTGGAGGTGGGCGTCCGAAGACGGCAACACCTTGTGCAGACGTCAAAAAACGTGAAGAGAACGACGGAGGGGAGGCTGGGCGTACAGGAAATCAAAGGGGCACGGCGAGGTGAAGGGAGATGGCAAAGACGACAAAAGGGGCCCGTGCTCTTTATTCATGCAGAACATGAAGTGGGGGTCACAACAGAAAAGGGAAGGGGAAGACAAGAACGGAAGAGAAGGGAAGGAAAGGGTTGGGGCTGAACAGAAGCAACGGAGCCCCATTCCCCCGCCCTCTCTGCTACATCTCTCTCTCTCTTCTCCCTTTTCTTCTTCTCTTCGCACGGACGGCGGTGGCTGAGCAGCAGCGGGGAGGGCAGCAGGCCCCCCTTCTCTTCTTCTTCTTTTCCGATCTGGGTCTCTACATGCGTCCCCCCCTCTTTTTTTGTTCGCCGGTGGAGGGGGGGTTTTATACCCCAACGGCACAGGCCCCTCAAGCGCTGGGCATTGGAGGCGGGAACGGGAGCATTGATGGGGATTTGACCCCCATCACTCCGTTGACAGGGGGGGTAGCTTGCGTGCCTTGGTCTCCGGCCGACACGTCGACCCATCCGCTGTGCGCCGAGGATCGCCACGACGTGACCACGAGATTTGGTCTGCGCCGCGCTGAAGGCACTTGAGTGTGTGCCGCTGAGGGCATTGAGGGTGTCGCACCGCTGAGGGCTTGAGGGTGTCGCACCGCTGAAGGGCTAGCAGCGTGCCGCTGAGGGGCTGGCAGCGTGCCGCTGAGGACACCTGGGGGTGTGCCGTTGAGGGGGGGCACAAGGCGTGCCGTTGAAGGCTACGCTGGGTCTCCTTGAACGAGCTTGTGGGTGTGCCGGCGAAGGCACATAAGGTGTGCCGTTGAAGACACTTTGGGGTGTGCCGCTGAAGGCCATTTGAGTGTGCCACTGAAGGGCATTGACAGCGTACCGTTGAAGGTCATTGGCAGCGTGCCGTTGAAGGGTTAACGCGGTCTTCTTCAATGCATCAACGCTGCATCCTGAAGGGTCGACGCTGTGGTCTAGACGGGTTAACGCAGCCCCTGGTTGCCCTTCATACAAGCTTCTGAAAGATACAGGGCGTCAACACAGTGGGCTGGCATGGTTAATGTAGCCCCTGGCTGCACTTCACAAAGTCACTGGAATTTCCAGTGCGTCAACGCAGTGGCTTGGGCAAGGTTAACGCAGCCCTTCGCTTGAGCTACTGGAGTGCGCCAACGCACCGGGTTGGCTGGGTCAACACAGCCCTCACAAGCTGCTGGCCTAATCACAGTGCGTCCACGCTCTATGCTGAGTGGGTTGACGCTGTGGGACTCCACCGTTTTGACTCCGGTCGGAGTCCATGTGATTGCCAGGGTGATTGTGGCTATATCCCCTTCGTCTCGGCACGAACGGGTCGTGGAAAGGCCACGATCGGATGAACCCCTAGGTTTGCTTGCCGTGACGGTTGGACGGTCGAACCAGGGCCTGTTCAAGGTATGGGCGGCTGGCTCTGGGCCGTTCATCCTCGCTGGTTTTGGGGCTTGTGCGGTCGGACGATAGATCGCACATGGTTTGGGCAGCCTGAAAGGGTCCACCTATCCCCCCTTGGGCGGCCAACCTATAAGTGCCTGTCTTTCCGTTGGGATATGCGGCCTCATCCTGATCGCCCATCCCAGTTGACCCTTGGTCAACAATTGAGTGTCGGTCGTGATGAGTGGTCTGGTCAAGATCGTTTTGACTGACACCGTAGTATGCCGGTTCGAGTCAGCTATTTGGTCAAAACCGTTCTGACCGGAACCATCGTGGGTCGGTGGGCATGAGCAACTAGGCCCTAACTGCTCATAGCCTTGGGCGGCCCAGCCCTAACCGTCCATCCCTCTTGAGCGGACTACCCTGAGCCGTTCATCTCTTTGAACGGCTATGGGCAATCTATTCATCCCCAGACGAAGGGTCTGCCTTCGACCGTTCTCCCTTGGAAGGTCTATTCCAGACCATTCATTGTCCTAAGCCGCCAGATCCAGACCGCTTATCCTTTGGACGGTCCAGGGAGGACCATCTCCTAGTTCTGAGTCTTCCATACTCGCGTGAGTGTTGTGTTGGCCTCCGATCGGCTCGGTTGTGACCCAGTGGTTGACTTTCGATCTCGTAAGTGTCTCGGACACCCCGGAGGTTTCGTGTCAGTGTTGTGAGGTGTCCGTGGGTTCCGTATTACCGTGATTTTAGACCTAGGGACTAGGCTGGATTGACGGTGTTGTGCCATCACGTTCAACAGTCTTGACCCCGAGTCTCGTGACTCAAGGACCGTTGGGTTAATAGGTCTAGTGGGCTGTCCAGAGTTTGGTGGCCTCGAGCCACCGGTTACTTCGTGTCACTCGCAATGGGTGCATGTGTGGCTTTCTGTGTTCACGTTAGTGATCCTCCACTAGTTGCAGCCTTCTTACGGCACGCGCGTGCTGACCCACCTGGGAGTGGTGGAGCGGGATACCCGAGTTAGACGGTGAGTAGGCTGGTTACCGTAGGGCCCCCGCGTACCGTTGAGTCTGAGCTGGTGGGGGAAATACCTGCTAGAGGACAGGCCTAGGTCGTATGGTCTGAGTGTGCACACGAGGCTGAGGGTTCGGACCCACGCTGACGATTGCGACCTCAGCCAGTCCTTGTTTGTGGTACTTCTGGTTACTGTGTGTGTCTTAGTCTCGCGCCTGGGGCATTGTAGCTAGACACTTGTGACGCAGTGTAAGACATTAGGGGACGCATCCGGTCGTTCTTCTAGTGGGTGGTGCTCCCATCACGTGACGTGAGTCATCGTGTCCTGGGTTTCCGTTTCTCGTCTGCGAGACGGGGTTTCGGGTGTTATTTTCGGGAGCATTCCCATAGCCGAGGTCTGGGGTTTTCGATGAGCATCACCGAGAGCTTTCCCTAGACGGCGTAGAGTTCACGACAACGAGGTCGTGACTGTGTTTCCGGACCGTGTGGTTTCGGCTCAGGCCCTGCTGTGAGGGTAGGTTTTCGCGATCGAGGCGTCGTGTTGTTTCCTGGTACCGTGCTAGGACGGTTCGTGTCTGGTTTTCTCTCGATCGTGGAATCGAGATGTCGGGTGCGTGACTTGGTTGTCCCCCGATGGGAGACCGGGTCGTGTTTTCTGTTGCCTGTAGGAGTAACTATAGTGCTGAGTTTTAACTGGCCACCAGTTTGCTGTTCCTGCCATTACTGTTGTTCCTTCTGTGGTTAGCGTAGCTTTCCTTTCCGCCGTCATTTTCTTGGTTGGGGTTCCACGGGATCCCTACTGAGCTAGTGATAGGAGGCTCACCCCTGGTTTTCAGGTGTGGTGGTTCTTCCTTGAGGTTCGAGGGAGCGACGTGGAGGTTCTTAGTTGCCAGCTCGTCGGCCCGAGTGTTCACTTGGCGTGTGGTACGTTCTACTGCTTTAGATTGTACTTTCTATTGGACTGGACTCTGTTGTAGTTAGATTGTTTATTTCTGTTATTATATCTGTTGTCCTGTTTTATTTCCTATTTCTATGTACACCACACCTATCCTTTTATCCCTTCCGAGTGAAAGGGGGAGAGAGGAGAGAGAACGTGTGAGGGATAGAGAGAGATTCGAGAGGAAGAGAGAGAGATGAGAGAAATGGGAGGAGAGAGAGGGGTGTGAAAAATTTCCTCAAATTGCAACTTAACCCCTAAAAGAACTAAAATTGTAAAAATACCCATTTTGTTTTAATAAAACTTTAACTAATTTCTTTAAATGTCTAACCACTGCCTAAAAATCTATAAAAATAGCCAAAATTCACGAAATCGAATCTAGATCCGAACCACTACGGATCTGCTAAAACACGGGCGTTACAGTTACACAGTGCACTGGAGTGTGCGGCAAGGGTCTGGCCGCATAACCCTTCGTGCGGCCATGGTCTGACCGCATGTCAGGGGCATGTGCGGCCTGTCCTGCGACCGCACATCCCTTGCGCGGTCCAAGACCAACCGCGCATCCCCTGAGTTTTCGACCGTTGTTTCTTACCATTACGCAGTGTTTGGGGTGAGCGGCTAGGGTCTAGCCGCATGTCCCCATGAGTAGCCCTGGGCTGGCCGTTCATCTCCTGGAACCGTTGGTGTATGGGTGGCCCAAGTGGGACCGCCCATGTCTTGGAACGACGGGATCCTAGCCGCCCTTCCCCTGAGCGACTAGTGTCCAACAATTCATGTTTCTTACCATTGGGATTGATGGACGTCTAGGTTGGACCGTCTTTCTCCCACACGCGGCCGAGACTTAGCTATGAATCATTGAGTGGTCAATGATGGACCGTTCATCGTCTGAGGCCTAGCCAGTGGTTTCTTCCGTGTTGATTTGAGTCTCGGGTGAGCGGACCTCGATCCACGTGCTGACTCGTGGTCTGACTGATGCTAGGCATCATGTGGGGACCAGGTGTGGGGCGCCGTGGGGGTCCCAGGATGTGGCGTCTTCGGCTTACGTCACCATGAGTCGGTGTTGTACGAGGAGCGATCCTTGTACTCGTCTACCTCCGGAGTCATTTTTCGTGACTTGAGAGTCTGTACTTCCGGTGACCCATCCGCTAGTCGTAGCTTCCACGGCACGCGTGTGTCGGCCCACTGAGAGCACTGGTGTAGCACACCCGAGAGAGGCGGTGAGTTGGCTGGTTACCGTAAGGCCCTCGCGTACCGCCGAGTCCGGGCTGGTGGGGGAATTACCAGCTAGATGACAGACCTAGGGCGTATGGTCTGAGTGTGCACACGAGGCTAAGGGCTCGGACCCGCGCTGACGAGCATGACCTTAGCTAGTCCTTATTCATGGTACTTTGGTTACTGTGCATGTCTGAGTCTCACGCCCGGGGCATTGTAGATCGACACTTGTGATGCGGTGTAAGACATTAGGGGACGCATCCGGTCGTTCTTCTAGTGGGAGGTGCTCCAGTCTGTCGGTAGGTGTGGACTTTAATTTTGACAGACTGAGGTTCAGCAGTACGATACTGTTAAATTAGATGGTTTCCCGTTTATTTATTCCTACTTGTTGGTTCTACCGTACTCCTGTTAGCTAGAGTAGCTTTACTGCTTCCTAAAGTTAGTTTTACTATTGTACCACTGGGTTTTTTCTGTACGATGTAGGGTTCGAGGGATCCCTACTGAGCCTATGAAATGAGGCTCATCCCCTGCATATTTTCACCGTGTTTCAGGTGAGGCCGGCACTTCAGGTGGTGCGACAGGTGCTTAGTGTGGTTCCAGTAGCCGAGGTTAGTGCCAGTTGCTAGAGCCGGGTTATGCCCCGTGTACTTGTACTTTTCTTTCAGTTGACTGTACTTTATTTTGGACATGAGATATACTGGACCTTATAGTAGTTTATTTATTTAATTTCTGTACTATTATTTAGTCGTATAATGTGCTATTTCTGTAGTTACTTTAGCTTCTTACACACCCTCACACCATCCTTTCTTCCCTTCTGAGTCTTCGGGCTCGTGAGAGGTGGGCCGAGGTTCGAGTCGCTCTGATTTCTTTCCGATACTCAGATCGCGGGTCGCCACAAGATACCTGATCAGACTCTTCTTCTTCTTCCTTCCCACTCCTGGCCATCAAACAGACAGGCTTTTCTTCATCTTTGTCACTTTCTGAAGTACAGCTCAAGGTTCCTTCGTCCTCATCACTCTAGGTACTCACCATGGCTTTCCCTTTTGCATGCTTCTTCTTTGATTTCTCCTTGAGCTTTTGAAGGTCTGGACAGTCTGCCTTCATGTGACCAGCCTTCCTGCACTTGTTCGCCGGAGAAGAGGGGGTTTTTATACCCCAACGGCACAGGGCCTTCGAGCGCGAGAATGGCGGAGGCGGGAACGTGGGGCATTAATGAGGATTTAACTCTGGTCATTTTCGGTGGCAGGGGGGAAGTAACCTGCATGCCCTCTCCTCCGTTCGACAGCTCAGTGGGTTCATTGTGCGCCAAAGATCCCTAGGGGATGGGCATCATGTCGTTCCGCCAGATGTGCCGGGTAGAGGATGAACCAAGGTGTGCCGCTAAGGAGCTAGGTCGCTGTACCACTGAGTAGCTGCCCAAGCATGCCGTCGGAAGAACTTGCAGGCGTGCCGTCGAAGGGCAAGCCCAGGTGTGCCGGTGAAGAGAACGCTTCGGCGTGTCGTGGGATGCCACAACCAGCGTGGTCCTGAAGGGATGGCACCGGTGGAAGGCCACCCTGGGCATGCCGCTGAATGGACACGCAGGGGTGTGCCGGCGAAAGCACCCAGCTGGGTGTGCCGGGGAAGGTATTAACCTGGGCGTGTGCCGGTGAAAACACCCAGCCGGGTGTGCCGGTGAAGGCCTTGGCGCGGGCGTGCTGGGGAAGCCACACCGCGGGTGTGTCGACAAAGGCTTGTGAGCGTGTCGTTGAGGGGGCGTGCCGCTGGAGCTTCGCGGGGGGCGTGCCGCCAAAGGCACCCAGGAGGCGTGTCGGGGAAGACCCGCCAGGTGTGCCGCTGAGCACCACGGGGGTGTGCTGCTGGAGGGCGGCAGGGCATGCCGTTGGAGGGCGACGTTGAGCGTGCCGCTGAAGGGGCATGGGCTGGGTGTGTCGCTAAAGGGATACCCCAGTGGAGTGTGCCATTGAGATAGACTTGGGCCTATTTCGAGCCCGATTAATGGTCCACTTAGTTCTCTTTGGGGCCCACGGGCTGTAAGCCTCCTGGTAGTTGATTTCTTCTCGCTGTTTTGACTCCGAAGGCAGCTTCACGACAGCATGTGCATATTTGGAGAGTCCGGATGGCCCATCTCCTCCGCGATTTCTTCATTTGAATTTGTTGTTGATGCTAGACTGGACGGGACATATAGACATACAATTTTACACGTTCACATCAAGCCCACAGACTTTGATTTATGAGCGGAATGAAGGGATTATACGGCTCAAGGTGCACTCAGTTAGATGACAAATCGGCACTCACAGAGCTCACGTGTTGATGGCCACAGAGTGAAGGATTTGGCATTCACAGAGAGGGGTCATGGACCTACGGATTAAGGAGGTATTGGAGTGACATCCATGAGGAGAGATGGTGATGATTCTGTGAACGGAAGTGGCCGAGCTACCTAGATGCAAGTTTACTCAAATGGCATGTGATCATTACAGGACGAACACTTGGATTCTAAAGGCAGCGACCTCGGCTTCCTCTAAGCAATCAAACAGTGTGAAGAAGGAAACGGGACATCGACCTCGGACTGGGACGGCCAGGGGTACGTACACAAGTACGCCTCCAGTTGCCAAGCCCACGGAACAAGGGGGGAAGAGTTCGGCCACGACATTAGAAAGGAAGCCCCGAGAAAGGGATCGTTTCTATAGCCCATGGAACTCCAGGGCATGTCTGACACTGGAGAAACCAAGTTCTGAAATCAAATAGATCAGAAAACTTATTCAACTTGAAAGGAGAATGGGGAAAATGGATATGCCATCGACCCCACACTTCCATAACGCGTAGGTGCACATTTCATCCTGCTATCAGGAAACAAGAAGGTGAACTACAACGTTCGGCGCCAGCGTTGTCGCATGGGCGTCGTCTCAGTCGTTACAGAGAAGAAGATGTTCACGGCATAAACAGAAATTGAGGGGATGGTGGGGAAGGGTAAGAGATAGATATAATATCAACCGTGATCTATTAATGCAGACCATTCATCCCATGAATAGAGAACAAATGTACATGCTACAAATTCCGGTGCCGGCATTGTCGCACGGGAACTATTTCTCACAGGGGAAGAGGAGGAAGCGGAGATGGTGAGGGGAGGGAGGAAAGGCTCATATCTTCGCCCCTCCCCCCCTCTCACTTACATTACAGTGGAGAAGAAATCAGAAGGGGAAATCGATGGGGGAGAAACCACAGGCACCCACCTAAGAAAATAAAAGAGTAGACGATCTCCTTCTTCGGCACCGGGAGCTTCGGATAGAGTAGAGGACAGCGGCTGAAAGGGGCTCTCCAAAGAAGAACCGTTATGGTCGGGTGATTTTCGAGGCTGACTGCCATGTCAGTCCCCTCGATGATCGTGTTTTGCCTCGAAGACCGTGTCAGTCGGTTAGCATAACAGACTCCTCCCCTTGTGTTATGGTTAATATAATGCTCAGGCGTAGATCCGTTATGGTCTGTTGACCGATGTTTTGGCTGGGTATGGTGGTTGATATAATGCACCTCACCCTGTGCGTTTTGTGGCTATGACGGATGGGTTCTGGTCCGTTATATGCCCTTGGTTTGTGTTCTTTGCGTCTGTAGGGTATAACGCACCTGCCATTGTGCGTTATATAGTATAACACACCTATTGTGGTCCGTTATACTTCATTTTGTTGTATGTTGGTCTGTTGGGCATAACGTACATGTTCTGGTACGTTATGTTGATATAACGCCCCTATGCTGGCACATTATATCATCTGTTGTGGTTTTCGGTCTGGTTGGCATAACGCCCCTCCCGTGGTGCGTTATGTGGGTATAACGCCCCTATGTTGGCACGTTATAGTCCTATTTACCGTATTGGCCATTTGCTTGTTTTGTGTTGTGTGTCCATCTGTCTTAGGTCCTTATTTAGGGCGGTGTCTGTCTGTCGGTGGTTGTCTGGATTGGTCGGTTTAGGTGACTGGCTGTGGTCTTTTCCAATACCCTAATGACTCAATCTAGAAGCTGCCATTGTCTGTGTCTCTGGTGGCGTAGCGGCTATCTCTTGATTGTTGGATTTGCCCTAGCAATTGACTGATAGGTTGCTCTGTCCAGTGAGTTGTCATCGTCCGCCACTCTTGTCCTTGTTGGTTCTATTTGTTTATGCTGCTGTGGCGGTGGATGTGTTAGTGTGTCGGTGTTGTGTCTGGTTCTGGTCAACCCGGGGTTACCTAGTGGTTGACAGGTAGTCTTGTTGTGTCTCAGTGGCCTTGTCCAATTCGAGACACTGGTTCTAGATGTATTGAGGTATCGTTCTACCTCGATTTATGTATCTAGGTGTGTCGTGAGTTCTTGGTGTCCCCTCAGGTCTCTGTGTGTCATTTTTCTCAGAGCGTCGTTTTCCTTGGCTTAGGATTAGACCGATTGGCGGCTTGTCCAGCTATGTGCAATGATCCCGACTCAGAGTTGTAGGACTCAGGGACCATTGTAGGTGTAGGTCTAGTTATCTTGTCCTGAGTCTGTTGGCAGTCTCCTGTGCTACTTTTGGTGCTTCGAAGTACGTGTTACAGGGCACTCCTGCCTGCATGTACTTTGGCACTTGCGTTCTAGAGTCTATGTCTTGTGAGCCTTCACTAGTCGTAGCCTTATGGCACACTTCGGCGTGATGGCTTTTACAGCAGGGCACTTCCGGTTCACGATTTTTAAGCTAGTTTTCGTCGGCTCCCGCAGTTATCGTTGCATCCTACGGGGGGAGAAAACTAGCTAGAGGCCTGACTTAGGGAAAAGCCAGTGTGTGCACACGTGGTCAAGGGCTTTGGACTGACATCGACAGGCATTCCCCTGTCTAGTCACTTGCGACTTGGCTACTGTTCTGGTTCTGACAGTGTCTTAGTCTCTGCCTGGCTGTAGGCATAGCAGACGAGACGCTAGTAGGTGCAGCATAAGACGTCAGTGGATGCAGCTGGCTGTTCTTCTAATGTGGGGCACTCCAGTCACGTGACACGTGACTCTTCATGGTTCTCGTCATGTTTCTCGTACGTCTTGACCTTCTGGGTTAACCCTTTTGTGGCTATACTCGAGGTCAGTGTCTGTCGCTTGCACGACGTTCCGGTTGTGTATGTAGCAATGTGCATGACGTCCTTGTCGTTTTGTCCATCGTTTGTGTCAGTCATCTGTCTAGCCTTTTCCTAGGTTTCTTTTATCTATTTTGTAGGTTCTTTGTGTCGGCAGTTTGGCAACTCCTGACTCTGTCAGCTCCGAATCGCTCTCCTGTCCTTGCTTGAAGTAGTTGGGGTACCGAGGTTAGTTCAGTAGCCGTTGTCTGGTATGGCTTCTTCCTCCCCCTCTTCCTTAGCTTGTTCCCTACTCCGACTTCCTAATCTGTTTCCTTTACACCTTTATAGTTTAGCTTTCCTACTTTACTGCTACCTGTTGCTTACCTGTTATTGCCTGCTATTTTTAGCGTGTTACTACGTGTTTTCCTCAGTGGGGATCCGCGTGACCCCTACTGAGCCAGTGACACGAGGCTCACCCCTGCTTTACAGGTGGTGGTCGTTGATACTAAGCCAAAGCTCGTTTATCCACACATCAACTTAGAAATTGGAACCATCATCCAAAGTCTTAGATGACTCAACGGCCTATCCGTGTGATCAAGACTTCCCTGGAATTATCACTTTTTTTTTGATGAAGGGGAACTCAAATTCCATGTTCATCCGAACCACAAGGTCCTTGATATGATATAATAATGTAAGTACTATATAGTGAAAATGCATACAAGGATGGAGTGATGTTATCAAGGTGTTGCCTGAGTGCCTAAAAAATCTGTAGGAATTTGTCCTCCTGCGCTCACAAATTATCAGTAAGATAAACAAATATTCAAGCATATCAACAAGTAGCCAACTAAGCATTCATGGACAAATGGCGTCAACAATATTGGTCGCCAATTAAAATTGGCATCTGACATGATGAACGTGAATTCTTATAATTAATCAGCCAATAATCAAGCAAAATAAGAAATAGCGTCCATTAAGGAAGACGCTCATTCTCCCCATTTTCGAAAATCAAAATAAGGAAACCAATAAATAGCATTCATACAGGTAGACACTCATTGAAACTACGTCTGGGACACTAGATGGGGATTCCCTAACGATTTTGGAACTTAGCAACCTTCTTAGAAACGACCCCAGAGCCCCCCCAAACCTTGCTATTTTTCTGGGATTTATCTACATGATCACTTTCCCCAAGCGTGCACTTTCCTCCTTGCTCCTGCATTCCTCATGCCTCTGCGATTCTATTAAATTACCTTGCTAGACCGACTGCTCGCATCATTCTTATCCTTCCTGACACACCAACTCCCTCTGAACTTTCGTAACCTTCTTGCGGTTAGCATTCTGCAACATTCCCAGGACTTCCAGAAATGCTCAACAGTAAATGGACAGTGTGTATCAACGCTTAGAGAAAAGGCCCAGGATTTCCCTGCCCAAGATCACTGAAATTGCTGGTCATATCAGCGATAGAATTATGGCTAATCAGTTTGTTGTTGCCGCACCAACTTTCTTCTTTATTCACAGTTGCACTCCTCAGAGCCCTCCTTCTGCTATTATCTCCTCTTTCCTTCAAGCCATCGCAGAGAGAGCCTTTCTTCCTGCTTCTTCTGATTCTTGCCTTTCTTCTTTATCAGAACTACCCGAATATCCCTGGTGTAAGAAGATATACTAAGAATAAATGGCTTCCACTACTCATGTCCAAAATCACACTTGATATGCGCTCCTACTTGTCTAGATGGCACCTTCTAGGATTGATTACACATGCTAAACACTACCAGGATGTGCACTTAGAATGGGCCGTGATCGGCGCCCTTGTGGAGATATGGCACCCGGACACCCACACATTCTTGTTCCCTACCTTTGAAGCTACAGTGCTACTGGAAGAGACCGAGATGCTACTCGGGCTGAAAAGGTTGAAACCCGGGGATGGAGAAAAGATGGTGAGCATGACTCAACCAATAGGCCCCACGGAGATCCTTACCGATCTGATTCCAAGTTCTAATATCGTGAATCAGATCAGAGTGAACAAGGGGATTAATCTGATGAAGCTTGTAGCATGGGTGTACAAGTAGATGAGTCAATCTAAGGAAGAAGACATGAAGAGCATGATGAAGGCCTTTGTGATCTACCTGACGGGAGCCCTATTCTTCCCGAGAGCTGATGACTTCTTGGAAGAGGAGCAGCTAAGTGCGATTAGCGAGATATGGGAGGGGAAGAGGATCGGCCATGCAGTCCTAGCTTACTTATATAGTGGGCTCACTTCAGCTGCCCTGGGTAGGCCCTTGCATGGGTCTATGCTTCTTTTCACCAGTTGGATAGATCTCCATCTCAAATTCGACCCATGTGGCAAGTCTCAACAAGCATCCAAAATCTTCTCCAGGAGCCCACTTCACTACATGACATGTGTTCTTGGGCTGAGTGACAGGGTGGTCAACATGGTGCCTAAGCTGAAGAAGAGAGTGGACTGGAGGGAACACTTCAAAACCATACCTCACACGATGTTTACTTGTGCACCGGACTTTCTCAAGACTTAACATCTGCGTGTGATGGGGGCATCTCTCGCCCTTCATATTTTTCAAGACCCCGGTTCCTTGCCAGCATGGCTCCATTGTGTCCGTCATATTTTTCTGAGTCGAGTAGTGTAATTTTCATATTTTATTTGAGTCTTATCATTGTAATTTTCTTTTTATTTGAGTCATGTATCTAGGTTAATGAGAAGACCCAGTACTTCTGGGTGGGCACCTCGTCGGTAGAAGTGTTCTGGGATTTCCCGGTGGTGCCCAACTTTCATCCAAACATCCCTTCGAAGCCAGCTGAGGTATCACCGGTGGTGGAGCAGGACGCTGCAATCCTCCTGGAGCATCGCCAGTCGACGGGCAAGCTGGTGACCGCAGCCAACATTGAGCGATGCCTTCTTGAGCTGTTGTTATCGACGGGTGAGGGTATTAGGAATCAACTTCCCCTCTTATCTGAGGAGACGCTCTTCTTTTCCTGACCCTGTTCCTTTTGCGTAGACGCCAGGCGGTCGGTTGAGGAGGAGGTGCCTTCGACCGAGCTGGAGATAATCGAGGTGGACGATGTGCTGACCGTAGCTGAGTCACGGGCTCCCGAGGGCTCTTCCCGAGCTCGGGACATGGGTAAGGGGATAGCCCAAGAAGAGGCTTCCGGGCGACGAGGGGCCAAGAGCAAGGATCCTGTGGAGAAGATGCTATGGGATTCCATGAAGGCCCAGTCTACCGAGAGGAAGCGGGACAAGAAGGCCAGGGCTGTCTGTTCGGTCGAAGGCGTCACCGGTTCGACTCACCCCTCTGTCGAGCTGGAAAGGGCCGAACCTATTCAGCCGGCTCCCCCTTTCGCCAGGCAAGAGGGGGCCGGGGAGGTCGTGGCCGAGGCGGGTGACTCTCGGGTGGTGTTCGCCGAGACTGGAGTGTCGAGCGAGGTCGACGGGATGCCAAGTGGAGGCATCAGGACCGAGTCGATCGAGGTCGAAGGGAGGTGGCACAGGGCGACGCAACCCCAGCTGACCGACGGGGGTCCCAAGGGAGTATCACCCGGAAGGGGAGCCCCTGTTCTAGCTACTTTAAAAAGGGCTGACCCTCCTCCCGGTATCTGGGGCCCGCTGTACTGGAGGTGTTGCAATGTAGCCTCGGGGGTGGCGCGAGGAGGAGATAAGCAGCGTTCTCCGTCTGTAGTCCTCGAGCTGATCATGGAGGGCGGTCTGCTCATGGCCCAGATGGGGGCTACCATGGCCGATGCATACACTCGGTCGGAGTCAGAGTGAACGACTCTTGCGTGGGCCACTGGTGCATCCGACAAGAAGATCGCTCGACTCACGGCCAGTCTAGAGGAGCTTCAGCGGGAGAGTGCCTCATCTTGGGAGCGAGTGAGGTCGAGCGAAGGGGAAGCTTGGGCGTTGTCCGACCAGTTGGTTCAGGTCTGTGCTTCTCTTGAGCTGAAGAGCAAGCTTCTGGAGCAGGAGCGTGAGGCCTAGACTGAGCGCGATGGTCAGTGGGAAACTGAGCGCGCTGAGCTCACGGGCCGAGCTGAGAAGGCCTAGCGACTTCGGACGGAGGCTGAAGCTGCACGGGCCAAGGTGGAGGAGAAGTCAGTCGAGGCAGAGCGGAAGTCTGCCGAGCTTGTGAGCAAGGTGGAGTCTGCAGGGTTGGAGGTGCTTGAGCAGTACAAGCGTTCAGAGGCCTACTAGGCCGACCTCCAAAAGGCTGCCCTTCCCTACTATGAGTCGGGCTTTCGCCGGGGTGTCCGGAAGGGGTTCGCCTAGGGCTATGGCCGAGCCATCTTTTGGGTTGAGGGGCAGACGCCAGGGGCGGTTATTTTCCCATCCAGGCAACGTTATGACTCAGATGCAATGTCCTATGGCTCTCCTAGCTCGACACTGAGCGAGGGTGACGGCCAAGGAGATTCTTCCGTGTCTGAGGGATCGCCAACTCCGGATGCCTCGGGAGGGCGCACGACCGAGGCAGTTCCCATGCCGGTGGGGTCAGTGCCTGGGTCGGCCGTCACCGAGGGAGCTGGGGGTAGATCGTTCGGCGCCGAAGAGCCTTCGTCTCCCGAGCCAAAGGATGGGCCCAAGGCCTGATGTCTCTTTGCTCCCCTTCCTTCTCCTTTCTTGTGTGTACTCTTCTTATTGGTACTTTCTATTTTGAAGAAAGATCTCCTTTTCTGCATATTTTGTAAGAGCCTACTTCTTGGAAAGTGTAAGGCAATGGCGTTAAGATACGGACTTACTGTTTCTTGCTGCCTTTGCCGTGGTTTGACCAACGTATCTACGGTAGATGGAAAGTACCAATTTTTTCTGTGCAAACTTCACACGCTGATTTGGCAGGCGTCTGGTCGGGCATCCTTTCGTTTTCCTGTGCTTTGAATGACTAGCCATTTTGTGTGCCCTACTGGTGGGGCCGGGGAATCTTTCGTCTCCCTCAGATCCTGGGTCTAGGAACACTAATAATGCCAGTGTGGGCTGGGCTTCGCCCTCAGGAGTTACACCCCCATCATGGTTACTGCTCGACCTTACTTTGGGCCAACATCTCACTGAAGTCACCCTCTTTACCACCGGGATCTGATCCTATCCGCTTATCAAAATTGCCGTCTCCCGATAGACATTTATACGAGTTCATTTTCGTTTCTGTCATGCTTCAAATACAGGCTTTCATCCGAACATAAATTAGTCCTCGAGTGACCGACAAATTTGAATGCTCGTATGTCGACGTAGGCTTCTGGCATAGTCCATCTTTCTCTATCTTCCTGCAACTAGTATCACTTCTTTTAGGCCATAGGGCCCTTAATTCTGACAACTAATCAAGGGTGTTCCCCTGTATGGGGGATGTAAATAACGTCGTGACCTTTTTGGCATGGTGGGTATTGGTCTAGACCCGAACCACACAATCGTCTGACCGAGTCAGACCGAGCGCACCATGGGCTTCTATGAAGTCTGAATAAATCGTCACTTTGTGACTAGCACACCCATGCACTTAATAAACCAATAAACAAACCGATCAACAAATAAGCGATGATTTAATAAATAGTTTGTCCACAAGTCTGGCACGTCTGGTGGGACCAATCCACCCTTCATCTCTTTGCCAGAACTAAGGGCACTGCGGCCCCCTTCTTGTAATATTAATTGCTCTATTTTTGTAAATGTAGGAAAATCACACTTCGACGTCAAGAATGGCGGTCACCTTCGGTCCCCGGGTCATTGAAAGTCACATTAGGGATGGCTACCTGGCCGTTCCCCTTTGCTTCGGGAGCTTCCCTCCCGTGGTAGGCTTCCCCAATTTTCTTGGGGTGGCCTTCGTGAACTTACTGGATGTGGAGGCATCCAACGTGTCTGAGGCCAATGCTCCCACCCAGGGGGCCGTCGAAGCTGCTGCCGGCCGAGCACTGGCTAGGAACACCAATACTGTCCCAGCTGGGATGCTAAGCTGCTGCGTGCACCATCTGCACCAAACTACTGGCCCGTCTCATCAGGGGTCAGCATCCCACCGGAGGAGGCTCTAGAGGAACCGTCCCGGTGCCGCACCGAAGAGCCAAATCTCCAGCTTCGGCAAGTCAGTCGTCGTCGGGAGCATCCGAGTCCATCTCAACAGACGGAGGTCTGAGGTGATCTCGGACCAGATTGTACCCGCTATCCTAACGCGAAACTCCTTCCGGCCACTGGAAAAGATGAAGAACAAGTCAATACCTGCAGTTTGGGCCGAAGCGCCAAAGAATATGCCAGCCCGTAGGTCGGCCAAGTCCAAGCAAGCCTGGATCCCTAAGGAAGCCCAGATTCCTTCACCCGCCCAAGCAGGGCCCAGCTCCTTTCGCCCTATAAGGGCACGACGAGAAGAAAGGGTCGAGATGAGGACCCCCGTGCACCAGCCAACATTTGCAACACCGGCACCAACGGAAGATGCCCGCCGCCAACACCATAGGCACCGTCATCAAACCACCCGCACAAGGCCTACGACCTATGCCCCTGTTGTCGCTGTTGGCACATTATCATCGGTTTCTCCTCCTGATCAAGACTGGGGAGGAGTGGAGCAAGCCATGAGGAACTACTTGCGGGGTCCAGGGAGCCCCCCCTTAGGTCACCAAAGATTACTGGGGGTCGTAGCCTACACCTTTGAAGAGGAAGAAACCTGACCTGTGCTCAGTGCGGAGTCGAGGAACCGCTCAGAGGAGTTACGTCAGTCCCCTTTGTGGGAGGAAGCAAAGCCCCGAAGATCGGTCTTCGATAGATTAGTATTTTTGGGTAGGCCGTCAAGGAGGATGACAAGGAGAGACATGAACTAGAGAGTCTACACCTGTAATATGACAGGAGTATTTGGTCGGTATGGGGCCCTACCAACAAAACCAGAAGAGGTGGCCAGGCTTGCCGCGAGACCAGGCCCTCTCACCAGAAGGGGAAGAGCAGCAAGCGAAGTGGCGCAAGTTCGTGCTGAAGAGGCTGCCCATGAAGAACCCTCCGCAGCTTTGGCCGCCAATGTTATTACTACTGGAGGCACTAGTGGCGGGCCATCCACATCATCTGAAGAGGCACCGGCCGAAGAGGAAGGGGGTACTCATGGTCTCCCCATGAGCGACCCCATAATATTGCATATGATGCATCAATACCAGCAGGAGATTGAATTGCTAAAGAGGTAGCTAAATGAAAGAAACGTCCAACCTTAGACATTCGGGCAGACTGAGGCATTGCTTGAAGCGCCTGTGGGCAACGGGCAATCTTCGGAAGCGTCTCCACAGGCGACAACACCCCCACTAATACCCGATCACGTCGGGGGCATTCCACTGCAACATGCGCAGCATACAACACCCGCCCCGCCACTGACCTTTCCCTTCCAAGGGTCTACTATCGCCCCACAGGCGACGATGCTGACAACGCCGCTGGCACAATCGTCCCACTTCTATCCAAGCCCGGTCAACCTGGCAACGATAAATCGGATGATACTTGAACAGATGATAGATATGAGATTGGCAGAAAGGGGCGATGGCGATCACACACCATTTGATGTATATCGAGTGCCTTACCCGGTTCACTACGCCACCAAGAAACTGCCAGTTTTTATCACTAAGCCGCCGAAGTTTGAGAAATTCAACGGGTAAGGGTCTCCCAGGGAGCACATTGCCTATTATGTGAATGTCATGGGAGATTTGGCCGCTGATGAAGCATATCTCCTCAAGTTTTTCGGCTCAATAGTCACCGGGCTTGCCTTCAAGTGGTATTCGAGCTTGCTAGTCGGGTCCATCATCGACTGGCGTGACATGCAAAAGAAGTTCAAAGAGAGATTCTACATTGCCAAACGGGAGGTCACCATGGCAGAGCTCTATACCACAAGGCAAAGAAATGACAAGTCGGCACTCGACTACATCAAGAGATGGAGAAACCTCAGCATGAGGTGTAGACGTCCCCCGCATCAGGAGGACGCCGTGCAAATCTGTAAGCAAAACCTGAAGAAAGAAATCTTGGAAAGGATGATCAGTGCTGAGGTCAAGTCATTTGACCGTTTAAACAATATAGTGGCTGAGATTGAGACATTCCTTGCCTGACACTCCTTCGCACCGGCCGCATCAAGCCAGAGAGCTAGACAGGCTAAGAAGAAACCAACGCCGGTAGAAGTTCACACATTGGACTTCCAGACCTTTAAGAAGCAGAAAGAGAAAGCTAAGGGGGCCGCTAACCCCCCTAAGCCCAGGTCCACTGAGTGGCGGTAAGGTCCCTCGCTGCGGGAGAAGATGAGAAGCAAGCTATAATCTTTCCCCCGATATAAGTCTCAGGTCCTATTCGAATGGGCGACCAAGTACAACAAGATCACGTTGCCGGAACCAAAGGGGCGTCCATGGTGTCCTCCGGAGGGCGGGCTCAGGTCGGCTCTTTGAAGGCCGTTGCCCCAATCTTATCGCTGTTCAGGCGCGCGCAAAGTGGTTTCAGGCAAGCGGCGCGCGATCGATGCGCCTAAATTGACGGTAACCCCGAGCGGAACCGAAAACCGGAGGAGACCGAGATGGCCGAGGAAGGTCTGGTGACCATGCGCAGCGCCAACAGCTTCGCCACCACCCTGAGCCTGGTGGAGGGCGTGCTGGCGGCGCGCGACCTGATGCTGTTCGGCAAGGTCGATCATGCCCAGGGCGCCAAGGCGTTCGGCCAGACGTTGCCGCCGACGCTGCTGCTGATGTTCGGTTCTCCCAGGGGCGGCACGCCGCTGATGGCCGCCAACCGCATGACCGGCCTCGACCTGCCGCTGAAGGCGCTGATCTGGGAGGACGACGGGGGCGCGGTCTGGCTGACCTACCGCGAGCCGCACGCCATCGCCCACGACCATGGTCTGGACGGCCCCGACTTCCCGAGCTTGGACGGCATGAGCCAGATCTACGCCGCCCTCTGCGCCGCGGTGGCGGTGGCGGCGCCCGAGCCGCCCGTGCGCCCCAGCGAGGAAGCCTTCGCCCGCGATTCCGGCCCCGGCCCGCTGCGCGGCCAGATCAAGGCGGCCGGACAGGCCTTCATCGCCGACGAGCCCTTCGCCAACAACGGCACCGAGATGGGCCCCTCGCCGCATACCCTGGTGTCCGCGGGCCTGGCGGCCTGCACCGCCCTAACCCTACGCTCCTACGCCGACCGCAAGGGCTGGCCGCTGACCCATGTCGATGTGAGCGCAGAGCACTTCAAGGACGAGGGCCAGACCCCGCCGGACCGCTTCAGCCGCAAGATCACCCTGCACGGCGACCTGGACGAGGAACAGACCAAGCGCCTGCTGGACATCGCCGACCGCTGCCCGGTGCACCGCACCCTGGTCGGCGGCTCGCGGGTGGAGACCCTGGTGGTTCCGGCCTAGCGGATTGAGGAACGGTGGATCCTACCGTCCGCCAGCCCGTGTTCAGCGGTCTCCGGCCAGGGCCGTCAAGGGGCCGGCGGCCGCGGCCAGAACGGCGCGATCCTCGGTCGACAGCGCCGAGAGCCGCGCGGCCAGCCAGTCGTTGCGGCGCCGGCGGATGGCGTCGAGCGCCTTCTGCCCCTTGGGGGTGATGCGCAGGCCGACGCGGCGGCGATCTTCTTCGGAGGCCTCGTCGCGGCCGATCCAACCCGCCTCCTCCAGCCGCTTCACATGGCTGGACATGGACGGGCGGGTCATCTGCTCATGGTCGGCCAAGGCGCTGACGCCGATGCCGGGATGCTTCTTCACCGCGCCCAGGATCTGAGCGTCCAGGGCGGAGACCCCTGCCCTCTGCGCCTCTCGGCGCAGGGCCCGGGATGTGCGCAGCAGCGCCGGACGCAGCGCTTCGGCGAGGTCGAGGATGGCCTTGTCCCCCGCTTGCCGTTCGAGGGTCGGCTTGCTGCTCAGCCCCGTATGCACACTCAGACCATACGCCCAAGGTCTGTCCTCTAGCTGGTAATTCCTCCACCAGCCCGGACTCAGCGGTACGTGTAGCGACCCAAGATCCAGATACCGGGAGGAGCCCGATACCATTCGAATCATGGTCCGCCGTCCATGAGTCGGGGGACTCGGAAGGGCTAAAAAGGAGTGTGGAGGCACAAAGAAATAAGAAATAAAGCATGACAACAGACATAAATAACTAACAAAAGTTACAGCAGCTATAACAGAGTCCAGTCCAAAGGAAAGTATAGTCTAAAGTAATAAAAATGTACCAGATGCCAAGTGAGAACTCGGCCCGGTAAGCTGGCAACAAGGACCTCCACACAGCACTCTCGAGTCTCGAGGAAGAACCACCGCTCTTGAAAAGCAGGGGTGAGTCTCCAAAACAGAGACTCAGTAGGGATCACGCGGAACCCCACCGACTAAACTACTACGGAAATGGAAGCTACGCTAGCTAAGCAACTACGGTAGGAACAACAAATCGGTGGCCGGTCAAAACTCGGCACTAACGCTGCTCCTACCGGCAACAAAAAGGAAAGGACCTGACCTCTCGATCAGGAACCGGACCACTCTAACACTATACCTACCGAGGAAACACTCCCAGCAACCCTGCCGCGGAAGTCAGCCCACACAGGCACGACTAACGGACCACACAGTCCGACACGGGCACAACGAAGTCTCGGTGACTCCACCAAGCACCTTAGGCCACAACCTCGGGAAAACATACTGGAATGGTCCAGAGGCCACGTCTCGCAGACGGGAAACAGAACCCAAAATATAGGAGAGTCACGTCTCACGTGACAGGAGTACCCACAACTCCAACACCGGTCTCTCGGCGTGAAAACTCACACACACGTGCCACAGCGACACAGCCGGAACCCAACGGTCAGCACGACCAAAACAGACAGTTGCTCTTTGTCCAGAACAGGAGTACCTCCCCCTAGAAGGACGACCGGATGCGTCCACTGACGTCTTACACCGCGTCACAAGTGTCTAGCTACAACGTCCCGGGCGCGAGACTCAGACACACTCAAGTAACCACAAAGCGAGTGACTAGCTGGGGTCACACCCGTCGACGCGTGTCCAACTGCCCCCAACCACGTGTGCACGCACAGACCGTACGCACTAGGTCTGGCCTCTAACTGGTTTTCCCCTCAGCCAGACTCTAGCTGCTACACGTGGGGCCCGACGAAAACCAGTCTAAGAACCGTCCTCAGGGTAGCCCCTCCACCACTCCCTGGTGGGCCAGTACACGCGTACCGAAGGCTATGACTAGTGGAGCGTCACCGAAGGAGTAGACTCTCGAGCCACGAAAAATAATGTCCGAACTTGATGAAGTAGGGGGACCGTCCCACGTACGAGCACCATCGCATGGTGACCACGGTCGGAGAAGAAAATGGGACTGCGAACCAACTGGTGCAGTCCAGAGCCTAACGGACCAACCCTGGTGTGCCACAGGCTCTGGCAGACCAACACTGGTGTGCCACAATCACCTGACAGACTAACTTAGGCGCGTCAAGTACTCGGTATGAAAATCACTGCAACGTGCCTTCCCAGGTGCGTTACAACACTTGACGGACCTAACCAGGTGCGTCAGAACACGAGAGGAAACAAACTGTAATGCACACCACTAGGGGCGTCATAGTCCCTAATGGACCACCGCTAGTGCGTTAGGCCACGGAACGAAACTATCTGTGATGCACTCCCATCGGGCCGTCACAGTCCATAATGGACCACCGCTGGTGAGTTAGGTAGAAAGGAGGCGTCAGCCCTGACGCTCCTACAGAAACAGAGTACCTCGTCAGGTGTAACACAAAAGCCCAAAACATGATAATTCACCCGGACTCTCAAACCCATGGGCATGCTAAACAAGATAGCACGGTCCTCCCGATACCCTCCAAACACAAACATAGAACCCATGGGTGTCTGGGGCGTTCACAAGATCATAAGTCAGCCATTGGGTTACAACCGGGTCGACCAGGGATCCACACATCACGAAACGAACACGGCGAACATGAAAACTCACCTCGGCACAACACAATGCCTGGCCGTCTAACATTAGGCCATCACAGTCTGTAATGGTCCAAACCTCGCCCGCCACAACAACTCTGACGGTCCAACACAGGGCCATCAGAAGAACAGGGCACCCTGGCTCTGACGCACCCAGCTTGCTGAAGGGCTCTTGGGCCGAGAGGGGTGGAGGGTAATCCTTTGACAACCTTGGTCGAAGGTACAAGTGTTCGACCGGCCATGGAGTGTGACATCTAGATCAAACAACCACAGCCTACCAAGAATAATATTGCCCACCTCCATGGGGAGGACATCACACCAGATCTTGTCACGGTGGGCATGGAACTGCAGTGGGACCAAACACCACAGCCTGATCGGAATGGAGGTGAAATCCACCCAAGATACTCGATAGGGGCACGGATGGTCCACAAGAGTAAGACCAAGATGAGAGACAGTGCCCATGGAGATTGCATTGATACAACTCCCGCTATCGATAATCACCTTACAAACTTGTTCGCCCAGTCTATAGTATGTATGAAATATGGTGGTCCGATGCTAGTCATCACTGGCCTGTGGCTGGGTGAGAATACACCTGATGACCCCAATCTAGGCATCATCTAGATGCTGAACCTCCTTGCCATCCTCCTCATTCTCAAGGAACTCGTCAGCTAATTCTTGATCCACCTCATAGCTGACTAACACAAGCTCGGAAGAGGAGGTGTTCCCAACCTATGTGTCCCCAATGACTAGAGATTGATGCGTGAGACACTGGTTGGCAAAATGGCCAAACCTATTGCAGCGAAAACATTGCTATCGGGATCCACTAGGCTCCCTGATCAAAGGTCTCTTAACCTTATCCTCCCAAAGGATAGGGGTTGAAGGCAACAAGGGACGGGCAAGTGGGGCGGGTGCCGGTGGATGGACAACGGGTGCCATATGTTGTTGGGGACGAGGGACATCCCTCGGAGGTGAAGGGTGGGGCCTACGGACGAATGGCTCTTGACGAGCAGGCTCCGAGGGTCGAGTCATGGGGGCCCTCTGGTATGGGCCTGAAGAGCTACGGAGCTTGGCCCCACGAGGGGGAGAAGGACCCACCTGTTGGGTAGGCTCAAACTCAGCCTTAAACTACTCCAATTCGAGAGCCACCTATTATGCTTGTTCCAAAGTGGTCACATTGCTGCAGAAAAGTTCATATTGATAGTGTGGTCACAAACCTCTTCGAAAGTATGAGATGGTCATGGTGCTCTCCTCCGTAACTCCACACTACAAATAGTACTCATCAAACTCGGCAGTGTACTCTGTCACGGGCTCGTTCCCTTGGGTGAGATTTTGCCATTTGTCTATGAGATGCTGGTGGTATGTGGTAGGAAGGTACTTCTACTTCAATTTGGTTTTCATGTCATCCCAAGTACCAATCAAGGGTTGACGTCATTGCATTAGCAGGCTCTCCACATTTATCCAATAGGTTTGTGCTTGCCCATGCAATTTCATCTTTGCATAGCGAACCCTTCGGTGGTCTGACATTTCAAATCACTCGAAGTACCGAGCCATGCTGGCCTCCCAATCTAAATAGACCTTTGGTTCCATAGCCATGGAACCGTCAAACATGGGCGGGTCAGCACGAACGGTCCTGAGGGTCTGCTCATCCTCATCATAGTCATGGTTCCGTTGTGAAACATGACGGTCACGACCATATCCCCCATGCTCATTCTCGGATGCATAGTCATCCACCTCGGGCACTCGCTACCTTCTATCATGTACCTCTTGAGCCCTTGGCGCAGTAGGGTGCTGAGCCGGCTCTTGTTGGCCATTTGTCGGAGCGGGCTGCACCTCAACTGGGGCCCTTTCTAGGACAGTAATTCTCCCCACCAGACCCTGGATACACTGATCTGAGGCTTCGGCCCGATCCTCCAAGGCTTTCATCCTCCCTTCTAGACGCGTACCTATGCCATCTACACGCGTACTGAGCCCATCCATACGTGCATCAAATCGATCCATGAGAGATCGAAACATTTCGGCCATCGAAGGCTCATCGGGACTACGGGCTCGGGGATCCGCCATAGGTGGTGGTGGTGAGTACTGGGTGCCTCGACGGGTGGGCATGCAAAAGACACACTGACTGGGATACACAGACCAAAGCAAGTATGGACCTAGCAATGAGACATGACCCTAGACTCTAACTTGCTCTGATACCAAACTGATGTGGGACGGACAGAGGGACCGACTCTAAGTGATGCGAACCTCAGACTCTAGGTGTGATGCGACCAGCAACCCACGAACGGAAGAGGCACTTTGGCCCGACACTAAGAGTTCCTATGGGCTATACATCACAAATAGAAATGCAAGTTCACTCATCATCCCAAAGTGAGGAAGGACTCTTCCCACAAGGGGTGGAAGACCCAGTACTTCTGGGTGGGCACCTCATCGGTAGAAGTGTTCTGGGATTTACCGGTGGTGCCCAACTTTCATCCGAATATCCCTTCGAAGCCGACCGAGGTATCGCCGGAGGTGGAGTGGGACACTACAATCCTCCTGGAGCATCGCCAGTCGACGGACAAGCTGGTGACCGCAGCCAATATCGAGCGATGCCTTCTTGAGCGATTGTTGTCGATGGGTAAGGGTATTAGGAATTGAATTCCCCTCTTATCTGAGGAGATGCTCTTCTTTTCCTGACCCTGTCCCTTTGGTGTAGACGCCAGGCGGTCGGTTGAGGAGGAGGCACCTTCGACCGAGTCGGAGATGATCATGGTGGACGATGCATCGACCGTCATTAAGTCACGGGCTCCCGAGGGCTCTTCCCAAGCCCGGGACAATGGCAAGGGGATAGCGCTGGAAGAGGCTTTCGGGCGACGAGGGACCAAGCGCAAGGATCCCGTGGAGAAGATGCTATGGGATTCCATGAAGCCCCAGTCTGCCGAGAGGAAGCGGGCCAAGAAGGCCGAGGCCGTCTGTTTGGTCGAAGGCATCGCCGGTTTGGCTCTCCCCTCTGCCGAGCTGGAAAGAGCCGACCCTATTCGGCCGGCTCCCCCTTTCGCCAGGCAAGAGGGGGCCGGGGAGGTCGCAGAGGTCATGGCCGGGGCGAGCGACTCCCGGGTGGTGTTGGCCGAGACTGGAGCGTCGGGCGAGGTCAGGGGGGGGCACAAAGTGGAGGCGCCGGGACCGAGCCTGTTGTGGTCAGAGGGAGGCGAGATGGAGCGATGCAACCCCAGTCAACCGACGGGGGTCCCGAGGGAGTATCGCCCGAAAGGGGAGCCCCTGTTCCAGCTACTTTAAAAAGGGCTGATCCTCCTCCCGACATCTGGGGCCCCCTGTACTGGAGGTGTTGCAATGTAGCCTCGGGGGTGGTGTGAGGAGGAGATAAGCAGCGTTCTCCATCTGCAGTCCTCGAGCTGATCATGGAGGGCGATCTGCTGGTGGCCTAGATGGGGGATACCATGGCCGACGCGTACACTCGGTCGGAGTCAGAGTGAACGACTCTTGCATGGGCTGCTAGTGCATCTGATAAGAAGATCGCTCGGCTCACGGCCAGTCTTGAGGAGCTTCAGCGGGAGAGTGCCTCGTCTCGGGAGCGGGCGAGGTCGAGCGAGGCGGAGGCTCGGGCGTTAGCTGAGCAGTTGGTTCAGGTCCACGCTTCTCTTGAGCTGAAGAGCAAGCTTCTGGAGCAGGAGCGTGCGGCCTAGACCGAGCGTGATGGTCAATGGGAAACCGAGCGCGCTGAGCTCGCGGGCCGAGCTGAGGAGGCCGAGCGACTTCAGACAGAGGCTGAAGTTGCGCGGGCCGAGGCAGAGGAGAAGTCGACTGAGGTAGAGTGGAAGTCCGTCGAGCTCGTAAGCAAGGTGGAGTCTGCAGGGGTGGAGGCGCTCAAGCAGTACAAGCAGTTAGAGGCCTACCAGGCCGACCTCCAGAAGGCTACCCTTCCCTACTATGAGTCAGGCTTTCGCCGGGGTGTCCAGAAGGGGTTCGCCCAGGGCTATGGCCGAGCCATCTTTTGGGCTGAGGGGCAGTCACCATGGGCGGTTATTTTCCCATCTGGGCAATGCTATGACTCGAAAGCGACGTCCTCCGGCTCTCCTAGCTCGGCACCGAGCGAGGGTGCCGGCCAAGGAGACTCTTCCCCGTCCGAGGGGTCGCCAACTCTAGCTGCCTCGGGAGGGCGCACGACCGAGGCAGTTCCCACGCCGGTGGGGTCAGTGCCTGGGTCGGCCGTCACTGAGGGAGCTGGGGGCAGATCGTTCGATGCCAAAGAGCCTTCGTCTCTCGAGCCACAGGATGGGCCCAAGGCCTGATGTCTCTTTGCTTTCCTTCTTTCTCCTTTCTTGTGTGTACTCTTCTTATGTGTACTTTCTATTTTGAAGAAAGATTTCCTTTTCCGTGTATTTTGTAAGAGCCTACTTCTTGGAAAGTGTAAGGTGGTGTGATGCGGGACGGACCCACGAGACTCGAGGCCGACTGGGACTCTAAGCAAGCTCGGGTACGTCCCACGCGAGGGAAGCGATCGGACGTGCACGGTTGAGAAATCGGTGATGAGTCTTGGGTGGTCGGCTCACTCTCGTGCTCGGAATGAGTCACGGGACGGGTTGCCCACGGAGACCAGCCTAAAAATCGTCTAACTCAGGTCACGCTCTCCACCACTCCCGGGTGGGTCCGCACCCGCGTGCGCAGGAAAGCTACGACTAGTGGACAGGTCACTGGAAGGCAGACTCTCAAGTCACGGAAACTGACTCCAAAGTAAACGAGTACAAGGATCGTCCCTCGTACAACACTGACTCATGGGGACGTAAGCTGAAGACGCCACATCCCGGGACCCCTCACGGCGCCCCACACCTGGTCCCCATATGATGCCCAGCATCGGTCAGACCACAGGTCAATATGTGGATCGAGGTCCGCTCACCCGGGACTTGAATCGGCACAAGAATCCACTGGCTAGGCCTCAGACGATGAACGGTCCATCATCGGCCGCACAAAAGAAGGGCGGTCGGGACCCTGCCGCTCAAAGGCTTGGGCGGTCCCACCTGGGCCACTCAAGCACGAAGATGAATGGCCAGCCATGGGCCGCTCAAGGGTTAGGCGGCCAGATCTCAGCCGCTCAACGCAAGCACTGCGTAACGGTGAGAAAACAGGTGCGGTCGGGATCTAGCCTTACAACGGAAGGGCGGCTAGGACCTCACCGCACAAGGCAGGTGCGGTCCAACCCTGGCCGCACGAGCTGCCAACTGGTCCAAGTGACGTACGGCCAGACCCAGGCCGCACAAGTGGAGGTATGGCCAGTCACTGGCCGCACACCCCAACACTGTGTAACGGGAATGAGCAACGGTCAGAAACTCACAGGACGAGCGGTCGGTCCTGGACCGCTCAAAGGATGTGCGGTTACAGACAGGCCGCACAAGCCATACTGCGCGCCGAGCCAAATGGCGTCAGGCAATGTGCGGTCAGTCCCTGGCTGCACGAAGGGTCATGCGGCCCTCCTCTAGCCGCACACCCTAGGACACTGCATAACGGTCGCAACCAACGGTCAAAATCGGGAGATGTGCGGTTAGCTTGGGGCCACACGAAGGGACATGCGGTCCCACAATAGACCGCTCAACTCCGCTGCGTGTCAAGCCTGACTCGTAATGCGCCGAGCCGATGGGTGGCCAATACTGGGCCGCACCAGGGATGTGCGGTCTCTAGTGCGACCGCACATGGCTCACCGGCGCGAAAATGACGAACCTCGCCGGAATCGCCCATTTCGGCCCCATACAAGCCCCACAGAGGGGGAAATGAAGGGAAAGAAACCCCCAAGCCCCCTAGCATGATTCTACGCCCCCAAGATGTGGAATCACGGCTTAAAACGACGGATCGGGCGAACTCTCCCCGATGCATGCTCAACCCTTCCTGGCACGAAAATGACCCCACTCGACCTCGCCTCGGCCTACAAACCGCAGGAATGGAAAGGCAATGAGCTAGGGATCGTCACTCTACCTCCGGTTCGTGATGGGACGCCAATCCGAGCTCGATCCCATGAAGAACGCCGTTGAAAACCTCATCTTCCTGCGCTTCCCACGCTCACCGCACGTCCACACAATCGCCTCGTCGTCACCAACGTCGTTGCGCCGTCACCCCGCCGCTGTCTGCAGTCGGAACGGAGCTCCACCGCGGTCGAATGGGCGAGAGAGAGGGAGAGGGATGCACGTAGGAGGAAGAGGAAGAAGAAGAATGAAATGAAAAAGGAAACTAGGTTGATATTTATAGAAAATCCCAAAATTTAAAAAATATCAAAAAATAGAAAATCATGTTTTCGCAATCTTCGGAGAGCTCCGGTCGCAACGGTACCACTCACGTCAGGGTGAACGACCACGTTCGCCTGCAACGGCGTGCCGAAGGATTTGTCGAAAATCAGGCCGAAAATTAGAAAATCACGCGAAAAAAGTCACGGAACGCCACCGGGCCTCCGAAATGACCCCGGATCACGTCGACCCGAACACAAAAGATGTCCAAAACATAATTGCTGACACGACAGAGTCAAATACTCTGAGAAAATAGATCCGGGACCCGAAAATAAGGATCTGAAAAGGGTCCGGGACGTTACACCATGGCATAGAACTCCTTATCATAGGTGGAGTAATGGAGCTTCGCATCAGAAAGCTTCTCACTGAAATAAGCCATAGGGTGGCTCTCCTTGCTAAGTACTCCACCTATTCCTTCGCCAGATGCATCACAGGAAACTTCAAAGATTTTGAAAAAGTCTGGTAGGCGAAGGACTGGGGCTTGGGTCTGGTGACACATTTTTTATTTATTTATTTATTTATCCGTGTCAATCTCACACTCAGCTCCCTCCGCATAGGGAGGGTCCTCCTCCCGAGGGGGCGAGAAGGTCGCCTCCGCCCTAGCCTCCACGGGAGTTACAAGACACAAACCCAACAAAGAGGGATTAGCCCACCACCCTGGCTAAATTGACCAAGAGAAAAGAAGGCAAACGACACTTACTCAAGGCTATCTCTGCCTCGACTTCCCTGCCAGCCTCGAGTCCTCTAGAAGACTGGCCAGTCTCAGCCACTGCAGCCTCTACTCGGGGGCATTTCTGCCTCGACTGTGGACTTCCGTCCCCGCTCCCCGAGGATGCCTCCGTAGAGGGGTTATCCCCCTCCGTCATTGAACCTATCAACAGACACAGCATTATGCAATGTCAGCGTCATAACCAGAAAGTGACAAACGAAAAAGGGATGGAGTATCCCAAACAAGGCCATACCTGGAGCCCCGAAGGGGGCCGGTGGTAACAGTACCGGCTGCTTTGGCTTCAGTGACAACACCCAGGCCACATTTGCCACAGCCTCCCAGATGTCCCGCAGAGTGCGAGCGCACTCAATCTAGGACAAGAACTCCACGGGCCCGACAGACCCGATCGAGTGAGCAATGTGCCACCGCCAGTCGTCGATCGCTGAGTTGGCAAAGCTCCCGTGCGGGAGCTCCCGACCCAGCGAACCCTTGCTCTAAAAGCCACAGTCGGCCAAAAATTTGGCCCACGAGGCCTTAGGCACCCTCGACCGGGACCCCTTCCCACCTGTCATCGCTGCTCTCCCCGAAGTCTGCCCCAGGGGCTTCAGTGCCCCACCACTGCTCTGAGTCCCAAAAGTTGAACCCCAGCCACCCCGGGGCCACCGCTCCATAACCCGCTCGATCTCTCAACGGATCCGAGTGACGTGGGTCCTCAGGTACCCGTCATCTAGTGTAATAGGGGGCAAATCCTCCCTCAGCAAGCGGCTCCCCTCCGCTTTCTAGATCGCGGAGGCCTTCTGATGGTACAGGTGGCTGTGCTCAAACCACCACCTGGCATAGTGAACGTCGAACCTCCCTCGACATCCCTGTCCCAGCATCGGGAACTGCTCTGGCTCCCGGCGGCTGTAGAAGTCCAACCATGCTATAGCAAGTAGGTGGGTGTCTCTGCCCCGGTACTGCCTTCCTGTCAAAGAGAACTCCCGATTTGGTGGGATACCCTGATCGTACCCAAAGTTCCTCGCGAACCGATGTGGGTAATACGGCTCCAAGGAACTCGTCGTTGACCGATGCAACGTCAGCACCATCGACCAGGTACTCAGTATCCACTCTGTCCACAGCCCGGCATCTAGCACCTCTTGACCAGGATGGGCGTTGGTCGCCCCTTCACCTGAAGCCCCTAGGAAGAGGCTAGAGTCCCTCGTGGCACTGTCAAAAGGCAACCCCCCCTCACCCCTGGCGAGCAAGTGACAAAGGGCTCGCCTAGCCCCCTCTAGCTACGCCTTTGCGTCCCCGTCGGGATGTCCAGGGAATCTAAACAAGAGCGGTGCTGTCAGATTCCTCACTATCCCCCGCATCACCAAGCCTAGAAATAACAACCCAGCCCACACACTGAGGTAGTGGGTCGGCAGGACTATGCTCCTCTCTCTCGGCGCCGGGTGCGCAGCTAGAACTCCCAGCCCCTGGTAGATGTTGGCCAGTGCAAGAAGAACTAAAACCAACTGTCTCCCCTCAGATAACAGACAGATCGGCCACATCAGCTCAGCCCTCAGCAGACCATCCTCCCCGTGCGGAACCACGAACGTCGCCAACTAGTAACCCAAATAGGCGGCGAGGTGTGTCACGTCTGGCAGACCATGGGGATTCCACCCCTTATGGCGCATACACATATCTGTAGTACGTCTGGAAGCGTAGCTCCACCTCGGTGTACTCCTCCCATGGAGTCTGGTCTCTGGCAAACTCTTGATAAAAGCAGAATGGCCTGTTGTAGAAATGACAGACCCATACATTCAGTGGCACTCTCAGAGTCTATGCTGCTCTCCCTCTCCCTGCCAGAGCCAAGCCCTTCAGGTCTTCAAGAGGTACTGATAGCTGAAAGGTACCCGATACCTCCCCTATCCATCACTGTGACTGCGGTGGAGGTCATCTAGCACTACCTCCTCATATCCCTCGCCACTGATCGGCTGCTCGAAAATCCTAATCAGAGACCACAAGTCTAGTGAAGTCTCCCCCTCTACTGTGGCCTGGCAGCTACGAACTCGCACACCAGGAACCGCGGAAGCAGAACGAACAACGACCCACCTGAAAAGCAGGGGTGAGCCGCGTGTCACTGGCTCAGTAAGGGTCATGCGGATCCCCATTGGAAAACACGCAGTAACATGGAACAAGGAAAACAACAGGTGTAGCAAAGCTGAAAAAGTATAGTACAAAGCTATAAAGCTACGCTAGAAAGCTGTAAAAGAAAAAATAGGGAGTAGGAGTAGCGAACAGTCTAGGAAGAGGGGGAGAACCTGTACCAAAAAAGCGGCTGCCGAACTAACCTTAGCACCCCAAACTACTCCAAGCAGCAACAGGAAGGTGACTCTGAGCTGACAAGGTCAGGAGTTGCCGATCTGTCGACACTGCAAGGGACCTGCAAAACAGACAAAGAGACCTAGGAAAAACCTAGACAGACGCAGACCCAGACGACACGACTAGAACGCCGTGCACACTACCCACACATGACTAGAACGTCATGCATACGACAGGACATCATCCTCAAGTACAGCCATGAGAGGGCTAACCCAGAAGGTCGCGAGGGATAAGAACCGCGAAGAGAACAGCGAAGAATGACGTGCCACGTGACTAGAGTACCCCTCACCAGAAGAACAGCCAGCTACGTCCACTGACGTCTTATGCTGCGCCTACTAGTGTCTTGTCCAGGTAACCTACCGCAAGGTCTAGGCCGAGACCAAGACACTGCCAGAACCAGAATAGTACAACATTCGCGAGTGACTAGTCAGGGTCACGTCTGATGACGCAAGTCAAAAGCCCCTGACCACGTGTGCACACACTGGCTTTTGCCTAAGCCAGGCCTCTAGGTAGTTTTCTCCCCCTGAAGCATGCTACGGTAACCACAGGAGCCGACGAAAACTAGCTTACAAATGGTAAACCGAAAAGTGCCCCGCTGTGAAAGCCATCACGCCAAAGCGTGTCGTCAGGCTACGACTAGTGGAGGCTCACGAGACACAGAGACTCAAAACAAGAGTGCTGAAGTACAGGTAGGCTAATCATGCACTGTCACCAGTACTACAAAGCACCAATGGCAGTAGAGCCACTACTGACAAACTCAGGACAAGGCAACTAGACCTACTCACGTAACGATCCTTCAGTCAGACGGCTTGGAGGCAAGATCGTCACTAATAGCGGAATAAGCCGCCAATCGGTCTAATCCTAAGCCATAGAAAATGATGCTGGCGAAGAAAATGACACGCGAAGACTTAAGGGAACATCGAGGACCCTCAGCACACCTGGACACGTAGAATGAGGTAAGATGATACCTCACTGCAGCCAGAACCACGTCTCAAATAGGACAGAACTGTCGAGACACACACATGGTTACCTGTCAACCACTGGGTAACCCCAAGTTGACCGGAACCAAACAATGATGACTCAACAGTAGGGAAGAGAACCCTACTAGAAGCAAGAAGACTCCTGGCTGCCTTATAACGTAATCTTAGCCCTCATAGGATGTCAGGAGACATCCGCGATAAAATGAGCAAACCACAAGGACAAGCCAAGACAAGCAGAAATGGAAACACCGGAGGATAACGCTTTGAGCAAGGCAAACCATCACTCAACTACTAGGCGGACCCGGCAGTCAAGGAACAGACGCTACGCAACCAGAGATAAAGACGATGGCAGTTCTAGATTGAGTCATTAGGGAGCTATCGCAGTCAGGGAAAAGACCGCGCTCAGTCTCCTGAACGGACCAATCCAGAAACCACCGACATACAGACACCACCCTAGGATGTAAACCTATTGTCGGTGTAGAAATGTGGAATGCGGCGCCCCAAGTCACATGAACAAGCATATGTGTATAAGTCATGACATAATGTGCCAATCAAGTGAATATCATCAACATGTGACTATGTAAACATGGTAACATGATCATATAGCAAGGCAAAGGTAATAAGAGATGTAGAAGAATACCGTGATCGCCACCAAGGAAAGACAACGCCAAAGAGTGTGAAAGAAGACTATGTGCGTTGTGTACCTTAGAAAAAGAAGATGATCGCGCTCAATGTAAGTATGCGGGAACCAATGTGGATTATCTGATGAGGGCATCTCACAGCGCTCTCTTTGGCTCAGATCACCGGCATCATTTTGAGGAGTCTGACTATGTTATCATGTGTAATTTTCATTTTATTGAGTCATGTCTTATGTAATTTCCTTTAATTGAGTCATGTTGTTAAGTCACCAATCCTAGAAACAATAGACCGGCCCACACACTGAGATAGTGGGTCCGTAAAAGTAGACTCCTCTCTCGTGGTGTCGGATGCGTCGTCAGTACCCCTAGCCCCTGGTATACGGTGGCTAACACTGTCGGAGCCAGGGCCAGTCGTTGTCCCTCTGCCAGCAAGCATGCGGGCCACATCAGCTTAACTCTCAGCAAGCCGTCCTCCCGTGTGGGACCACGAATGTTGCCAACCAGTAAGCTAAGTCGGCCGCTAAGTGCATCACATCCAGTAGCCCATAGGGGTTCCACCCATCTCGCGACATGTAGATGTACCTCGTATACGTCTGGAATCACAGCCCTACCTCTATATACTCCTCCCACGGAGTCTGGTCTCTCGCAAACTCTTGGTAAAACCAAAAGGGCTCATTGTAGAAGTGGCAAACCCACGCGTTCAATGGCACCCTAGGAGTCTGTACAGCCTTCTCTTTCCCGGCCAGGGCAAAATCTCTCTAGGTCTTTAGGAGATATCGATAATTGTAAGGAACTTGGTATTATCTCTGCCTGTTTGTGTGGCTGCGGTGAGGTCATCTAGCACGACCTCCTTATATCCTTCACCACTAATCGACAGCCCAGAGATCCAGAACAGAGACCCAAAGTCGAGTGATGTCTCTCCCTTAGTTGTCACCACTGTGTTCCATCGACGGTTGAAGCACTCCAGCATTGCCTGCAATAGCCCCGTGTAGCAGGGGTAGGCATTCAAGTTCGCAGTCACAGCATCCCTGATGTCAGCTCTGTTCAGCAGCACCCGGTAGTGGTGTACTATCCCTATCAGCCACTCGGTGGCTCCCTGGCGGTATCAATGTGAAGGAATCACCGCCCAGCGGCCGTACCAGCTAACAAGTATCTGTGTACTATCCCATCTAAAAGACTGTGATCATCATACCCCTCTCTAACATACTGCAGCCCAGACGGCTCGAGCACTAGCCCAGTCGTGCCCTCTATCTCCGTCTGATGGTAACTGTGCAAGTCACAGGAAGCGGGGCCCATCGGTCCGATCCGAACCCCAAATTGATCTGCTTTACTAAAGAACCACAGGCACTCAGCACTGGGAAACTGGCATTACCTCTAGTAATCTCTAGAGAAGCTCAAAAGGCCGCAAAGAGTGACCCCACGTAGGCTGTCCCTGCCTACCAAAATCACCTACTCAAGACGGTAGCGTACTCCAGCAACCCGTGAGCCTCCCTCCTCCATATCAGGTGGGATGTACCTCCTGATGAACTCAAACAAGTGACGATCTAGGGGGAACTCTACTGGGTAGCCTCCGCTATGATCATAGGTGTACAGTCCACCTACCTCTGAAATCTGAGCCAACTCTACGGCCCCAACTCCGTTCGCCCTCTCGCCGACAGGGCCCTCAGCTACCATCACGTGCCCCAAGTCAAGCTGATCCACACCAGTTGTATCAATAACTGGTGGGCCCAAGGGAGGCATAGGCCACTCAGTCCTCCGTACTCAGTGATCCTCCTCCTGAGCCACACACCTAGGGACCCGCTCGTCTCTGCCAAATTGTGCCACGGCTACAAGACAAAGCACAAAAATGGTCAGTACACCAGAAAGTCAACATGTACAATACAACAAAATGAAATCACTTGAAATGTCAAGATACAACTACAACAACCCAGAATGAGGAGATCACAGGCCGTACGCCCTCGTCTCTGCCTCCGACGTACGCCCCGTGAGGGGCATTTATTGTACCCAGATAATTCCCCAGCAAAGATGCCAAGGAATAAGGGTTCAGGAATTTCCTGAACACCTTCAAGGCATGGGCTACCTTGCCCTTTCGACAACTCGATGGGCCCAACCCTGGGCCCCAACTAGCTAGCTGTGACATGCGGTGACACCAGCAATCGATTGGGACCACTCCTGACCACTCAGTTGCGGGCTTTTCCCGCACTCTACACGGCCACCCGGTCCAACCCGGGGGCACCCCGACTACAAGCTGTGCCACATGGCACCCAACAATAAGGCTGGGGTGTAACACCCCAAATCTTTGGCGGATCTTTATTGGGTCCTGCAAGATCTTGATTGGGTTTTTGGATCCTTTTAGAAGAGTTTCAGACCGCTTTTGTAGCTCTCGAGTCGAGAATACTTTGACCCATTTACCCTTTAGTTACTGGAGTCGTGACCACTGCAGTTGCATTGTATACTTCGTCAGGATCATTTCAGATCGGTTTGCTAAAGTAACAGAAATAAAATTATTTTTTTAAATTAACAGTTTAAATTTAACAATTATATACCAGAGTCCAGTCCAAAAGAAAGATAACAAGTCTAATAGTACAGTCAACAGAAAAGAAAAGATGTACCAAGAAAGTCAGGGGAAGCTCGACGAAGGTACCAGCTGGCAGCTACGAACTCGCACACCAGGAACTGCAGAAACAGAACGAACAGCAACCCACCTGAAAAGTAGGGGTGAGCCTCGTGTCACTGGATTAGTAGGGGTCACGTGGATCCCCACTGAAAAACACGCAGTAACACGGAATAAGTAGAACGACAGGAGAAATAGCAGGTGTAGTAAAGCTGGAAGATCTATACTAGAAAATTGTAACACTATGCTAGAAAGCAGTAAAAGAAAAGATAGGGAGCAGGAGTACGGAACAGTCTAGGAAGAGGGGGAAGAAACTGTACTAGACGAACGACTGTCAAACTAACCTCGGCACCCCAAACTACTCTAGGCAGCAACAGGAAGGTGACTCTAAGCTAACGAAGTCAGGAGTTGCCGATCTATCGACACTGCAAGGGACCTGCAAAATAAACAAAGAAACCTAGGAAAAACCTAGACAGGCGTAGACCCAGACGATGCGACTAGAACATCGTGTACAATGTCCCATACATGAGTAGAACGTCATGCATACGACAGGACACTGACCTTGAGCGCAGCCACGAGAGGGCTAACCCGGAAGGTCGCGACGCACAAGAAACGCCGAGAGTCACGTGCCATGTGACTGGAGTGCCTCTCACTAGAAGAACGGTCAAATGTGTCCACTGACATCTTATACTACGCCACAAGTACCTCCCAACAGACGCCTCAGGACGGCGGAGACTGAGGTACACGCTGAACAAGAATGGAACTACAGTAACGAGTGACTAGCCAGGGTTACGCCCATCGATGTAAGTCCAAAGCCCCTGACCACGTGTGCACAGACTGGCCCACTACCTAGGCCAGGCCTCTAGCTAGTATTCCCCCTCCGAAGGACGCTACAGTTGGACCGGGGGCCCACGGAACTAGCTTAAGAATCGTAAATAGGGAAAGTGCCCCGCTATAAGAGCCGTCACGCCGTAATGTAGCATTAGGCTACGACTAGTGAAGGCTCACAAGACACGGAGACTCAAAACATGAGTGTGAAAGTACAGACAGGTAAGAGAGCACTGTCGCACGCACTTTGAAGCACCAATGGTAGCAGAGCCACTGCCGACAGACTCAGGACAAGACAACTAGACCTACTCACGTAACGATCCTTGAGTCGGACGACTTGGAGGCAAGATTGTCACTAATAGCGGTGCAAGCCGCCAATCGGTCTAATCCTAAGCCAGATAAAATGACACTGTCGAAGGAAACGACACGCGCAGACCTGAGGGAACATCGAGGACTCTCAACACACTTGGACACGTAGATCGAGGTAAGGCGATACCTCACTGTAGCCAGAACCATGTCTCGAACTGGACAGAACCATCGAGACACACAAGGTTACCTGTCAACCATTGGGTGACCTCGGGTTGACCGGAACCAGACAATGATGATTTGACAGTAGGAAAGAGAATCCTACCACAAGCAAGAAGACACATGGCTGCCTTATAACGTAGTCTTAGCCCTCATAGGATGTCAAGAGACACCCACGGGAAAGCGGGAGGATCACAAGGACAAGCCAAGACAATCAGAAACCAAAAATGGTGGAAAGTAGGACTCTAGGGCTGTAACGCCCCACCTTTAGACCGCTACATGAAGGTGACAGTCTAAAGATGAGCCATTACACTCTAGAGGAGACAGGACTGTGGCGGTCTAATAAAGGTGCACCACACGAATGTGACGGTCGAGGAATGAGCCGTCACAGACACCACCCTACTACGGAACCTAAGACAGACAAACATGTAACGGCCTAAGAGAGGCACGTTACACGACTCTGATGCACAGGGGAAGGACCGTTAAAGCCAACCGACTTAACAAGTCAAACCCCGGTCAAATGTCGTGACGGCCTATAGAAGGTGCGCTACAGCACCCTGAGAGCGACTGACTGACACGGACATGGAGGAACGACAATGCTGTGACGCACCAAGAAGGAGGCGTCACAGGACTGTGATGCTCCAATAGTGAGCCATCACACTCCACAGCCACGAACTGACCAACACGCTCAAAGGCATGTGATGGTCTATCATAGATCTGATCCATCACCTCTTCTCGGCATCGCCGAGTCACCCTGGTCCGTGTGTGAGCAACAGTGGGTTCAGCCTCTACCGAGGAATTACTTGTGTGTGTGTGTGCTTGCTGGATAGGTCCGAGGACATATTGTTTACTTGCTGTCCACCCCCATCTTTGTGTCACATCACAAACCCATAATAAAATCCATGCCGATGTCTTCCCACTTCCACTTAGGAATATCTAGTGGATGTAGCTTTTCAGCGGATTTCGGATGTTCTGCCTTCACTTGTTGATAGGTCAGACAGCGAGATACGAAATCCGCTACCTCCCTTTTCATATTAGGCCACCAGAAAGTCCTTTTCAAGTCTTGGTACATCTTGGTGGCTCCAGGGTGGATTGTGTACCTCGATCGATGAGCTTCTTCAAGAACCTTTCTCTTCAACTCGAGATAGTCAGGTACACATGTCCTTTCATGGAATACCTGTAGTGACCCAGGATCCGAGTAACGGAAAGGAACCGATGCGACTCAAACTTTGGCCTGCCACCCACGAGCCCGAAGACTCTGAAGGGTTAAAGGATAGGTGTGGTGTACAGAGAAATAGGAAATAAAGCAGGATAACAGATATAATAACAGAAATAGACAACTAACTACAACAGAGTCCAGTCCAAAAAAAGTACAGTCTAAAGTAGTAAAACATACCACATGTCAAGTGAACACTCAGCCCGATGAACTGGCAACTAAGGACCACTACGTAACGTCCTCGAACCTCGAGGAAGAACTACCACAGTTGCCGTGGAACCCCAACCGAAAACAACGGTGGTACGGAAAGCAGTAACTACAACAAGAACAACAGTAACAGTAGGAACGGTAAACTCGATGGCCGGTAAAGTCTTGGCTCTACAGCTACTCCTACTGTATCGAAACGGAACCCAACACCCCGATCCCATGGCCAGGGTACAACCAGACTCGAACCACCAGACTACGACCGCCCTAGTCACGCTACTAGGGAAATGACACGACGTCACTGTCGTGAAGGCCTGTCCTTACAGACAAAGGCCCACACTGAAATCACGTGATCTGGAAACATAGTCACGACCTCATCGTCATGAACTCTACGTCGTCTAGGGAGAATCCCTCAGTGATGCTTACCAGAACCCTAGACCTCGACTACTGGAACGCTCCCGTACGGGAAACAAAAACCTGGGACAGGACAGCTCATGTCATGTGACAGGAGTACCACCCACTAGAAGTAAGGCTGGATGTGTCCACTAATGACTTAGTCCACAGCCACAGGTGTCCGTCAATGATGCCCCAGGTGGAGACCGAGACACCGTACTAGTAACCAGGAACACAAAAAAAAGACTAACTAAGGTCACGCTCGTCAGCACAGGTCTGACACCCTCAGCCTCGTGTGCACATTCAGACCATACGTCCTAGGCCTGTCCTCTAGATGGTTATTCCCCCTAAGCCCGGACACGACAATACGTGGGGGCCCTATAGTAACTAGCCTAACAACCATCTCTCTCGGGTAAGTTGCACCACCACTCCCAGGTGGGCTAGCACACACGTGCCGTGGGAAGGCTACGACTAGTGGGGGATCACAGAATGTGGACACAGAAAATCACGCACGCATCCATCACGAGTAACGTGAAGTAACAGGTGACCCGAGGCCACCAGACTTTGGACAGCCCACTGGACCTAATAACCCAACGGTCCTTGAGTCACAAGACTCGGGTCAAGACCGTCGCACGTGACGGCACAGTGCCGTCAATGTGGCCTAATCCCTTGGTCTGAAACCACGATCACACATGAAAAATCCCCAGCCCTAGCCTAGTCAACTGGACTCACAGTCTAAAGCCATACACACGGCCCCCCTCGGAACTCGGAACACACATGGGGTCACTCGAACCCCAAGAATCACGAGCATGCTAATCGAGGTAACGCGGTACCTCTGGACACCCCTAAAACACGAACACGCAACCCACAGTGTCCGGGACACTCACGGGGTCATAGCTCGGTCATTGGGTCTCAGCCGGATCGACCGGAGACCAACACAATGTCAAATGGACACTGTGAGCATGAAAATCGCCTAGCAGTCCTACCTTGGACCGCTAGAGAGTCTAGAGGTCTAACTCTGGACCGCTAAAGCCAGGCTGGCGGTCTATCCCTGGACCGCTAAGCCCCAGAAACTCGCAACCCCTAGCGGTCTCTCCTTGGACCGCATGGCCGTGGGCGCGAACGGGGGGTGGAACGGAGTTTTTCACCGAAATCGCCATTTTAGGGCTTCTGGGATAGTGGCCATCCTAACAGGAACTGCCACTGGATGAGGCGGCCCTCAGGGAGGCCGCCATTCACTCATCTTACCGTGTTTCAGTTCGCAATTTTACGATAGATCGTTAGGTGGCTTAGCGGTGCTAGGGTAGTCCGCTTAGCAGGCCAAGCAGCCTTGGGATGACCATTTGGGTCTCCCTCATGTCGGTTTGACCCTAGTGGTCGTACGATAGACCGCTACCTGGCTATGCGGTCTATAGGAGACCGCCAGGGTGTGGCTTATGGTCGTGGTGTGACCGTTTTGCAGTTTTGGGTCACATGAGGTTGGGAAGCATAGCGGCGATGCGACTGATCGCTAGGTGACGCCCAGCGGTCAGGCATCAGACCGCCATTCTTCCAGGTGGTCTGGGTAGCCTGACCGCCAAGCTCTTGGACGGTCTGGGGGGTGACCATCTCTCGTCTGTGCTTTTCAGATAGTAGCGGTGATTCTACGACCGCTTTAGCTAGCTTACGGCCCAGAGTAGACCATTTAGCTTTTGGCTTGCGGCCCAAGGTGGACCGCCTTTAGCTTGGGATGGTCTAGGGAGGACTGCCTCCTAGCTTTCATGATTTCCATGCCTGTTTTAGCGTTGGGTTAGACCTCGATCGACCCAGTTGTGACCCAGTGGTCGACCTTCGGTCTCATAAGCGTCCCAGGCACCCCGTGAGTTTTCGTGTCCATATTTTGGGGTGTCTAGAGGTATCATGTTATCTCGATTAGCATACCCGTGAGTTCAAGAGTCCAGGTGACTCCACGTGTTTCGAGTCCTTGTGTTACGCTCGATCGAGTCACCATGTATCGGTATGAGTGCGGTGAGGCTTCTCCGCACGTCATGAGTTCTCCGGAAAGTGGTTTCCGAGTAGGCCATGCGTATGGCCTGGGACTGCGAATCCAGTTATCCAGCCCGGGGCTGGAGGTTTCCTTAGTTCCCTTTTTGAGGGAATGATCTCGATAGTTGTGAACTATCTGTGAGTCATCATGCCAAGGTTTCTGACCCTAGGGTTAGGGTAGATTGACGACATGGCGCCATTCGGTGCAACGGTCTTGACCTCGAGTCTTGTGACTCAAGGACCGTTGGATTTAGTGAGTCTAGAGGACTGTCCAGAGTCCAATGGCTTAGCACCACTTGGTTCTTCGTGACTTTAGCGCAGGGTGCATGCGTGGTTCTCGAAGTTTCTCCTCAGAGAGTGGTCACATCAGTGACTCCTCACTAGTCATAGCCTTCCGACACGCGTGTGGTCCCACCAAGGAGTGGTGGCGAGGCTTTAGTCGAGAGAGATGATTTTTAGACTGGTTACCATAGGGCCCCATATCTTGCAGCCAGAGTCCAGCTGAGGGGAAAATCAGTCAGAGGCCTGACCTAGGACGCATGGTCAGTGTGTGCACATGTGGTTGGGGGCAGTTGGACCCGCGCTGACGAGCGTGACCCCAGCTAGTTCTTGTTCATGGTACTGGTTACTGTACGGTGTCTCTATCTCCACCTGGGACGTCATAGTGAGATACCTGAGGCGCGATCTAAGACGTCAGTGGACGCATCCGGCTTTGCTTCTAGTGGGTAGGTACTCCTATCATGTGAGACGTGACTCTCCTATTTTTGGGTTCCGTTTCCCATCTGCGAGATGTGACTTCTGGACAGTTCTAGCGTGCTTTCCTATGGTGGTGGCCAGAGGTGCTGGTAGGGATTACTGAGGCCTCACCGGGCCAGTGTGGGACTGTGCGGACCTGGTTGGTTGTGCCTATGTGGACAGGCTTCCATGGCAGGGTTGCCGTGGGTGTTTCCTCGGTAGGTATGGTGTTAGAGTGGTCCGATTCTCTATTGTGAGATCGAGATTTTCCCTTTCTATCGCTAGTAGGAGTAGCTGTAGAGCCGAGTTTTGACCAGCCACCAGTTCACTGTTCCTACTGTAGTTGCCTAGCTAGCGTAGCTTTCCTTTCCACCGTTGTTTTCTCAGTTGGGGTTCTGTGGGACCCCTACCGAGTCTCTATTTGGAGACTCATCACTACTTTTCAGGTGTGACTGTTCTTCCTTGAGGTTTGAGGGTTTTGCGTAGAGATCCTTAGCTGCCAGCTCATCGGGCCGAGTGTTCACTTAGCATGTGACACGTTTTACTACTTTAGACTATACTTTCTATTAGACTAGACTCTATTATAGTTAGTTATTTATTTCTATTAATTGTTGAATTGTCCTACTTTATTTTCTATTTTTGTGTACACCACACCTATCCTTCAACCCTTTCGAGTCTTCAGACTCGTGGGTGGCGGGCCGAGGTTCGAGTCGCGCTGGTTCCTTTTCGATACTCAGATCTTGGGTCACTACAGTTGGTATCAGAGCTATGGTTGTGGAAGTACATAGGAATCTGAGATATTACAGTGTTCAGAGTCCATAAAGTCCAGTACAGTCGACAGCTGGTATAGAATTTCGTGCTTATTTTTCGCTTGGTTTCTCGTGTGAGAGCGTGAGTGTGCGACGTTGGCACTATGAAGGTGGTTGTTGTCGTTATCGGAGTGTCGGCGTGGGGTCTAAGGATCGAGGTCGAGAGCTTTCGCCCTCATTGATGGTGGCCCCAATGGTGCTACGTTGGGCAGAGGTTGCCGGTAGGTGCGTTGCTACGGTGCTGCGTTCAAGGAATTACAGCGTGGTCAGGTGACTCGTGAGGATTGTTCGTAGATAAGTGGCTGTGAGTGTGCTCTGAAGGAGCTGTTATTGGTGTTCGCCACTCCAATTGAGGATTTATCTATCCCCTGAGGTGTTGAGATAGTGGTTCAAGGTGGCAGAGCGGGCGATCTGATCGAGAGATGTGCCCAGATGAGCGTTGGCGGGTGCCAGTTATGGTTCGTGTTGTGGCTCCTGGTGGGGTGGTCAGTGCGGTGGCAGCTCGAGGATGGGTTGGTGTTAGCACGAATAGGTTTGAGAGAGTAATGTCCGGTGGCTAGAGATGTTGCAGCCTTTGAGCCCGATGTTTTGGTGGATTCTCGTCGCTCCTTGGTAAGCGTTTGGCATGTTATTGGTTTTGAGGTCAGAGGCCGGTGTAAGAGAGGAACATGTGGCAGCGGCTAGCTTAATCGTTGTGGCAGTGTGTGGCTATTTGTGAGAAACGTTGCCCATCCCCCGATGTGTAAGGGTGTGTTGGCGCTGCTCCGAAAGGATGCTTGCCGGTTGGGCAGTGTTCGTGAGAATTCGTGGTTGGTGTTGTGTTTTCTAAGGTGTTGTGAATTGGAGCCTGCGGAGTTGCAGAGGATGTGTTAAGCGTCAAAGAATTGGTTCCTCGGTCTGTGGTTGTCTCGGGTTGTGTGAGACGTGTTGTTGCCATGCCATTGCTTGAGGTATTGTAGTTTGTGGCACTAGTAGGGTGGAGAATCGGGGAAATATGTTGGTAGGGCTGTCGCATGAGTACCCTATTCTTGTGTTGGAAGCTGTGTCCTCGGATGAGATTGTGTTTTGGATAAGTCATCTCTGACAAGATAATGGGGTCCCGATTGGTTGTTGTGAGCGGCTGGTAAGGTTGGCCAAGTGATCGACCATGGTAAGAAGTGTATTGTCTGGGGACCTGGGAGTATTGGTCGTGGCGCTATCGACCAGCTTGCTGTGATAGCAGGCGACATTTGTCAGTTTTGGAGAAGTGTGTCGTGAATTGTAAGAGGTTGCATCCCATGGCTCTGTGGAAAGAGCAGAACCGCGATTGGCAGGTGTCCTCTTGGATCGTTTTGAGGCGAAGGATTTGATGAGACAGGACGAAGGACGGTGCCCGCATGCGGAGGTCTTTGATTAGACGTTGGCGTTGGATATGGTGATCCCCGGTCTGCGACCAGCATGGGATGGCTTCCCTATAAGTCTGAGTCGAGTGAGGTAAAGACCGAAGACACCAGAATCTTGTCATTTGGTTTCCCCGTGCTCCCTTGAGAGGGTAGAGTCGGCGTGAGGCTCGAGATCAGTTGCGGTGTCCGAGCAAGATTTGGCTTGAGTTGTGGTATTAGTCTGTGGGAGAGTCAGCGGATGGCCTGTCGTGATTTGGAGTGTGCCCTTTAGATCTAGTGCAAGACCAGGAAAGAAGGAAGAAGCTAAGCAAGTCAAGGTTTCCCGTTGATGCATATCTGGTGACCAGTGGGTGGTCTTTCACAGACAGAAGATACTGGTTGTTGGGGCTTGAGAATGGCGTGAGCCATATGCCAGCGAGGCCTTGGGTGGCCGATCATGAGACGTGTTTTCCCAGAATTGGATCTTGGATTTGTTAGAAGATGTCTTCTGGCAAGAGTTGGTTTGGTGCTACTGGTGGTGTTCAGTTTGCCTGGTGTAAGCTGGTGAAAGCTCAGTGATGGTTGCCCCTGGTGCAGGGCATGAGTTTTGTCAACGGGTTGTAAAGCTGACATTTGGTTGGTCCGCCGAGCATGAACGTTGACCGGTGTTGGTTTCTGTGGTGTGGGTTACATTTTCTCGATAAGCGAGATTGCGGTAATGATGTCGTGGTTAGTTTTCGTGTTGGCTGAGGTGACGCTAGACTTGTATTCATTTGCATGTGCTTGCTCTGATGATCGATGTGTCTTGGATTGTGAGCGAGGCATGTCTGTAATCATTGTCTGGCCGCGTCCCTCAAGATCGTGATTTTTACGAGTATCGAGGTTTGGCTGGGGCTCTGACGACGTCGTCAGTCGATTCATGGCATTCTCCCCTTGTGGCTTAGTGCTTGTCCTGAATTTTGAGGATAAAATTCTTATAAGGGGGGAGGGTTGTAATGCCATGGATTTTTCAGATTATTTGTCGGGTCAGGATCTGTGGGTTTTGGATCGATTTCGGGAGTCCCAGAGAGAGTTTCACGATTTACGTCATGTACTTCCATTCTCGCGATTTTGATAGGCCGTGGTGAGCCGAGTGGGCTTATTTGAGCATTTTGGGAAAAATCCATGTTTTTGGTGAGTGAGCTGGATCTAGCGATTTAATTGAGATTTTTGAGGTTTGAATGAGTCCTCTCGGTGCTAGAGAGGTTGGGGATGAGTTTCCCCATATTTTCCTCTTCGCATGGGGGCGAATGGGGTGTGGAACAGAGTTTTCCACCGAATTCGTCATTTTCGATTTCTGGAATAGAGGCGGTCCTAACAGGAATCGCCACTAGGCAGGGCGGCCCTCAGGGAGGCTGCCATTCATTCATCTTACCATGTTTTGGTTCGCGGCCTTGCAATAGACCGCCAAGTGGCTTAGCGGTCACGGGGAGACCGCCAAGCAGGGCCAAGCGGCCCGGGGATGACCACTTGGGTCTTATGTCAGTTCGATCCTAGCGGTCATGCGATAGACTGCTACTTAGCTTTGCGGTCAATAGGGGATTGCCAGGATGTGGCTTGCGGTCAGGGTGTGACCATTTCCTGGTTTTGAGTCACGTGAAGTTTGGAAGCATAGAGGCCATGTGACTGACTGCTAGGTGACGCCCAGTGGTCAAGCAATGGACCACCATGCTTGGTTTTGCAGTCTGGGAGCGACCGCTAAGTTCAGGAGGCATCTGGGGCTATGCAGTCCTGGCTAGACCGCCATGCTTGGCTATACGGTCCTAGCCAGATCGCCAAGCTCTGGGATGGCCCAAGGAGGACTGCCTCTTGGCTTTCATGTTTGTCGTGCCCGTTTAAGTGTTGTGTTGGTCTCCAGTCGACCTGGTTGTAACCCAGTGGTCGACTTTCGGTCTCGTGAATGTCCCGGGCACCCCGGGGATTCTGTGTCTGTGTTTTAGGGTGTCTGGAGGTATCATGTTACCTCGATTAGCATACCCATGGGTTTGAGAGTCTGGGTGACGCCATGTGTTCCAGGCTTTGTGTTACGCTTGATCGAGCCACTGTGTATCAGTGTGAGTGCAGTGGCGGTTTCCCCCACACATCATGAGTTTCTTCGAAAGGTGATTTTTGAGTGGGCCATGTGTAAGGCCTTGGACTACGAGTCCAGTCACCCAGCCTGGGGCTTAAGGTTTCTTACATTTTCCTAGGATTGGGAATCGACTTGGCAACTTGTGAGCTACCTTGGGAACCATGGTTCTGTGTTTTCTGCGTGGGCTGTGTGTGTGGCCTATGGACTGTGAGTCCCATTTACCCAGCCTGGGGCTGGAGGTTTTCTTGGTTCCCTTTTTGAGGGAATGGTCTCGGCAGTTGTGAACTGCTCGTGAGTCATCATGCCGAGGTTTCTGACCCTAAGGTTAGGGCAGATTGACGACATGGCGTCGTTCGGTGCAACGGTCTTGACCCCGAGTCTCGTAACTCAAGGACCATTAGATTTAGTGAGTCTAGAGGACTGTCCAGAGTCCAGTGGCTTAGTGGCACTTAGTTTTTCGTGACTTTTGCGCAGGGTGCATGCGTGGTTCTGGGAGTTTCTCCTCAGAGAGTGGTCACATCAGTGACTCCCCACTAGTCGTAGCCTTATAACACGCGTGTGGTACCACCAGGGAGTGGTGGCGAGGCTACCCGAGAGAGACGACTTTAGGCTAGTTGCCGTGGGCCTCCTACTGTGGCAGCTCGAGTCTGGGCCAGGAGAAAGAACCAGCTAGAGGGCCTGACGTAGCGCAGTCAGTCAGTGTGTGCACACGTGGTCGGGGACTTCGGATGTGTGTTGATGAGCACGACCCCGACTAGACCCTTGTCAGTGTTACTTGTGTGTGTGTCTCAGTTTTCACCTGGGATGAGTAGCGAGACACTGCAACGTAGTGTAAGTCGTCAGGGGACGCGTCTGACTGTGCTTCTAGTGGGCAGGTACTCCTTTCACGTAAGTCATGACTCTCCTATTTCAGGGTTCTGTTTCCCATCTTTTGAGTAGAAGGTCTTACTAAGGCACTATTGATAATATAACATGACGTGTTTTGTTAGAACCACCAATTTGGGCATTGGCCCAATTGGGTACAATTCAGACCCATCAACATAATGAACTAGAAATCTAAACTGAATATTGAAGGATCATTAGGAAATTCATAACTCAACTTAGGAAGGTCAAAATTAGGTTAAACCAAAGCCCATGCAATGGCCATGGGGAAAGGAACAACTTTTGTGAAGATTATAATTTTGGGAATGTGCCGTTTGGGAGGGATAAAACTCTTAAGGATGAAGGATATGTTAGAGAGTCTCATATTGAATACAGACTAAAAATATGATGTGATTGTAATAGTGGTGTTCTCTTCACTCAACACTTTAAGATTTTAAATTGGATGTTCCAATTTAATAAAATTTAACATGATATCAGAGTCCACCTGCTTTACTCAAATTTCAAAACATCTAACCTGGCGTGCGGCTATGGCATCGGAGTTTGACGCTCTCCTACGCAATGGGACGTAGTCGCTTGAACGGCATAAGGCATGTCTCGTTGCTAAAGGGTTTTGCCAACAATCGGGCATCGATTTTCATGAAACCTTCGGTACCGTGATCAAGATCACCACTGTTCGCCTTCTTCTGGCCGTCGTCATCAACTGCAGTTGGCCCATCAGACAGTTAGACATCTCCAATGCCTTCCTTCATGGTCACCTTGATGAGACGATTTTTATGGAGCAATTTTCATGAAACCTTCAGTCCTGTGATCAAGATCACCACTGTTCGCCTTCTTCTAGCCGTCGCCATCAACTGCAGTTGGCCCATCAGACAGTTAGACATCTCCAATGTCTTCCTTCACGATCACCTTGATGAGACGATTTTTATGGAGCAATTTTCATGAAACCTTCAGTCATGTGATCAAGATCACCACTATTTGCCTTCTTCTGGCCGTTGCCATCAACTGCAGTTGGCCCATCAGACAGTTAGACATCTCCAATGCCTTCCTTCACGGTCACCTTGATGAGATGATTTTTATGGAGTAACCACCTGGGTTCTTGCATCCGCTATACCCACATCATGTGTGCAAACTTCACAAGTCGCTCTATGGCCTTCGTCAAGCACCTAGTGCTTGGTTCACACGTCTCAGCCACAGACTTCAGGAGCTTGGGTTTATTGGGTCCAAGACGGATCCCTCTTTATTCTACTGCCACTCTGGCTCTACCAAACTCTATGTGCTCATCTACGTAGACGACATTCTCATAACGAGCTCAGATCCAGGGGGCGTTGCCTTGCTGATACGCTCCCTAAGCAAGGACTTTGCCGTTCGTGATCTTGGACCAGCTAGATATTTCCTGGGCATTGAACTACTTCCCCACCAGGATGGCTATATTCTCACTCAATCCAAATATATTATGGACCTTCTCCACCAGGCTAAGATGGATGCAACAAAACCTATCTCCACTGCTCTAGGCATCTCCCATACCTTAGACCCTCCTGCGGACAAGTCCGTGGACCACACTACCTACGGGAGTATTGTTGGCGACCTACAATATCTTACTATCTCCAGGCCCGACATTGCCTTTGCAGTAAACCGGGTGTGTCAATTCATGCATAATCCTACTCCAACTCATTGGGCTGCTGTCAAACGCCTCCTCTGCTATCTCAAAGGCACCATTGGTCATGGACTTCTTCTTCGCCGCTCCTCGTCTCTTCAGCTCAGCACCTTTAGTGATGCCGATTGGGCTGGTTCACAAACGGATCGACGCTCTACTAGTGGCTACCTTATCTCTTGGGGTCTAATCTTATATCCTAGAGCTCCAAGAAACAATCAATTGTGGCACGGTCCAGTAACGAGGCTGAGTACAAGGCACTTGCCAATGCTATAGCTGAACTCATTTGGCTCCGTGTGCTGCTTTGTGAGCTTGGCCTTCACTCAGCTTCTCCTCCGATCCTTTGGTGTGACAACATCGGGGCGACATACCTTGTCGCCAACCCAATTTTTCACGCCTACACCAAACACATCGAGATTGATTATCACTTTGTCCGTGAGCAAGTGGCACAACAACAACTTGTGGTTTCCTTTGTCTCCACCACAGACCAGCTCGCCGACGTCCTCACAAAGGCCTTAGCTAAGCCTCATTTCACTTGGCTCTGGGACAAGCTGCATGTTGTAGACACCATCTGCTTGAGGGGCCGTGATAACGAGCATGTAAGAAATTGTGTGCCACTACAGGTAGTAGGGAGCGGGAACCCCGGTGTGCTCGTACAACCATGGAGCTGATGCGTAGGAAGTAGGCCACTCTTATCAGGTTGTTGCATAATTGTTGCACAACTGTTGTAATCGTTCCATTCTTTGTGGAACAAGAATTCTTATCCACGTAACATGTACACATTATAAGTAATATATAGAAACTCCCAGCAGTGCGATGATCAACACTGAAAGGGATTCTCCACAGAGTTCTCTCCTCCTTCCAGGGCGTCGTCATGCGGGGTGGTCAGCCCTTCAAGGTCTTGGTCTGAAAAGATGATGACCTGTGGCTCACTTGGCAGGGCCTTCGAGGGATCGACGGCTCAGCTCGCCCATTCTACATGACGCTTCCTTCCTCAGCTACTACCTCCCCCTGATGCATCTCCTCCAGTGATGACATTGATGTGTACCCCGCGGGGGGTGTTGTCAATCTCTTCTGGAGTGCCTCGATCTTCCTTGTGCTCGGTGACGAATCGGGATAGGTGTCCCTAACGGATGAGGTGCTCGATCTCATCCTGGAGCTGGCGACAATCGCTGGTATGATGCCCATGATCGCTATGGAACAGGCAGTGCTTACTGCGATTGTGGCTCTTCGACTTCATTGGCTCGGGTTGGCGGTGGAGGCCCGAGCCCTTGATGTCTTCGTAGATTTTGTACACTGGAGTGGTTAATGGAGTGTACCACTCATACCTCTAGGATGGTTCTTTGTACTCCCTGTCTCAGTTCTGCCTCTTCCCTAGGCTCGAGCTAGGCTCAGACGCCCGCTTCTTGTCCCCCTCCTGACCCGAGCCAGTTGCGCCTCGGTACGCGGTGAGAACCTCTTTGCACTCAGCATGGCGTAAAGCTAGAGTCACTAGCTCGGCAAGGGTCGAGGGAGGGTAAAGGACAAGTCCACGACGGAGGTTCCCGTCACATTGCCTCCGGTCAGTGCAGTTATGGCTGAGGCAACATCCAGGCGGGGGACCCGTAGGGCTTCCGACTTAAATCAGTTGATATAAGCCCGAAGGATCTCCCCTTGTGCCTATTTGAGAGCCAACAGCCCTGCTACTGACCTTGGGGGGCCACTGCTGGTGAAACTCTCCTTGAACACTTGCCCAAATTGCTTGAAATCTCGGATGGATCTGGGGGCGAGGGCTCGGAACCACACTTGGGCGCCTTGGACCAAGGTGGTCACGAAGGCTCTGCACTTGATGGAGTCGGATGCCCCGTGGAGGGTCATGAGAGCATGAAAGCTGTCGGAGTGGTCAGCCGGGTTGCCCTGGCTGTCATAAGACTTGAAGGTCGGAATAGAGATTCTGGGAGAAATCTCTGCCTTCAGCATGTAGTCAGAGAACGGGGATTTCTCCTCATCCTTTGCTGAAGGGTCTTCTGCAGGGCCCGTAGGGTGCGCTCCTACTTTGTGAAGCATCTCTCGAACTCTCGCAGTCAGAGGGACAACTCTGGTTGTCATAGCGCTGAAGGGCTATTAGGGCTTGCCGGCGGGTTGTCCTGACATTCCCCAGGGACTTCAGTCTCTGGGCGCGGACGGCGCCCCCCATGTTTTACCCTTCTTGGCGTGGAGGAGGCCTCTCGCTCTGGAGGAGGGGCTTGCGAAGGTCCTCCTGACCTGTTACGGATAAGCAGCTACCCTTGGAGAGTGAAGCGGCCTCCGACGGTTTGTTGGGATGCATCACTGCGGTGGGGGCTTGCTGGGGGGATGCGCGATCTTTCCTCCCTGGCCACCTGAGTCCTCAGGAGCTCCACGAGGATGTCTAGTTTGGTGTTGAGGGTTTGGAAAATGTCGGCATTCCCGATGGGTGGTAGCCCCACGACCGCGGGCGGAGGTGGTTCATCGGCTACGATGCTGGCGTTGGAGGGGGGATTCTGTCTGGCCTAAGAGAGGGCCTCTCCCGTCACCCCTACAGCCTTGCCCATATCACCGGTGGACCTCCTCCCTGTACTCTTTCGCACCATACTGGCTCTTTGATCGTTTCCCACAAACGGTGCCAGATAAGAGGGGCGATCTCACGCTGATCCTGAGCTAGAGCAAGTGATCACTACGTTGAGACCTTCAAGGAAGGGAAACGGATCAGGGGGCCCAGGGATGGTTCCCTGGGGAAAAACCCTCTGATGCCTAAGTCAATAGAGTAGTGGTGGAAACTGTGAGGGGAGGAGGAAGATGTTGCGCGAGATCCCTCTCCACCAAGTTGGTGAGGAAGTTCCTGCTCAGGGGGTTTAGGCATGTCAAGCCTTACCTTTCACCGGAGGGAGTCCCAGGTTTAAATAGTGCGTCAGCCTCATGAGTCCCGTAAGCGGAGGAGTTTGGGCAGGGGTTACATCCTCGACATGGGTTCTTTATAGCCTTGAGGACTCTTCGCCTCCCTTATCCTCATAAACTCCTGCTCATAAAGGGCTCTCAATGGCAACATGGATAAGCACCCGTCGGTCGACCCATCTCATTTATTTTGCCTTAGTTGATTAAAGGCTTGGCCCCTTGACCCTTTATCAAGGTCAAAAATGACACCCCATTGCTTATTGAGCAAGGGGCTAAGTCGAACAGATTAACTAACTTGTTTGCTAAGGTGTGACACACAAGAACAAGGGAAGTACAAGCACACAAAGGAGGAGGCAACACAGGTAACATAAAAAAATGTACTTTCTATTTTTCTACCATGATCATGTACAGGTAGAAAATCTCAAAAAGGTGGGGTACAAAGTGTCTCCTTAGCTCTCATCACCACCCTCCTGCCTCCTGCTCTCTGCCTCGCCCCTCTCCCCATCTCTGTCTCTCGCTAGAGCTCGTGGGGGCCTCATCCACCCCTGGCTAGCAGCCGACCTCTCGCCAAGGCATGCACGCTCCTCCGCCTCATTCCTCTGCTGTGTGGAGGAACCAACCAGGTAGCTCATGCTAGAGTACGCACTAGGGCACCCCTCTCACTGCACCCGCTCTCGGCCTCTCTGGTAGCACTCCTCGACGGTACCAAGCCAGATCCTTAGCTCAAGCGCCTCCGCTGGCTCGCGGGCCCGCTCTCTCCTCTCCACCTCAAGGAGGATCCGTAGCTCTACCACATCGTGAGGCAGCTCCTCCCTCTTTGTCTCTCGCCGCCGCCTCTCTGCCTCCTCCAACTCCGCAACCCGTTGGTCACGGATTGCTAGCTTGGTGCCCGTCAACGCGGCCCGAGTGAACGCGTCTTGCAGTTCCTTAGTCTGCATCATTCATCATACAACATGTTGTTATATGCACAATGATATATATATATGAAAAAAATGTGCATGCATGAATATTATTTTGTGAACTAGCCCAGGTAGCCAAGTCACGCTCCACTACCTCAGCACGTGCCACTGTCGCTGCCAGCCTCTCCTCTAGCGAAGTAATCTTGGCAGTCGGGTCCCTCGAGCTAGAAGAAGCACCTCCTGCCCCTCTGGCTATTGCTCCCTACTGGGCACGCTACATTTATTGAGACTGTCAATAGCTAGTCACCAAGAATTCAGGAATAATTAATAACATATAGAGTGCATACTCATCAGAGTCTCTAAGTCTACTCGTGTAGTCGCGAGCTGGGCCTCAAGACTATGCAGTTGGACCTGCAAGTCCATCACCACTGCATCACGTGCATCATGCATTCATCACATGTCAATCAAGAGCATTCATCACATGGTAGTCAAAGCATATAGAATTAAAATTGAATCATAGCATGCATTCATACATACCCCTACTGGCCTCATCTGCCGTCGGCCAGCGTAAGTCTCCTAGTAGCGCTGTAGATATGTCGTATTGTTCTGCGCGTGAGAGACGACCAGAGTCTCGCTCCTCTATCGATCGACGTACTGCTCTAGGAACCTCAGCCGCCAGTCTGTCGGGACTGTGCGTCCACGGGTCTTACTTCCTATCCCATGAGGCTCTGTGACATACACCTACTCCTGGTGTAGGCCTAGTGTCCTCATCGCCAGCCTCAACCTCAAGGGCTCGATCTCGCTCATGCAGTGAAGCCAAATCTCATGCCCGAACAGATGTCGACCCGCTGCGACCCAAGGCTGGCCCTCGTCGGGCATCCCAAGGTAGGGCCTCCATACAAATTGCATGCGCACATGTCATCATCGTGATAAGCAGGAAATAGAAGAGAAAAATGCATTATAATTACACACGTACCAAGGAAGCGGGGTAGTCGTGGAATTCCCCCCTAAGGACCTGCAGCTCGTAGGAATGGGGCCCACCGGTCATCCATGGCAGCCAGCGTCATGCCAGGGGGTATGCATCTGCATGACGAGGACTGACCCGGTCCATCGGCATATACAAATGGCTCCACACATGCATTCATAAAGCATTAGTATCAACATTATAATCATAAGCATAAAGCATGCATGTCGAGCATAAGCATAAGCACAAGCATAAATCGGAATAGTAATAATAATAAAATTTACATACCTGAAGGAAAGGTGAAAAGCCACTGACAGTTATCTCTTGACCTGTCCCTGTAGACAGGTCAGCTATCAAGTGAGCCAGCATGGCGGCACCCCAACCATAGTGCCCCACCTGGTCCAAGTCCTCCAAGAGCCCTAGGAATCTGCAGTTCACATCATCTCCTTTCGTCCCCAAGAGCAGCCTCCCCATCATTAAGAACAAAAAACTCCTCAAGTCCCTATCCACTCTCTCTCTCTGAGGTGGCCCGAGTGGATACGGCACTCCTGCTGGCTCTACATGAGAGATGGGACTCGGTCAGCCGAGCCTTCATATTCCCATGGGGGCACATGATTCCGACGTTGGAAGATATGGCCCGGATCAGTGGCTTGCGGGTGCACGGCAAATCTGTGACCGGGTGGGCATACGTCGACTACCGAGAGCTCGCTCAGGAGCTACTCGGCTTGGACTTGATGAGGCCAGGGCATCCATCGTCCCAACTATCACGGTCGGTGCTCCAAGAAAGTCTGGGACTCCAGAGAGTAGCGGCGACAGTGGGAGAGTTGCCGGAGCAGCACATTGACCGAGTAGTCGAGCAGGCACATCCAAGCGTGGCGGCGGAGCCGGGACCAGATGGAGATATAGTCCTGAGACGCTTCCTGATGCTGCTGTTCGGGAAGCTTTTGTTCGCAATGCGAGTCGATGTGATCAGCTGTCGGCTCCTTCCTCTATTGGCAGATCTGAGCCGGGTGAGGAAGTACGCGTGGGGAGCAGCAGTGCTGGCTTTCTTGTTCCACTCGCTCAGCGTGACTGATCGGGTGACCATGCTAGGCGGCTTCTCGCCTTTCTTGCAGGTAAAACACCTAAATGCCTCTCTATTCTTTCTATTATGCTTTCTAATATGCTTGAAATGTTGATACTTCTAACAAATGCAGTTTTGGGCTTTTCTGTATCTGCCGGGGATTGGCCGAGGCGTTGAGCTACACCCGGGGCGGTTTCCCATCGCGAGGCGGTGGAATGTTGCCTGGAGCGCAGGGTCAATCCAGCGATCGAATCGGGCGATCCAGAGGATCTGGACTCATTCCCTCATGCATCGGTAAAAAAAGCCTGACTTCCTACATGCTCTTCTATATGCTTCTTATATGCTGCTAGTGTTATGAATGTTATGCATGAATGGATGGCCCTTTCAGGTGCGTTGGACACCGTATCGGGATGAGGACCATACGGGGCAGTCGTGGGTCGAGGCCTCCCTGGCTTAGCGAGGATGGGACGTTTGGCTACATTGCATCAATGTAATCGAGCCCCTGCACTATCGGCTGATCATGAGGATGAGGGGAGTACACCAGCCGGTGGTGAGGTTCCCACACCGACATGACGAGCGCCCGGGCAAATCTGCCAAAGGGATTGGCAGTGACATTGACTGGAGCAGCCGAGCCAGAAAGTATGTTCAAGACTGGAAACACAAGGGTAAGGCCGTGACAGAGCGGGCGGACAGTGACGAGGCATATTTGACAGCCTTCACCCGCTGGTATGATAGCCAGGTTTACCGTGGTACCCGACGATCGGTATGAAATGCTAAACCAAATCTTTCCTATATGAATGAATGAATGACTACTATGCATGACCCTTACTTCCTAAATGCAGCTAGACCCACAAGGGTGCATAGCCGAGCTCGAGGGATTCCTCCACACTACTGTGCAGTAGCGGGATGAGTACCGAGCAGCCTTAGAGTTTCTGGTGAGTTTTTCTAGACTTAAAACTGAAATGCTTTATGCAAAACCAACTGAGCTTTTTTTTAAAATGCAGCAAGCTGAGGGAGCCTAGAGGACCGGTCCAGATGTGCCGTCCTCCTCTACTCAGCCAGCTGGGGGACGGGCTGAGCGGGATGCCGAGTTTACCCTGGCCGTAGCTTGAGCCGAGGAGGCCGAGGCCACCCTCGCGAAGCGGGTAAGACACCAACATTTTTCCTAAAAATGCTTCATGATTATGTAAATGCCTAGACTGACCAATATGCAATACAATGTGCAGGCGAGGGATTTAGCAGCAACGTTGGTGGAAGCGGTCGAGGTGCCCCATCTCTGGGGAGGTTGACCGACTCTAGGGGGAGGTGACCCGGTTGAGCCGAGATGCGGCAGACATTGAGCGATACCGTGTCGAGGCTCGTGAGGCGCATCTTAAGATCTTTGAATTGAAGATCGAGCTCTGAACCATGGAGCGGACAGTCCGGCTGATGGGCCGAGCACCCGAGGAGACCGTGTCGTGGAGTGGCGCAGCGGGAGGCTCACGGAGCGTGGCACCGAGCACGTCGGTGGGAGACATCTTGGCTAGCTCTTCCACGCACCGGAGGAATGAGGAGGTGGAGAGGAGACGCCCATGGGATGAGGAGGAGCAGAGCGCCATGGAGCCACCGCCGAAGCGGCATGAGGGCACCGGGGATAGCTGCAGCCTGGGAGATAGACCGGCGGAGTGATACAAGAACAAAGAAGAAAACACGCTGCAAGTGTAGCAAAAATACGAGGACAGACCCCCAGTCACACACATGGTTGAGCACAGCCTGTGACACTTCCAGTCTCTCAACTAGAGCACTGGACAACACTGTAAACACAACACACACACAAGAATATGATGATGAAAAATGATGAAAAGAAAAGTGCCTCAGCACAGAGCATAATGTAGCTTCCAAGGAAGCACTTGACTGTATATCCAAGCATGGCTCGCTCTTCTTCTACTTCTTCCATCTTGCTCACTGCATTCTGCTCACTGCTCTTTCTATCTTCTTTTTCTTTTCAGATCTTCCTCACGGAGGGCTCAGGCCTGCTTACTCTTTTCTTCCTCTCTTCTTCTTTCTCTCTTCTCTCCTTGGGATGAGCTAAAGAATGTAACCTTAATGCATTACTCGGCCAACTCTTTCAAGGTGGCCATTGCTTCATATTTATAGAGGGAGATAGCAAAGGGTTTTCCCTCCAAGGAGCTGCAGCTTGATTGCCTGGAATATAAAAATACTTCTTTGAAGCATGCCTCTTGTCTGATTGGTCAGGCAACTATGAGAGAGCAGAAATGATGGTATTGATCTTGGAGCTTTTCAGATCTTCTTCCTCATTGGCCCATGACAAAAGAGGTAGTCCTCTATCCTTGGTACCTTCCTTGGACTAAAGTCTGATTGGTTGAAGCCAAAAAGGTAGAGTACTAAAAGGTTGACCTTTCCCACAAATGCAACCTATCTTATCTGCCTTCTCAAGAGTTGTCCTTGAGCCTCATGATGGGGTTTACGTTGAATATTTTTGCTCTGTTGTTGAAGCTTGTGAGGTTGACGCATCACGATGCTGAGGTTGACACATCTATGAAAGCTGCTTGAAGGTTTGCTGGAGGAGCTTTTGGAGTCAATTCCAGAGCATGATTGCCATAGGGTCAACTCCGAGCTTAGTTTCCATAGGTGTCGACTTCCGAGAATGATTGCCATGGACTCCCGAGCATGATTTCATTGACTGAGCTTTAGGCTTCATGAAGTCTGACCTTAGTTGCATCATCCGAGCTTTAGTCTTCATGAAGTCTGACCTTAGTTGAGTCGTCCAAGCTTTAGTCATCATGAAGTCCGAGCCTAGTTCAAGCTTAGTTCAAGTCTTGGTCTTCACAAAGTCTTAGCTTAGTTCGAGCTTAGTTCGAGCTTTGGCTTCATGAGATCCGTGCTTTGGCTTTAAGAAGTTCGAGCTTTAGCGCCACAGGCTCGACTCTATGTCTGAACTTAGTTTCCATAGGCTCAACTCTTGGAGGTCGACTCTCAGACTTGGTTGTGTCTGGCTCGATTCTTGGTGGTCGACTCTCGAATCTAGCTACGTCAGGCTTGACTCTCAGTGATCGACTCTCACGCCTGGCTGCGGTCGCTCGGACCTCAGCGGTCGAGGCAGTCTTATTCTTGCCTTGAATATTTTCTCAACCTTTCCAATTGAATTACATCAAATGCATAGCTCCTAGCCCTTGATGTTTATCCCAATCATTTTTAGCTTCATATCAATATGAGGAGAGCCCTTTATTCCTTTGATTAAGCACATACATGGCTCCTTACTGCATTGGCATTTCTACTTGGGAGATGCTAACTTCAACTACTGCTAGCATTGTGATAGTTGGCTGCAGCTGTTGGGTCGTATGAGAGGATCTGGAGGGGGGGTGAATAGATCCTGCACTCCCTATTTCGAGAACTTTAAAACTTAACAAGGTTGAGAACAGAAAAGCCAGTTTAAACTCATATTAGAATGGAAAGCAAAGAGCTACCGGCTGAATGATATGAGATGTATTTAGATAGCTAGGAGAACCTATGAAGGTGAGATAGAAGAAATGGATAATGTGCAGCATACCACAACACAAGCAGTTTTTAAGATGGTTCAAATGCTACCAAGCACTCCTACATCCACCCCTCACCAACTTGGTGAGACTTTCACTTTTTGGCCAAAAGACACACAGACACGCTGAAGACCAGCAAGAAACGGGGATCAACCCCCCACACGCAAGCACACGAGGACAAGTCCTCAATACACATGGGGATAGAATCCCACAAAGGAAAAGCAAGGCAAAGCAAGAACACAAACATACATGCACTACAACTGCAGCTCACACGGTGATAAATTCCCACACATAAGACATTTTGAAGATAAAGAAACACAAAGATGAAAGAAACAAATTAAAAACAGCTCTTGGGAGGCTTCACGGGTTCCAAGTGGTATCGGGTCTACTCGGTAGTCCTATCGGGTATATCTGATATCCGGGATACAAGTCATCACAGCGACAGTCACCTGGCCGGCCCCGGGCTCGACGTGGTCCACGGGGTGAGGACCGCGCTGCAGGAACCACACTGTCTTATCGCGCAGCTCCGACGACTCCGGTGCCCCTGCAAGCAAATCCAAAATGATCAATTCTGCTCACCACCAACGAAGCCTGACGAGAAATCAAGGTTAGTACCCTGAGGAAGTGGGGGGCTCATCCCCAACTCCCAGAGTACCACCGGAGTTAGCTTGAAGTCAGCGTTGAAGAGGTGGTGGCAAAGAAGGGCCTTTATTTTCTTGGTCTCCTCAACAGAGGCCGGAGGTCGCCTGTCCGACCAGACGAGGTGGATGCCCGCCAACCTCCAGCCATCAGAGTGATTGCGAGCACTCGACTTGGTGATATATACATAACACTTCGCCCAACCCATGAGGTTAGACATAGTATCAGAGACTCGGACGATGTTTCAGTCAGGCCGACCCTGAAAGTACGTGAAGGTAGTATCGGCAGGATAGCACTGGAGGCTGTAAAATTGTCAGAAGAGATAAACGTCCAGCTCCACCAAAGGCTTCCGGCACACGAAGATAAAACCACACAGGATGTGGCAGGAGTTGGGGTAAATTTCCCTGGATGTCGACCGTAATGGTGGAGAAGGACCTGATAAAGGGATGTATAGGAAGGTGGAAGCCCGCCTGGAAGGATGCTACGGGAATCTGGAAAGGTTCCCGAAGCCCGTATACCACGCTATAAGTGACTAACGGTGGAGAACGGGGACGACTAGGGCCCGCACCAGAAGTGCTCGGAGCGTCACCATGACTAGAATCCACCTCTTCGACAGAAGATGTGGGGCTGACTCGAAGAGTTCTCCTACGGAGCGGCATGGCTCTAGAAGGTAGAAGACATAAAGTAAGGAAGAAGGCCCTCACCAGATGACGGTGGAAGAAGCCTACAACGAGTGCGACAAACAACAAGAGGCAGGTGAGGTTCTAGGAAAGACCCTCCTACAGTTCTTATAGCCTCCCGAGGCAGAACGGCCACTTCAGAGCCCTAGGGCAGGTGAAAAGGCACTTGTCACTATCACGGTATGGCCATCAGGCTCAGACACCCGTTTGATGCTCGTGCTCCCAAACGACGAACCCTACGTCATGATTACAGGAGTGGTGCTTCTCACTGCCAGGGGCGCCTTGCGCGCCCAGCAAGCGACTGAGACCACCAGTCCTAACGATACGAGGAAGCCACTCTCAGGATTATCCCTCCAAATTGACCCTCTCATGTTCGACTCTCAGCTCCCTGCAAAGTGCTCGACAACTGAGAGTAGAGGGGATAGTAAGGAGGGCAAATCCAGCTCAGCCCATAATGGGTCCATCTACAACGAGCCAAGTTTGACCTAGGGCCTGCAATGCGCCCAAGGGAGCCAGACAGTCACATCCCATCAAGGCACGACCCACTATGACTCAGCATCAGATTTGACAACGCAAGAAGGGCGTCGACCCCGGCGTAATAACTGTTGGATGACTCTCTGATGACCGGCCATTACCCCCCACGATGTTGGCTTCGACCCCGTAGCTGGCGAGCATGCCCCACGAGCGCCGTAAGACTCACCCAAGGATCAGCCGACTCTGGGGTAATCGCCCCTCAATGAGAAACTCTCGCCACAGTCGCGGGGAACGTTACTCCATTATTTACGCCCTTCCCTGCTAAGGGATAGGCCTTCGATGTCAGGATAACCCCCTATAAAAGGGACCTTGACAGAGAAGAGAAGGACACGGTGAAATTTCTGCCAAAAAATCACACACAAAGAATAAAGCTACTAGTCTTACTACTGCGAAAGAGAGGTCATGCCATTCTACGCCCTGAGAGAGAACCCTTCCTGCACGACCTTACCACCAAGCGAGCACTCTCCGAGTGGCCACTGGGACGACGGGCACTCGTCCAGAGAGTCTACACGTCTCTCAGATCTTCTACAACGACCTCCATCCTACTCTCTCCCCTGCTCTTCTTTGTTCTTTTCTTAAACCTGAGGAGGCTAAATTCGGTTTGACCCAAGATGTAACGACCCAGAGTTCAGGGTACCGACAACCCGATACAAGTATCGAATTACCGCCACCAAGAACTGGGGACGCCACCCAAGAGGCCAACCCCTCCAAAGGGATGACCCCCAAATCATCTCTGAATAACTTGAAATTTTGAGCACTACCTAACCACGTCCTAAACCTTCCCTCAAAATTTTATTACAATTTTATGAGCCCATTTACCTTGCTTACCATGTCCACCTTTCAACCTCTCAGTTCTGACAGCACTGAACTGTAGAACGGAGCCCTATCTATTTTCACTTCACACGCCCAAAACCTCCACTTCACACCACCCTACCACTGCTACCCAATCATCCCACGACCTTCATCTCTCCACCAGAGAAAACCCCGCCCCATTTGCCACCTGGAAGCCCCAGTTCCTGCCTGTTCTTCCTACCCCTGTCCTGCTGCTAGCCAACAGACCAGATGCGCAAAGGCCTGCTACAAAATTCACCACGCTCTCTGCAGTACTCAACTACAGTTGGTACCTGACCGGCATCCCTGGGACATCCTCAACAGCGTCTACACCGAGTTTCGTGACCAGCGGGTGAGCAGAAGGTCAAGTTCCAGGCTCTTCTTCCTGCTGTTTCCCTACGCGCGTGCAGACAGGCCAGCAATCTACTCGCCGCTTATTGCTACTCCGGAGGGTCCAAGCAGCGCCGTCGACTTCCCTCTTCGTCCAGGAGGCTCTCCGTCCACTACAGCATGCTACCAGAGACGTGGGTGCCTTCCTCGGCCTCCGTGACGTGCCATCCCTCCTGCTGGTTCTAGGCGGCGCCAGTTCACAGCACGTCAGAGTTGCCGCCTGTTGTCCACTTGTGGCCCGTCACCCCTCTTCGCACGACCCCCGGATATCGCTGTGTAGCCTTTTACCTCCCTGCAGGGAGTGGGCTTTGTTTTGGGTTGTACCTCTATTTAGCTTTTGTACCGGGTGGTTGTGTGATTTGGCCGGGCATCTTCTCCCACGCCCCGAGCGTGGAGGTACGCGTCCACTACCTTGCTTAGTCTATCTTGTTAGTTTAGTATACTCTTTAGCGCCGCTGCTTGTGTGTTGTAGGATTCTAGCTCGTTTATATTTACATCACTGCCACAGTGAGAGAGTGTGACCGTCCCGTGACTTACCCGAGTCACGAATGTGGAGTTGCCTTCCCTAGACTTCTACCGGTTCATCAACCATGCGGATCGACACGCTTTCGTCACTTGCGGGACGTTCGCGAGCTTGAGCTACTTGTTTAGGCGTGATTCCTCTCTTGGGAGTCTTAAGTGTCGAGTTTACGCTACTCAATCTATTGTGTCGTTGCTGGTTTAGTTGTCTCTTTAGACGTGCCTTCATATAGAGTTCTAGTTGGCATAGCGTCCCGCATCACTGTTGGTGTATATTTCTCCCATCTTTTCTATTTTACCTTCCCCCCTTCCTTTGAACCAAGGTATGGGAATAACAATATGCTAGAGGGGAAAAGGACATGAATAGATTGTGATTGCCACCAAGACACTACGTGCAAAAGAAGAGCACCTAGTACCTTGGAAAAAGGGAGACGGATGAAGCACTCGCCAAGGTATAGCGCTGTCAGGGATGAACATGGTCCTGTAAGAACTGCTCAAAGACATACATGGCCGCTCGATCGGCCGCTCACAGCGCTGGAGAGAGGACGTAGGACGAAGCCTGACTGGCGCTGAGACGGTCCATGATAGGTCGCAGGAAGGAGGTGAACGGTCTGCGCAGGACCATGTACACCTTCACACGGACGGAGGTGAACCACGTGACGCTGCCAGATTTCGAACGATGGAACTTGATCCTCCACCCCTTCCGGCCAGCCAGAGGGGATGGGCCTCGTGCTATGCTTCTATTGACCTGCAAAACAAAGCAAGGAACAAGAAGATAGAACCCAAATTAACTCCGAAAAGTGCAATAACCATAAAAGAAATGAAAGACCAACAACATAATTGAAATGGGGGATACCTGGGGGTTGGATTTTTAACCCCTTTGGGGCGTGAAAAGCAATAGGAGTGGTAAAAATGTGTATGATGGTAAAAAAAATGTGGGGGAAAATGAAGGAAAATGAGCATGCAATGGGTGAAAGAATGACTGGACGCGTAGACCAAAACACCAAAAGAACTACTACTCCCTGAACTGGAGGCTCAAACGGACGTAGAGAGCCTCCCTCCCTGACTATAGCTCGCTTAAAAACTCAGCAGCACTTCAACGTAGATACTGGATCTCCCCCCTCGCGACCTTGGACTAAGGGTTCTATTTATAGACCCTTGAAAGTCCGTCTCCTTTGAATGGTCAAGCTTCTAGAAGCCACCTAGGACATTTGACCAGCCCCACATGGGCCCTAGGGCATAGGTTGACCAATGGGGAAGAAGGTGGGGGGCCCCTGCTGGACCTACTGACCTTTTACAAATAAACCCAAAGACTTCTATAGACTAACACTTTCGCTTACAAAGCCTTACAATTACAAACCTATTTATGCAAGGACATAAATACAAATTGAAGGACATAAATGCAAATAAAAAATGCTAGTGTCTGGAGCCGATTCCTATCACGTAGTTTTGTGTCGCTCAATTTCTTGTTAAAATAAGCAATGGGGTGGCTCTCTTGACTCAATACACCACCGATACCTACCCCCGAGGCATCGCATGAAACCTCAAACACTTTTGTGAAATTAAGAAGTCTAAGGATAGGTGCTTGGGTAATGCACTCCTTAAGGAGCCTAAATGCGGCCAAGGTAGCCTTCGTCCATTCAAACGTCTCCTTACGAATGCAATCAATGATAAGGTCCGTGAGGGAACTGAAGTCTCAAATAAAATGGTGATAGAAGGTCACCAGTTTGTGAAAACTACGGACATCGTGAAGCGTACGAGGCTCGGGCCACTCCACTATGGCCCTGACCTTCTCTTGGTTGGCGGAGAGTCTATTGCTAGACACAATGAACCCTAAGAAGGTGGCCTGACTAGACATGAAAGTACACTTCTTAGGGTTAGCTTAAAGGCTCTCTCTCAAAATGAGACAGACCTGTCTTAGATGGTCTAAGTGGACCTCCCGAGTGTGGCTATAAATAAGAATATCATCGAAGCAGACTACAACACAGAACCCAATCAAAGGTCTCAGGACTTGGGTCATCAGCCGCATAAAAGTGTTGGGAGCATTGGTCAGCCCAAAGGGCATGGCCATCTACTCGTAAAGACCATCCTTGGTCTTGAAGGCCGTCTTCCACTCATCACCAGGCCTGATCCTCACTTGGTGATAGCCACTCTTTAAATCGATCTTAGAAAATATAGTGGCTCCCGCCATCATATCAAGCATGTCATCTAAGCGGGGAATGGGAAATCTGTACTTCACTGTGATCTTATTGATTGCACGGCTGTCCACATACATCCTCCAAGTGTCATCCTTTTTATGGGCAAGCAAAGTAGGGACGACACAAGGACTCATCCTCTCACGAAGAAATCCCCTCATCATCAGCTCGTCGAATTGACGCTGTAGCTCAGCATGATCAGTGGGGCTCATCTTATAATGTGCAGGTTAGGCAATAAGGACCCCAGAATCAGGTCGCTAGCATGCTGAATGTCCCGCATGGGTGGGAGACCCTCGGGCAACTCGTCAGGAAATGCATCGGCAAACTCTCGAAGGACATCAGCCACATCCGGGGAAATATCACTCTCCATCTCCCTCTCCACCTCTCGAACTATGATGGCAAAAATGGGCTCCCCTCTAATAAGGTCACACTCCAACTCCCAGGAGCTAATCAGCATCAACCTCTGAGGCGATGGAGAATCCAGAGTGGGGTATCCGAAGATACGGTCGTAGTCCGGGCAGGTGATGGGGTACTGGGCCCTGAAATAGAATGACTCGGAGTACTAGGCCCAACGGGACCCTGGATGGATGGACTCCTCGACTGGGAGGGGTGAAGAGTAATCTGATGGCCATTATGGTCGAATGTGCAAGTGTTTGACCGGCCATGGAGGGTGGCATCCCAATCAAACAACCAAGGCCTCCCAAGGATAACACAGCCTACCTCCATAGGTAACACATCACACTAGATCTCATCTAGGTAGGTAGGAAACTGCAATGGCACCAGATATTGTAGCCTAATCGGGATGAAAGTGGAGTCCACCCAAGACACACGATAAGGGGAGGGATGGTCCACGGGGGTCAACCCAAGGCATGTCACAGCACCCGTGGAGATAGCATTAATGTAACTCCCATTATCGATGATCACCTTACAGGCTTTGCCACCTAGCCTACAGAAGGTATGTAAAATGGTGGTGCGACACCAGTCATCACTGACCTGAGGCTGGGCCAAGATACACCTAACAACACCCAACTACACATCGTCCTGGTATTGCATACCCTGGACATCAACCTAGTCACCATCTAGCAGCTCATCAAAGAACTCCTCCACAAGCTTCTGGTCAGCCTCGTAACTGACTGGCATAATCCCAGGTGAAGGCTCACTGGCTGAAACATATCCTATGACCAAAGAAGATCGGGTGGGACAACTGGCCTCATAATGACCAAACCCAGCACACCTATAACACTCCTGACGGGACCCAATGCCCTAAGGCGCTCCACCAGTCATCGGCCCCTTTCCCTTGTCATCAAGATAGGCCGAGGGTGGTGGAAGCTGAGGTCGGGGAAGGAGGGGCTACTAAGGCCACAGGGCAAGGGCAACTGCCTGGGGTCGAGGGGGCAAGTTCCTCGGAGGGGGAGGATGGGGCTGAGGAGCAATGGGGTCCTGGCGAATGGGTTCTTGTGGACAAGCCACCAGTCCCCGAGGATATGATCCAGGCACAGTATGAGGATCCGATCCATGATGATATGTGGGTGCCGATCGCTGGACCGAAGAAAACTTGAACTCGAACTGCTCCAACTCGGGAGCGACCTGATAAGCCTCCTCAGGGTCATCACATGGTGGAGAAATAACTCATACTGATAATGCAGCCGCAGACCCCAATAGAAGTGAGAGATGGTCATGGCGCTCTCCTCCGTGACTCCACATCGCAAGAAGTACTCATCAAAATCGGCGATGTACTCTGTCACAGTCTGATCCCCTTGGCTGAGACCCTGCCACCTATCAAAAAGCCTCTGACGGTATGTGGCAGGAATGTACTTTTGCCTAAGCTTTACCTTCATGTCATCCCATGTCTCAACCAGGGGTTGATGTCAATGTATCAACAGGCTCTCCACGTTCCTCCAATAAGTTTGTGTCTATCGTAGCAACTTCATCTTAGCAAATCAGACTCTCTGGTGGTCTATCATCTCATACCACTTGAAGTAGCGGTCCGTGCCCGCCTCCCAATCAAGATAAACCTTTGGGTCTAAGGACCCATTAAAGGTGGGAGGATCCGCATGCACGGACCTAAGGAGGCGATCATCCTCGTCATCCCTATTGGGCCGATAGCCACGCTGGGCACAGCCATAGCCCTCAACCTCATTATCAGACCCAAAATCATCAAGCTCCTGAACACGTGGTCTTCGATCATCGGCCCTAGGGGGTACGGGCCGAAGAGCATGCTCAAGTGGGCCTTGGGCCTGCCCGGGGGCATCCCCATGCAGAGCTAGACCTGGGTTGAGCCGTCCAACCAAACCTTGGACAGTCTGATCGGAAGCTTCCAACCGGTCCCTCATGGCCTTCATCTGGCCCTCCATGAATGCAGTATGATTTCTAAGGTTCTTATCGGATTGATCTATCCTATCCATGAGGGCCTGCATCATGTCCCGAAGGGAAAGGTCACTAGGACCACCATGCCTAGGGTCAGCCATAGGGACAGGTGGCTGGTAATCGGTACCACACCGAGTGGGCATGCAAGACTCTAAGAGACAATGTGGACGGAGACTCTAAGGGGCTAGACACAACTCTAAACAACAATGCAAGTGGTGGAGATGCGAACTCAATGCACCCTAGACAAACCTAAGGCTCTGATACCAAATTTGATGCGGGACGCTATGTGAACTAGGACTCTGTGTGAAGACATGACTAAGGGGGACAACTAAACCAGCAACATCACAATATGTAAAGTAGTGTGGCTCAAACATCTATGACTCCCAAGAGAGGGATCACGCCTAAACAAGTAACTTGAGCTCGCAATCGTCCCCAAGTGGGGGAAGCATGTCGATCCACACGATTGATGAACTCGCAGAAGTCTAGGGTAGGCAACTCCACACTCGTGACTCGGGCAAGTCACGAGATGGTCACACTCTCTCACCGCAGTAGTGATATGAATATAAGACGGGCTAGGATCCTAACGAACACACAAGCAGCGGCTCAAGAGCGTATATGAGACAAGCAAGCTAAACGAAACAAGGACGTGTACGCGTACCTCCAAGTTCTTGGCGTGGGGGAAGATGCCCAGCTAAATCACACGAACCCCGATACAAAAGCTAAATAGGAACAATCCAACACTTTTCACTCCTCACAGAGAGGTAAAAGGCTACACAGTGAATCCAGGGGTCGTGAGAAGTGGGGTGACAGGCCGCGAGTGGACGACGTGTGGCAACTCCAACGTGCTACGAACTAATATCGCCTGGAACTAGCAAGAAGGGTGGCACGTAACGAAGGTTGAGGAAAGCATAGTCATCCCTGATGGCACGCTGTAGTGGTGGATGATCCTCCTGGAAGACCATGGAAGCAGACGACGCCGGATAGATCCTCTGGTGTAGTCACGAACGGCGGGCAGAGTGCAGGCCTGTCTATGTAGGTGCAGGAGACCAGCACAAAGGGAGGCCTGGAAGACTGACCTCTAGACGTCCTCTGAATGCGAAACTCGGTGGGGACGTAGGCGGGGATGTCCCAAAGACACCCGTGGAAGGAGAGTTGTAGAAGACAACCATGGTAGCCGGGGCGAATTTGTGAACAGTCCCCTGTGCGTTCTGGCCAGTCTGCAGGTAGCGGGATAGGAGAGGGAAGATGGAGTGGTACTGGGACTTCTGGATGGCTTTTGAGAATGGGTTTTCTCTGGAGGATGGGGGATATATGTGGGAGGGTTGAGATGTAATGGCGGGGTGTTGTGTAATGGAGGTTTTGGGCATGGGAGATGGTGGCATACGAGCCCTGTTCTGCAGATCCATGCAGACAGAACTCAGGGCAGGAATGGAGGATGGGGGTATGCAGAGGAAATTTTCTTAGAAAATCATAAAAAAATTATGGGCGATGGGTTTTGACGTGAGGAAGTGCATTGACAATACTTGTCAATTGTGAGATATCTTTCCAAAGCAATCTTCTTAGAGAGTAGAAGTTGGATGCATAGACTACAGTTAAATGGAAAGTGAATGATGCTGCAACTTCAGTCACAATAATATGAATGAACTGGTCTGATTCAGTAACCAACTGAATGCTGAACTTGGATGGGTCACTAAGGATCCAAATCCTTCCTCTATCATCCTTAGTATGAAGAAAGTCTGCTTCCGACCAAACTGACTACTTTAACATAGCTGCTTTCCTTAATTTGACTTTCATCTCAACAAGGACAGCCAAGTCACATTTGGTTTTATGAATAATATGTCTTAACTGGGATCTTCTCCCTGCTTTATTAATTCCTCTAACATTCCAACTGATAAACTTCATTATTAACAAGAAATGAAATAATGGAGAATTATGAGTGGGAACGAGAGGATCTTCTTGGTTTGAAACCTATTTTTCCTTTACCCTTCGAAGTTTGTAGAATCCATAGAGAGGAATCTTCGCTCAAAGTATCTTCCCCATTTGCAGGAAGGTTAGTTAGAGATAAAGTAGGCCCCAAGGCCAAAGGTAGCTGAGCATTCAAATTTGAATTTCCTGTTGGAATTTCTTGCTTTGAAGGAATCTCGGAGGCAGTTAAGTCTTGAGCCCCATTTGAAATCTCTGCCTCATTTTCAATCAAAATTCGATTGCTGCAAATCGGGCCTACAATTCTGGGTTGTAAATCTTCAACTTTCTCCGTTGAAATTTCTGTAAAATTGGAATGACTCGCAGCAGGAACAGGATTAGATTTAGTTGAAATACCATTAACCTGCTCTGAGAGTGTGGCAAGAGAGCCAAACTTATTGCTGACTGCAATATTGGGCTTCAGGGAATAATTGTTCACCTTCTCTTTTGACTTCAAAGGATTCAGCTTGACAATATGTGAAGATTCCTTTATAACTGGAAGAATACCGGAAGGGTATTGACCATCAAGATGACCAAATGATTTGCAGTTGGAACAAGAACCAGGCTTCCATGGATATGAAACAGTGATCTTCCATTGCCTGCCTTCTAAATCTTTGAAGTAAACCTCATCAGAAAGGTTAACCTCTGTTGAAACTAGAACACAAGCCCTGGTGAAAGCAAGCTGCTGCTTGGAAGCAGTGAGCTTGTCAATGTGGAGTGGTGTTCCGATGATGCTGCATATGCGGCTGAAGAATTTCCTAGTCCATAGGTGTAGTGGAACACCATGTAAATTAACCCGGAGCGAAATGCTCTTTAGGCTATCTAATTCAAAGCTAACATCAAGTGACCATCGCCTCAGAATCAAAGGATGACCCTTCATCGTCCAGAAACCTTCCTGGATATGCTGAAGATCTTCCTCTAAGTCAAATTTGCATAGAAAGAAGCCATTGTCTAGCATATGTAATTGAAAACCATTTGGGCTCCAACGGTTCTTGATAAAAGACTGCAATGGTATGAAAGAGGTCGACAGTCCCACGACATAGCCAACAAGGGCTTTAGACCATACCTCAGCCAGCTCTGCTGAATCCTCTGTTTCACAGATAGCAATGCTCCTGGAGTCAATGGTGGATGGTTGCATGAACTCTAGATTCAAATCTTGCGGTTGCTGAGGTGCTTTGAAAAGGCTCATCCAAGCTTGGGGTTGTGTTGAAATTCACAGAGGTGGCTTGGAACGGGAGCGCGATCGACCTCGGCCAACCTGGACTAAAGAAATCTCCCTCCGTGGAAAGATCTTGGGATCCTGCATCCCTCCATTCGAAAGATGGAGGTTGAGCAATGGTGCATCCAGAACATTATCTCGATTGGCAGGGACCTTGGGAGGGTTGGAGAGAACACTCTGCCGACGCAGGGGACCGGAGTCTCTATGATGGCTTCTGTCATCCGAAGGAAACACATGCCCCGGTAAAGGAGGAAGGGAATGGTTTATCGAAGGAGTCAGAATGGAACTAGAAGGGGCAACACCATTGCCAGACGAAGCTCGATGGTGGTCACCGGAGCTTCTCTCTCCAGAACTTCTCTCTCCTCTCATCTCTCTCTTATTGCACCCCTCTCATAGTTGCACGTTGCACTTAAGCACCCGATCTTGGACTTGAAAATCTCTCCGTTGGATATTCCTTCTATCGGACTAGGTGATCTTGTTTCAAGTCCTCCATAAGTCTCAGTGAGCCTGAGATTCTCACTAGGATGCTGAGCTAGTTGAAACCCCTAACCCTTTTTCTCTCTCCTCATCTCTCATTTCTCACCCTCTCTCCCTCTCTCTTCTCTCACGCTCTCTTTCTCCCCTCGCTTCTCCTGCGGTCGACGGAGCGAGGCGGGGGAGAGGTGGAGGCGGCGCGGGTGAGGATGCGGGCGAGGACGGGCGAGGATCGAGGCAGTGGAGGCACGGCGAAGCTCAGGGGCGCGTTCGTGAGCGGGCGAGGGTTTCAAGGTGATTTCTTCATGGATCGGTGTCCACGGCGTATCGTTTCTTCGGTGGAGGTAGGGAGATGGATCCCCAACTTGCGCGCTTCCGTCCCCGCAGTTTTGGTAGGCTACAGTGAGCCGAGCGGGTTTATTTGAGCGATTTGGGAGAAAACCATGATTTGGGGCTGTAAGCCGATCTATCGTTCTATCGCGTTTCGGACTGATTCGAGGGTCTAGATGCATGCTAGGGGCCATAGGGGAGCTTCCCCGTTATTTTTCCCATCATCTGTGGATGATCGGGGCGTGGAACAAAATTTTTGGGTCTTACTCGCCGTTCCGTTTCCCTGTCGGAACGCTGTGGCGGTCGTTCCAGTGACCACCACAAAGTGTAACACCGCCAGGGAGGTGCGTTACACTTCGTGGGCTTTGGTTTTGGCATTTATGGGCCTGACGGTCCCATGATAGACCGCCACGGGACTGTGACGCCCCTGTGCTAGACCGTTACATCCGTCTCGTGTTTTCTGACCATTGGTGGCTTGTGCATTGTAACGCACCTGGGTAGGCGCGTTACAGCACTGTGACGCCCCTCACTGTAAGCGTCAGGGTTGACGCTGCCCGTCATCTAACGCCCTGAGGAAGGCGCGTTAGAGATGTGTGACGCCCCTTGATAGGTGCGTCACGATTGACCTGGCCTGTTTTTCTAACGACCCTAGACAGGTGCGTTAGGGGCAGTGACGCCCCAAGATGGGTGCGTCAGAGCCAGGGTGCCTTCTTCTTCTGATGGCCCTGTGTCGGAGCATCAGAGTTGTTGTGACGGTCGAGGTTTGGACTGTTATAGATGGTGACAGCCCAAGGCTAGACCGCCAGGCACTGTTTTGCACCGAGGTGAGTTTTCGTGCTCGTTCCGTGAGATGCGTGGATCCCTGATCGACCCGATTGTGACCCAGTGGTCGACTTGTGGTCTTGTGAATGCCCCAGACACCCGTGGGTTCTGTGTCCGTGTTTCGAGGGTGTCGGGAGGACCATGCTACCGCGCTTAGCGTGCCCGTGGGTTTGAGAGTCCGGGTGACTGCTCGTGTTCCGGGCTTTCGTGTTACGCCTGACTGAGATGCTGTGTTTCTATAGGAGCATTAGGGCTAACGCATCCTTTTCACCTAACGCACCAGTGGTGGTCCGTTAGGGACTGTGACGCCCCGAGGGGAGTGCGTCACAGATAGCTTTGTTCCGTGGCCTGACGCACCAGCGTGGTCCGTTAGGTGACGTAATGCCCCTAAATTAGCGCGTTACGTTTGATTTTCTCTCGTTCTGTGACACACCAGCGTGGGCGCATTACAGTTCGTTTCACACCGAGTGTCTGACACGCCTGAGTTGGTCCGTCAGGTTACCGTGGCACACCAGGATTGGTCCGCCACAGCCTATGGCGCACCAGGGTTGGTCGGTCAGGCTTTGGGCTGTCCCGCGTGGTACACAGTCCTATTTCTTCACTGACCGGAGTCATCGTGCGACGGTGTGGGTACGAGGGACGGTCCCCGTACTAGTTCGACTGTGACGTTATTTTCTGTTGACTTGAGAGTCTACTCCTTCAGTGACCCTCTGCTAGTCATAGCCTTCGGTACCCGAGTACTGGCCCACCAGGGAGTGGTGGAGGGGCTACCCTGAGAGACGATTTTTAGACTGGTTTTTGTCGGGCCCCACGTTAGTCGCCAGAGTCTGACTAGGGAGAAAACCAGTCAGAGGCCAGACCTAGGACACGTGGTCTGTGTGTGCACACGTGGTTGGGGGTAGTCAGACACACGCTGACGAGCGTGATCCCAGCTAGTCACTCGCTTTGTGGTTACTTGTACGGTGTCCTTGCCTCTGCCAGGGGCGTCGTGCCAGGCAGACACCTACAGTGCAGTGTAAGACATCAGGGGACGCTACCGACTATGATTCTAGTGGGAGGTACTCTTGTCGAGTCGGGGAGTGACAAACTGTCAGTCTCAGTCACTTCGACCTTCAGGTTGTTTCCGTCATCCCAGTTATCACAATCAGTGCTGCAAGAGAGCCTGGGACTTTGGGGGGCGGCGATAGTAGTTGGAGAACTACCCGAGTAGCATATCGACCGGGTGATCGAGCAAGTGCGCCCGAGTGTGGCGGCAGAGGCAGGACCGGAGGGAGATAGAGTGTTGCGACGCTTCCTAATGCTTTTGTTCGGGAAGCTCTTGTTCACTACTCGAGCCGATGTAATCAACTACAGGCTCCTACCCATGCTAGGAGATTTGAGCAGACTGGGCAGATATGCATGGGGAGTGGCTGTCCTGGCCTTCCTATTTAATTCGCTCAGTGCTACCGACCGGGTGACCATACTAGGTGGCTTCTCACCTTTTTTACAGGTAAATGCCCTTAAATACTCCTAAATTCTTTTAAGTGCTATATGCTGACACATGATCTTTTTAATGTAGATTTGGGTCTTCCTTTACCTGCCTGGGATTGGGCCAGGAACCGAGCTACATCCAGAGAGGATTCCCATCGCGAGGTGATGGATGGTTGCTCGTGACACAGGGTCGATCAAGAGGTTGACCCGGGTGATCCAAGATGACATTGACTCATTCCTGTATGCATCGGTAAATTTCTGAACTTAAGCCCTTCTACATGCTACTAAGTGCTGACAAATGCTGATGAATGATGATGAATGAATGAATGCTGACTTTAATGACCCTTCTAGGTGCGCTGGACATCGTACCGGGATGAGCGACATGAGGGACAGCCATGGGTGGAGGCTTCCCTCGCCTATGTAGGATCGGATGTTTGGCTACACTGCATTAATGTGATCGAGCCACTGCACTACCGCTAGATTATGAGGACACGGGGTGTACGCCAGCCTATGGTAGTGAATCCCCGTCGGGGTGACTAGCGCCCAGGGAAATCTTCAAAAGGGATCAGTGGCGACAGGGATTGGAGTAGTCGGGCTAGGAAGTATGTCCAGGACTGGAGGCAAAAGGGCAAGGTAGTTACCAAGAAGGCTAATAGCGATGAGGCGTACTTGAAGGCCTTCGCCCAGCGATACGGTGACCAGGTCTTCCACGGCACCCGATGACCGGTATGAAAATCTAAACTCAAACTCGTTCTATATGCCTAAATGACTTACTTTTATATGCATTGACACTTAATTTCTAAATGCAACTAGACCCACAAGCACGCATCGCCGAGCTTGAGGGACTGCTCCATGCCACCGTGCAGCAGCGGGACGAGTACCGAATAGCTCTGGAGTTTCTGGTGAGCTTTCCTTAGACTTTAAATGAAATGTTCATGCAAATTGACTGACTTTTAAAAATGCAGTGGGCCGAGGGAGCCCAGAGGACCGGACCAGATGCACCGTCCTCCTCTACACAGCCTGCCAGGGGATGGGCTGAGCGAGATGTAGATTTTACTCGAGCTGTGGCTCGAGCCGAGGAGGACGAAGCTACCCTCGCGGAGCGGGTAAGAAACCAAACCTTTCCTAAAATGCTTTATGATTTATGCATGTGCCTAAACTGACCATTATGCAGGCAAGAGAGCTGACTGTAGCATTGGCTGCGGCGGAGTGAGCCCAAGCAGAGGCGACGGAGGTGCCCCATCTCCGAGAAGAGATCGAGCAACTCCAGAGGGAGGTGACCCGGTTGAGTGGAGAGACAGTAGACCTTGAAAGATACCACACCGAGGTTCAGGAGGCATGAGTCCAGGTTCATGATTTGAAGATCGGTCTTGGGTCCGTAGAGCGGACAGTCCAGATGATGGGTCGAGGACCTGAGCGGAGTGCATCCCGGAGCGGTGTAGCGGGAGGCACGCGGAGTGTAGCACCGAGTGGATCGGTAGGAGACTACCTGGCTAGCTCTTCCGGTCGGGGGAGGAACGAGGAGGTAGAACGGAGATGATCACGAGAGGAAGAGCACTGTGCCATGGAGCCACCACCAAAGCGGCAAGAGGGCACTGGGGACAGTGGTGGCCCGGGAGATAGATCGATCGAGTGACATGTTCTTCCTTTTGGTTCTTTCTTTTGTTCTTCCTTTTTGACACACATTTGTACATGATAATTAATGGAAAATGAAATGGAATGGAAATTTTGTTCTTGTGGTTTTTTAATTTGTTTATGAAATGTGAATGTGTGGAATGCGTGTGGATTGTGAAGATAGATGAATGCATGGATGAATGAAGGAATAGATGAGTGTGGAAAGGATCGACAGGTTTTTGACCAAAAAAGCCCAAGCCCGGCCCAGCCCGACATAAGCCCGGGCCCAGCCCGATTGTCTTCCTAAAATGTAAAGCTCAATTTCGGCCCAGCCTGGCCCACCTAATTAAATAAAATATAAAATTATAATATTACAACTGACATATATTTGATTAACATTATCAATCTAAATGTTTAAGACCACTGAGTACAGTTGTAGTTATGTAGTAGTAAACAGCTTCTGACACCCTCATATCTTGACACATTCTGGAGGTTAGCAATAGGATTTTCATATGAAAATGCATATGAGAAACAAATAAATGACTTATCAAAGCTCATCTGGCAACAAAGGTTCCATGGATACTTAATGAGAAGCATGAAATGATGTTTCCCTCCAGAAACTTCAACTTGCAGACACTCTAGCAATGCACAACGAATATTTGAAAGCAAAGAGAGGGAGGCCAATGGACCACCTGCATGCTCTGCAACTTTCAAATAATCCATCCTAAGTTCTTTTCTTGAAAGTGGATGGTACGAAAGAATCCATCCTAAGTTACTATGATTCCTCATAAAAAAGACCTAGTCCCTAAAGATTTCTCCAGAACTTTACCCAAAAACAGAATAATGGGCTCGGAGGCAGTTTGGCAGGTGACTTACATGAAAAGGTCTCAACATAAAAAAAGGAAGTATGAGAAAAGATGACAGTGATACACATTTAACACACATTTGACGTACTGGCTTAAAAAGATATGGCACAAATGTTTTATGAGGACCCTTTCTTTCATTAACAGACATAAACCCATTTTACACATTATAGATCAACAGAGTATTCCAAATGGAAGTAACTAAATATGCGTATACCATTCATTCATACTGAATTCAACCCAAAACAAAATGATTAGGTACAGATCCTGCCATGATAAGGGAAAGAGCATGAGGCACTCAAACACCACAATTCATTCACACTCTGTCACCACATCTGCCGCATCTCAAACACCACAATTTTCAGAGGAAGGAGGGAAATGCATAGAAAACTTTGAGAGGCGGGCCATACAGGATCATCCAAGTCCACACATCCAGTCAGTTTACAGTGATACTGTGAATCCTTTCAAAATCGGGCAAGCTATTTCACAAATGCTCTGTCTAATGGAGGCATGATCTTCACTAGAATCTCTTCTTTCTCTTGTTTAGCAGGTTTGTTCCCCATGCTCTAAAGATAAGATTTGCTAGATCTTGCTTGCATCAGAAAGAAAGCCAAAAACAAATAAGACTTAAAAAATAAATCTGGTGAGCTATATTGTGTATAACCATAATTAATTGACAATGTTTTGATTTTATCTGGCACTCACATTTTGGACAACAAAATGCATCCAGCTGCAGTTTCGCTCACAAGTTGGGTAACAATAAAATCTGAAGAACAGCACTCCGAATGTGCTCAGCCTCCTGAGTCCTGATTGAATAGAAAAAAGCACTAAAAGAAAAATCATACCTGATATGCTACAAAAACATCATGATTTGCAATCCTCTTCACTAGCTACTTAAAAATTGTGTTGCCAAAATTCAAAGTAAATAAGACTAATGTTGAACTTCATTGGAAGTCCACATTTAGATCGCTGATCGTTCCATCTCCTCCAACCAGTCCTAAAAAAAAATAAAGTGAGTATCACAACCGAATGTACATTATACAAATTAAAATAAAAAGACATAATATTCACAGCACATACCTTCTGAAGCATTCCTTATCCAATCTTGTGAGCAAATTAAAACCTCCACTGTGTCTGGAGCTAAAGAACTACGAAAATTAGTAAGAACTCGCCCTCTAGTGCTAAAAGCTGACTCAGATGCAACCGTGGAAGCAGGAATTGCTAAGATATCACATGCCATACAAGCAAGAGTTGGATATAATGATTTATTGCTTGACCACCAATCCAAGATATCAAAGTTGGCACTGCGACATATATCTCCTTCCAAGTATTGGTCAATTTCTGACGTTGATTTTTGCTTATTTTGTTGAGAAATGAACTGATCCCAGCCCCTTAATAGATCAACATCATGATTTGCACCATTAAAATTATTATCACTTGTTGAGGCTCCTGAGTCCAACTATGTTTTAGCAAGATAATCCTCAAAAGAATGACGAAATGTAGTTTCAATAATAGCAACATGGAAGTCTACTGCATCACCATACTTTTTCAGAAAATAATATCTAAAATACATCAACTTGTAACGTCCAAAATATTTTAAGTTTAAAAATAAATAATAATAATAATAATCAGATTTTTATAAACCCACGCGCTCTCTCTCTCTCCACTCGATCACTCTCTCTCTCACCCTCGTTTCTCTCACTCTCTCACTCTTTCTCTCTCCTTCGCCCCTCTTTCGTCCGTTCTAGGCTGTGCCGACCCCAGATCGAGGCGCAGGAGGTACCGTTGGAACCGGCTCGTCGCGAGGATCACGCAAGTGCCATTCATTCCGCGGTTTGTGGAGCGTGGGAACGGGTCAGGTCGTGAGATGTCCTGGAGCTTCGTCGCCCGCGTGCGCGCTTATCGAGATTTTCGCCGCGATCGAGGTAGGGGGATGGACTCCTTACTTCGCTAGGAACATTTTGGCATTACATGCATGTCCATCCGTAGACGTTTGCCTCGTTTTCTGTACAAGTTCCATTTTATGAGTTTTTAGGTTAAAATGCTTGGAAAATTAGTTAGGGCTGTTGTATTTGAGTTTTGAATGAAGCATGCCGTAGTTGTAAAAATTCTGTTATTCAACTTCTTCTACCCCTTTCTTTTTGTTTCGCGCCGATCCGGCTTGACCGGGAGAGGAGTTCGGTCCGAACTCGTCCCTCTCGTTTCCCAGTCGATATAACGTGCCTGTCAGAGGCCGTTATATGCTTAACGGACCCTAGAGGGTGCGTTATGCATTGCACGGCGGACCGCCCGTGGGCCGCTATGTTATCGTGATTTCTGTAGGTCTATAGGTTGTGGGGCATGACGGACTAGGTCCAGTCCGCCATGGCCAGTATGACGCCCCACTCCTGGTGCGTTATACTACGTGGTTAACTGTGGAGTTTTCTGAGTTTTTAACGTTCGGGTAGCTTTAACGGACCACTCCTGGTGCGTTATAGTCACATGGTGCATCCGCCCTGGTGCGCTATAGCCGGTGTGATTTTGGATGATTCTCTGGAGAATATAATGCGCGGGCTAAGGCACGTCATACATTGCATGACGCCCTTGAGGTAGTGCGTTATGTTCTGCAGGTCTGGGTTTTTCTGGTGCATGGGTGAGCATAACGGCCTGTGGGAGGCGCGTTATAGTCACATAACGCCCCCGCCCTGGTCCATTACACTCTGCTAGTTTGTAAATGTTAGGATTGCATGTTTAACTTCCGTCTTATGCATGCCATGCTACGTCCTTATTATAATTGTGCTATTTTATGATTATTGGTTCGCTCCTACAATCTCAATAGAGTGCTTGGACTTTCCATGTGATGGAACCACTAGAGTAGCCCTAGACTTCACGGATGGTCAACCCACCTAGGAGAGGTGGAGGGGCAATCCCGCCAAAATGGTTTTAAGCTAGTACCGTGGGCCCTCGGTTCGACCGTAGCACTCTACGGGGAGGGAAATCTAGCTGGAGTCCTAGCCCTAGGCACGGGTCGGTGTGTGCACACAAGATCAGAGGGGAGAGTTGACACTGATGAGTGTTACTCTGACTAGTTCTCGGTTGGTACAGTTTGGTTTATCCTCTCGCTGGGCACGTTCAGACTCACGAGTTACTTGAGACGTAGTGTAAGCCGTCAGGGGATGCCTCTGGTCTCTCTCTTCTGGTGGAGTACCCTGTCCTTCTCCTGTCACTGGAATGATTTGAGTTATTTCTGTTGGTAGATGTAGTTTTACCGCTAGTTCTCGTTACTAGCTGTTACCCCAGTTATTTGGTTATTTAACTGTATATATTTATATTGGCGTCTCGCAGCTTATTTACTCATTTAGTTAGACTTTCCTGTTCTAGTCTAGAAGCATGTTGAGATAGTGCATCTGCTTGTTTAATTGTTAAATGCATGCTCTAATTACATTTTAATTGCCTACTTGCTTCTTTAGTTCGTTGTAGGGATCCGCGTGACCCCTACTGCGTCTGACTGTGACTCACTCTTCCTTCTTACAGGTGAGCCGTCTCAGCCGTCCACCAGTGGTTCTCGTGGTTTCAGAGACTACGCGTAGAGTGCCAGCCGTCGGTCTATCCTTTTTTGTGTTTTTGTCTGGGGTATGCTCTGCGTAGTTGTAGTCTTGTCTTTTTCTTGCTTCTGAGGGACTTGTATATTCGTGGCAATTGTTGTAATTCTGGACTAGTTTATATAAATACCACTCTGATATTTTAAATGACTTCCGCACTATTTTAATTAATCATTACCAAAAAAATTAATATTACGTACCTGTGAATTTTGATTTCTAATCCTCCACTTAGGCCGCCCCCTCCCTTCTCCTTCCTCCACAAACTAGTGCGCCCCATCAACCCTAACCCTAGCCACCTTCATCCCACACCCCAGCCCCCACTCCCTCAGCAACCCAGGTCTGACCTCCCCTGCTCCGTGCATCCATGGCATTCCCGGAGTCGCCCGTCTCTACTACAACCTCCCGTGGATCAGGAAGACCTCTCTGCTGCTCTCTGCAACCTGCCTGTAGCTGAGGTAACATTTGCAGAGGCTAACACAGCATCCACTGTGCGAACCAGCCGAAGTCACCTTCTGTGGAGTCGTACGTCGTCAAGTCAGCTTCGTTCCAGAAGTGGTCCGCTGCGATCCGACCTCAGCACTGTTCATGTCATCCATTCTCGTGCGGCTGCGCCAGACTCGGGTCTGAACTTGAGCACCTTTTAGTAGCAGCTCCACTGCCCGCCCCTGCATGAATCAGTCAGAGCTCTCTTCACGAGAGTTCTTCCTCTCCAAAGCGCCGACGCACCAGAGGTGGTCCCGCATGCTTTTGACAAAGTCTCTGTCTAGGGCATCCATTCTCCCTCAGTCACACAAGACCTGGAGTTTTCTGTTTGCCGAGGACAAGCTGCTGTCAAGTTGGCCCTGACACCCCCTCTTCCTATCTGTTTCAGATCGTGCTGTATTCAGAAAAGTTGCGGCTTTCGATGATACAAAACTAACGCAAGTGGTTTTGTCTCAATCTGACGTTGGCACTGGACGTTCCACCATGACCATCGACGTCCTATCCTGCTGTATGCCCAGAACCCTGACGCCAGCCATTCCTGCAACCACGTCCAGCCAGGTGATCAGACGGCCGCCATCTTATGAGGGTTCATAGATCTCCCAGTCAGCAACATCCCTGATTTGGTCCCGTCACGTTTGGAGTTCTGTAGTGCCCGTACCGGTCGACGCACCACAACTGTGCCAACCAGTCTTGCGTGGCAGAACTGCACAGGCCTGTCGCTGTGGCCGCCGTCTCCATCCAGCGACATCAGCTCGACACCAGAACTTCAGGCATCCTTCTACATCCCTCGGGCTCCATCCAGGCATTGGCTGCATTACGAGCGGACACCCGAGCGCGGCGCACGGTCAACAGTTGTTTTCCCCTCCCCGCGATCCCCCCTCCTGTGTGAGGGTAGTGCATGTAACTATTTTTCCCTCCCCGTGAACCCCTCCCTGCATGGAGTGTAGTCAATGTACTAGCAGGGATCGTCGCCAAGCTTCCTCGATGTAGCGTGTCCGCCGGGTGCGCACGCTCCCCGGCATGCCCTCATCTTCGACCAGAGCCGATCCTTCAGATGGGCTAGGTACGTGCGGCTGCCTCTCCACTCTGCTTGTCTAGTATTAGCTCCAACTGCAGCGCCCGTGTGAGGAGTGCCCAGTCCATAATTCCACTATTCTTGAGTTCTTGCTACCGGTGAGCGAGTGCACATCTGAACCGATCCCCTCGGTATCGGTCCGCCTGGTTGAATTCGGGGCCCCACGACCTTGTTCCCCGGGTGGCTCATCACCACCCTCCTCGCTACTCGGACCGTGTCCGACCCTCTCGCGAGCCCCAGCTTTCCCAGCCATCGCTATGAGTCCTGTGGAGCTCGTTGTGTGTGTGAGTGTTCGCCTTGTCGATTAGACGACTAGCGCTCATTGCCTGCTGGCTTAGGTCCCAGTCTCTCGACCGGGTTCGTCCCGCGTCAACTCTCCTTCCAGCTGTTTTATAACTAGCATGGAGTCCCCGAATGCTTCTAACGTCTGGATTCCCATGGATAGAGCAATCTACAACGTGATGATCCGGGCTTCATACTCAACTTCATTGTTCGTGCACAGCTTGTTTATCCAACAAGATGTGTGGACGACTTCTCCCTCTGGAAATTTCAGGACTATGCTTGTCCCTGCTCTGACTCTGGCTGATCCAGTAGTTGAGGTGTCAATTCTGGAAGCACCATCAAAGTACAGCTGCCATAGGGAAGACTGCACCTAGCCAACTTCTAGGGTTTCATCTTTAGGAAGTTCTGGTTCCAGTGGGTAGTCTTCTGGTACCAGATGTTCAGCAAAGAAGTCTGCAATAGCTTTGCCTTTGATAGCCTTTCGCGGCACATAGGAGATATCAAACTCCATAAGGATTACGGCCCATTTGCCCAGGCGACCTTTAAGTGCCGGTTGGGACATGATATACTTCAGAGGATCCTCCTTGGATATTTTCTTTTTCTTTTTTATAACCCTCACCCTCTCTCTCCCTCATGTTCTCTCACTCTCTCCCCCACCGTTCTCTCTCATCTTTCCCCCTCTGCTCCGATGGCCGACGGAGGAGGCTCAGGGATGACGTAGAGACGACGTGGAGGCGACGTGGAGCGTGCTGGCGCGAGGAACAAGGAGTGGCGTTGGCATGATCCCATTGGTGGATTCGAAGCCAGCGTTGGTTCGTGTGATGGTTTTGACGTGGATTCGGCATTTTCGGTGTGTGAGATCATCGATGGAGGTAGGGGGATGGATGCTCTACCTTATTCATGCATTCCCTCACGATTTCATGCCAATTAGTGCGAGTTCGAGCGGGCATTTCTATTTTTTGGGAAAAATACATGTTTTGTGGTTGTGAGATGAATTACCGTTCTAGGCAATGGTTTTTGATTCTAATCGTGAATCTTGAACCCCTGGCTTGTCGAGATTTGATTCTCGTCTGTTTGACTACATTTGGTCACGATTTGCGGCCGGTATGAGGTCGGATGCCCATGTGAGTCGTTTTGGGTTGATTTGAGGAAATCGCCTGTTTTGATGCCATTTTGTGAGTTGTTTGGCCCCTTCCTGCTTGTGGAAGGTTGGTAACGTGTTTGTGGATGTATTCCCCCTCACTTGGAGGTGTTTGGAGCATGGAATGGAGATTTTCATGTGGATTCACGAAATCCAGTTTGGAAGCAAGTGGCGGTCGTACCAGAAATTGTCACTTGTGAAGGCGGTCCTTGGGAGACTGCCATTTGATCGTTAAGTCGATTTGGAGTCAGTTCCTAGTCACAATCTTGCGACTGATCACCTTCTTGAAGTGGCGGTCAGGTAAGGACATCAACCAGGAGGTGTTAATGGGGTTTTCAAAGAAGCCTATAGATGGTAGTCTAGCCATGACCACCTTCTGTAGGAGGAGGCCCTGGGGAGACCGCCTTCTGGAAGTGGCGACTTCCTGAAAGATCGCATTCTGCCTATTTGCTATCGGTTTCCGTGTTTAGGGTTTTCTGAAGATGGCAGTCTGGCCATGACCGCCACCTTCAAGAGGCAGACCTATGAGGACCGCCACCAACAAGAGGTGGCCTTTTGATGACCGCCTCTTGTTTGTTTAGTTCTATTAGTGGCAGCCTTGTTGGGACCGCCATTGTGAGGTAGCAGCCATGGGATGACCGCCACCTATTCTCGGTGTTCTTTTTGCGTCGGTTTGGCTTCCGGGTGATTTGGTTTTGACCCCTTGGTTAGCCCTTGGTTTCGTGGATGTCTTGGATGTCCCTTGAGGGCTGTGACCGTGTGTTTGGGTGTCCAGAATTATCATAGTACCGAGTAGCATGCCCTTGTTGTTTTGAGAGTTGTTATGGTCTCCAGTCAACCCAGTTGTAACCTAGTGGTTAACTCTTGACCTCGTGAGTGTCTTAATTGTCTCGTGGGGATCGAGACTATGTTTTTAACGTGAGAAGGTATTGTGTTACCTCTGTTTACATGTCCGTGTGGTTTGAGGGCTCGAGTGATCCCTCGTGTTCCATGTTTTCTCATTATGCGAAATTGTGAGTTTGACGAGTGGCCTAGGGGCCAAGGACTTATGTTTTGCCGTGGTGTTTGACCCAGGGACTAGGCTGATTTGACGACGTGTTGCTACTTTATACGACGGTCTTGACCTGAGTCGTATGACTCAAGGATCGCTATTTTAGCAGGTCTATTTGACTATCCTAATTCTGGAGACTATGTGATGCCTTTTGTCTAGTGGTATTTGTGACAACTGTGTGTGTAACCTGTCCGTACGTTAGTGTTTTTCTTTGGAGAGTCTTTGTGTCTAGTGAGCCTCCACTAGTCATAGCCTGACGAGACTTCGTGTCATCCCACCTAGGAGTGGTGGTGGGGCAATCCCGATAGAGACGATTTTTAGGCTAGTTGTTGAGGGCCCCTTTGCCTTGCTGTTAGAGTCTGACGGGAGGGAAAAATCAACTAGAGGCCTGACTCAAGGCATTGAGCTTGTATGCACATACGTGGTCGGGGACGTTGGACCCGCGTTGACAAGCGTGACCCTTACTAGTCCTCATTTCATAGTTACTATTACGGTATCTTAGTTACCATGTTTGAGACGAGTGGGAGACGCTAGAGGTGCAGTGTAAGATGTCAGTGGATGCGTTTGGCCTTGCTTCTAGTGAGAGGGTACTTCTGTCATATGACACCCAAGGATAGGTTTACACCTTATACCTGGTGAGATGGGTAGAACCATGGGTTAAGTTCTATAATGACATTCGACCTTATAATTAAACATGATACTTAGTATGCTTAAATTCTCTTGTAGGGTCATGGCCGCTGAAATAGCACAATGGCGCGAGATGCAGCGCACCGTGCAAGGTATTACACAGGTGTTACAACAAGTGGCACAAGACGGTGTTAACCATGGAGTCGGTGATCTCCATAGGGGTTTCCACAACATGAACCCACCAAGGTTCACGGGCTCATCTGACCCCGAGGATGTCGAGAATTGGTTAAAGGAAATCGAAAGAATTTTACGTGTAATGCAATGCACGGACGAGGAAAAGGTTTTGCTGGCCACATTCCAACTGGAGCGGGATGCTTGATGTTGGTGGGAATCCGTAGAGGCAACATTACCCGGTGACTATGTTACATGGGATGAATTTGTTGAACATTTCAACAACAAGTACTTTTCTGACCGCATCCAGGAAAAGAAGGCTGCGAAATTTACTGCACTGAAACAATGGACCCTGAAAGTGGCCGAGTCTGAGGCCCAGTTCTCAAGACTATCCAGGTATGCACCCCACTTGGTGTGCACTGAAAAGATGAAGGCAAGAAGGTTCCTCAACGGGCTTCGGCCCCAACATATTACACAACTCACACCGATGGACATCCAAGTCTATTCAAAAATGGTTCGACGTGCCCAGTTGCTAGAGGATGCCACTGAATTATCTGATAAGATTCGAGGAAGGGACAAGAAAGAACCTGTCACAAGCTCGGGAAATTTCAAGCCATCATTCAACAAGAAGTGGTCCTACAATGGAGGGGAGTCCTCCAAAGAAAGAAAATTTAACAAGCCATTCTCCACCACCACACCTTCTAAGGAAGTTTGTAAACATTGTGACAAAGCCAGCCACAAGGCCGGGGAATGCTGGAGGAAGCTGGGAGTCTATCTTCGATGTGGAAGCCGAGAACATCGAATCCCTGATTGCCCATTGATGAAAGAGCAAGCCACTAAAGATGAGAAGCGTCCGGCAAAGAAACAAGGTCGTCTGCAAGCTCTCCAAGAGAGGGAACCGACGGAAGGTGGAATTGTGGAAGGTACACTAACCGTTTGTTCTAAGGCTGCTAAAGTTTTTTTTGATACCAGAGCAACTCATTCATTTATTTCCAAGAAATTTACTGCTACATTTTCTAAGGAGCCCGAATGGTTAGACTTAGTCATATCTACACCTCTCAGGAACAAGTTCGATATCATACATCAATACCCAAATTGTGAGGTTATGGTTAAAGGAAAAAATCTACTTGTCGACCTGATATGCCTTGATAAGAAGGGGTATGATGTCATTCTAGGTGCCGACTGGTTATCCACATACCAAGCAACTGTAGATTGTCAAAATAGCAAGATAACTTTTGTAGATTATCCCGAGCTGGTTTACATTAGCCCTCAGAATAGATCACCTCTTGTCTCAGCTCTCCAAACTAGCAAACTTATAAGTAAAGGATGTGTGGCTTTCCTAGCATTTGTGACTGCCATGGAAGTCGAGGAGTCTAAACTTGAAGACAGCAAGGTAGTTTGGGATTTTCCCAACGTCTTTCCAAAAGAATTGACCGACTTACCCCTAGAAAGGGAAGTGTCATTCACATTCGACCTTGTCCCTAGTACTGGTCCTATTTCCAAGGCACCTTACAGAATATCCCCCATAGAGCTGAAGGAGTTATAGGAGTAGCTAATGGAGTTATTGAAAAAGGGTTTCATCCGACTAAGTACTTCCCCATGGGGAGCAACCGTGCTATTTGTCAAGAAGAAGGGCGGATCAATGTGACTCTACATTGACTATCGGTAGTTGAACCACCTTACAATCAAGAACAAGTACCAGCTGTCGAGAATTGATGAGCTGTTCGATCAATTATCTGGAGCTAAATACTTCTCCAAGATTGATCTCCAGTCTAGTTATCATCAATTAAGAATAAGGAAGGAGGACATTTATAAAACTACATTCCGAAGTAGGTATGGCCATTACGAATTTACTGTTATGCCTTTCAGACTTACTAATGCCCCTGTAACTTTTATGCAGTTAATGAACAGCATCTTCAGGCCCTACTTAGACCAATTTATTGTGCTCTTTATTGATGATATTGTGATATATTCAAAGACCGAAGAAGATCGTGAAGTACATCTGAAGAAGGTATTACACAACTTGGCTTAGGCGAAAGGCCATGACGCAAAGGCAGAATATTTAACGGCTTAGACATATAGTCATGATGCCGTACAAGAGTATTTAACGGCTTAGACGTAAAGTCATGACGCCGTACAACTTGACTTAGGCGGAAGGTCATGACGCTAAGGTAGAATATTTACTGGCTTAGGCGAAAAGTCATGACGTTAGACAAAAGTATTTAACGGCTTAGACGTAAAGTCATGATGCCGTACAACTTGCCTTAGGCAGAAGGCCATGACGCCAAGGTAGAGTATTTACCGACTTAGGCAGAAAATCATAACGCTGGACAAGAGTATTTAACGACTTAGACGTAAAGTCATGGCGCCGTACAACTTGGCTTAGGCGGAAGGCCATGACGTCAAGGCAGAATATTTACCGGCTTAGGCAGAAAGCCATGAAGCCAGACATGAGTATTTAACGACTTACACGTAAAGTCATGACGCCATACAACTCGGCTTAGGCGGGAGGCCATGACGTCAAGGTAGAATATTTACTAACTTAGGCGGAAAGCCATGATGCCAGACAAGAGTATTTAACAGCTTAGACATAAAGTCATGACGTCATATAACTTGACTTAGGCGGAAGGCCATGACGCCAAGGCAGAATATTTACCAATTTAGGTAGAAAGCCATGACGCCAGATAGGAGTATTTAACAGCTTAGACGTAAAGTCATGATACCGTACAACTTGACTTAGGCGGAAGGCCATGACGCCAAGGCAGAATATTTACCGGCTTAGGCAGAAAGTCATGACGCCGGACAAGAATATTTAACAGCTTAGACGTAAAGTCATGACGCCATACCAGAGTATTTTATAGCTTAGACGTAAAGTCATGACGCCATACAACTTGGCTTAGGCGGAAGGTCATGACGCCAAGGCAGAATATTTATCGGCTTAGGAAGAAAGCTATGATGCTGGATAAGAGTATTTAACGACTTAGACGTAAAATCATGACGTCGTACAACTTGGCTTAGGTGGAAGGTCATGACACCAAGATAGAATATTTACCGACTTAGGTGAAAAGCCATGACATCGGACAAGAGGAGATTTTTTTATTGATTTACGTGCCAGCCTAGATGAAAGGTCATGATGCTGATGATTGATTTGTACATCGGCCTAAACAGAGGGTCATGATGCCGACGATAGAAGGGATTTTTTTTCTTCAACTGGATGGAAGGGCAGAGTCACAGGTAAAAAGAGTCTTTTTATTCCCTGGCCGGACAAAAGGCCCGAGCTAAAGGTGAAGGGGTCTTTTTGTTGTCTGGCTAGACGAGAGGTCCAAGCTCAAAGTAAAAGGGTCTTTTTTTTCTGGTCAGAGAGAAGGTCTGAGCCCAAAGGTGAAAGGGTCTTTTTGTTCTCTGGCCAAACAAAAGGTCCGAACCACAAGATAAAAGGGTCTTTTTATTCTCTGGTCAGAGGGAAGCTCTGAGCCCAAAGGTGAGAGAGTCTTTTTGTTCTCTGGTCGGACAGAAGGTCCGAGCCAAAGATAAAAGGGGTCTTTTCATTCTTTGATCGGACGAAAGGTTCGAATCAAATGTCAAGGGTTCTTTTTGTTCCTTGGTCAGTCGGAAGGTTCAAGCCAAAGGTAAAAAGAGTCTTTTTGTTGAGTGACTGGACAAAAGATCTGAGCAAAAAATGAGAGGGTCTTTTTATTCTCTGATTGGACGGAAGGTCTGTACCAAAGATGAAATATTGATGTCAACCCAACGAGATGTCGGAGTCAACAAACCTTGCTTAGATGGTATGTCCAAAACAAGGACAGAAATAAACACTATTGTCGTCTCAACACTATGTCGAAACTCACTAACCTGGGAGAGACGTAGGGTCTGGGCCATGGTAGAATATGATTGTTGACTTGACAGACAGTCGAAGTCAGCCAACTTGGCTAAGACGTGGGGCCTAAACCATGGGAGAAATATAGGATATGTGTCGATCCGACGTCACGTCGAAGCCAACAAACTTGACAAAGTCGTGAGATCTAAGCCAAGGAAAGAATATATGATATGTGTTGACCTGACATCATGTCAAGGTCAACAAACTTGGCAGAGGCGTGAGGCCTAAGTCAAAGGAAGAATATGTGATATAAATGTTGACTCGATGTCTTGTCAGAGCCAACGAACTTGGCAGAGGTGTGAGGCCTAAACCAAGAGTAGAATATGGGATGAGTGTTGACCCGGCGTCATCCGATCTCCTGCTCCCTACACCGGTACATAGTGAGGAAATCAAGCGTAACTAACAGTGAGTGGTCGCCAGTCCCTGCACTCAACATTGTTTCGTAAAATGTGAAGTGGAGCAACTCAGCAAATAATAGCATCAAAATCTAGAGTTTGTCATTGATACTCTACAAAGGGGAGCCCAAGACATGCCCTTGGGGTAATAAAAGACACATAGTCCAGATAATAAAAAGAAAGGAGAAAGAGGATGATACAATCAGAGCCCAGGCTTACTCCTCTCCAGTGCTGCCAGGTGAGACTCTTCAACTGCCAACTCTGCCTCCAAGGTTGACACAAGCTGAATGCTAACCACGGCCCCAGTCTCGGCAGTCCGCCACTCGGCCTCAGCAAGCTCCATGGCTTGCCGCTGGTCCTCCAAGGCCTTCTGCAAGGCCTTAGCTCTGCCCTCCGCCTCGCTCAGCTGCATGGTACGGTCCTTAGTAGGGGACACGGCTACGTTGGTAGGTCTCCTCTGCTCGGCCACCGCTGACGCAAGCTGAGCGCACTACTCCTGTGCCTCTTGGATGGCCACCAGCCGCTACGCCCTCTACTCCTGAGCCGCCAGGAGCCGCAGGTACTCTGCCCAGATGTCGGCCAAGCCAGACATCCAAAGCTCGCGTGAGAAGCCGAGGACGTGGTAGCCCTGGGTGCAGTACCTCAACCACTACCTAAGCTCCTCCAGGGAAGGCAAGGGGTCACTTCCCAGGCAACCTCGGGCTCACCGAAGCAAGGCCACACCCATGCTCGCGTCCAGGAGTGGCTCTGGCAGACAAGCAGACGTGGGCCACGCAACCCCCAGGTCCAAGGAGGAGTGGCCCATCTTAGCCAACACACCAGCGGGACCTGCATAATCCCACCAAACACAAAGGGGAGTCAATAACATCCAGGGCTTCCCTATGACAAGACAAGGTGAAAAACTTGAGAAAGGTTTTGATGCTCACCCAGCATGGCTCCCACCGTGCCTGCGGCATCTCCACTAGGGGTCAGCGAGGGCAACCTCTCCTCCACATCGATGGCATTCCCCGCTGGAGTCAAAGAGGGTAGGGCTTCCCCTGTAATCCTGACGTCCCTGGCAACCATCGGAGGGACAGAAGGCTCTCCCCGGTAATCCTCTATAGGAGCCGGCATGTGCTCCCCCTCAGATTCCAGTCCTGGTCGTAACACAATGACGTCAACACTCTGCCATAAACTCTAAACCAAAGCCAATGGGGAGGGGGGAAGGATTTATATATACCCTCCAAAGTCGCCTCCATCTCGGCATCCCCGACAGAATAGGCCTCAGAGGAAGAAGAGCTCAAGCTCAAACTCTCATCGGTCTCCATCGCCTCACTGCCACTGCTCGAAGAGCCAGATGAGGTCCATGAGGAACCCCTAGGCGCGGGTAAATCAGAGGCACCTATACACCAAGAAGCCCAGTTAGGCTATTATAAACTCTAGTTTCAATTGAGGACAACTCCCTAGTAGAGGGGGTTGGATATGAAGCTCACCGGCAGGGGCATCCTCTTCAGAGACCCCCACAATATCGAAGAGCTCCTCATCACCCCCAATAGAAGCTACAACGGTGGGCTCATCGCCTGCTACCCCGGTCGCATCACGGGGAAGCTCACCCTCCTCTAGAGGAGAAGATGCACCTGTAATGAATGCTTTTGGAAGCTTAGCATTAAAGGGTAAATCAGAAAGCCCTTCCGCAAATGGCTAAGCATTCAGTCACATAACTGAGGATCCCACGCTAGAGGACTCTACCAGCCCTACGATGCAAGCTAACACCACGGCAGGCAAAGGCGGGAGAGGTAGCCTCACTAGTACCTGTGGTAGTCCACCCAGTGTGTCCCCTACGATGGGCGGGGGCATGGGGGTCACCTACCCAGACTCACCCTCGAAGGACGGGAGGGCCACCGACGGGTCGACACTCACCAGCTCCTGGATCATCTCCAAGGTGGCTGCCACCACCTCACCTGCTAAACAAACATCACAAGCTCTATCAGTAAATACAGCTCACCAAAAGTGCAACAGCAATGGGGTGACCCCCTCTACAACAATCCGACACTTACCCAGGCAATCGCAAGCCACCGCGGGTGCTGGCTCTCCGGCCTATCTAGACACTCCACCCGAAATTTTGGGAGGGGGCTCGGCCTCTGACGTCTCTGCCACCCCTATACAATCAGATGGTTATGTTAATAACCACAGCCAAACAAAAGTCGCAGCATATGCCTAGTGATAGAAGCTCGTACCTATATGGGATCTCTCTGTAGCCTGCCATGACTCAAAGTCAGGGAACTCCTCCATGCTAAGGGCAAGTTCGCTCATCACATGAATAAACCCTTCCATGCCAATCTTACACTCGACCCCCTCCTCAGACGGAGGGTCCACCTCTCGAGGGGGTGAGAAGGTCACCTCCACACCAGTTGCCAGCGGAGCTATAAAAGACAAACCCATCCAGGCAAAATTAGCCAACCACCATGGCTAAACCAAGCAAGGGCAAAGAGGCCGAAGCGATGCTTACTCATGACCATCTCTGCCTCGGCTTGCCCGCCAGCCCCAAGTCCTCCAGAGGACCCGCCGTCCCCAACTGTTGTAGCCTCTACGTGAGGCACTTTTGCCTAGGTTGCGAACCTCCGTCCCCGCTCCCTGAGGACGCCTTCGTGGAGGGGTGATCCCCCTCTGCCGCAGAGCCTTTCAACAAACATAACAACATACAATGCCTCAGTTATATGTCCCAGAAAGCAACCCAGTTAAGGCAGCATGCTAAAAGCAAAAGCCTTATCTGAGGCCTCGAAGGGGGTCAATGACAAGGGTACCAGCTGCTCCGATCTCAGTGACAGTGCTCAGGTCACCTTCGCGACGGCCTCCGAATGTCCCTAAGAGTGTGAGCGCACTCGATCTGGGACACAAATTCCACGGGCCCGACCGACCCGATCGCATGGCCGATATGTCTCCACCATTCGTCAATCGCTGTGTCGGTAAAGCTCCCTTCGGGGAGCACCCGGTCCAGCGAACCTCTGCTCTGGAAGCCACAATCGGCTAGGAACTGGGCCCACCAACTCCTCGGTGCCCTCAATCGAGGCACCTTCACCCCAGTCATCACCGCTGCGATTGGTGCCTGCCTCAGGGGCTTCAACGCCCCACCATTGCTTTGGGTCCCGGACGATGAACCCCGGCTGTCCCGGGGCCACTGTTCCGCAAGTCGCTCGATCTCTCGACGAATCTGAGTGACACGGGTCCTCAAGTACTCATCATCCAGTGGGATGGGAGGCAGATCCTCCCTCAGAAGATGACTCTCCTCTGCCTTCCTGATCCTGGAGGCCTTCTACCGATACAGGTGGCTATGTTCAAACCACCACCTGGGGTAATGGATGTCGAATCACCCCCAGCGTCCCTGTCTCAGCATCAGAAACTGCTCCGGCTCTTGGCGGTAGTAGAAGTCCCACTGCGCTATTGCTAGTAGATGGGTGTCCTTCCCTCTGTACTGCCGACCTGTCAAAGGAAACTCTCGTTTCGGTGGGATCCCCTGGTCGTAGCCAAAGTTTCGGGCTAATCAGAACGGGTAGTACGGCTCTAGAGAACTCGTCGCGGACCAGTGAAGCGTCAACACGACCGCCCGGGTGCTCAGCACCCACTCTGCCTGCCGTCCAGCCTCTGGCTCTCTCTGATGTGGGTGGGCACTGGCCGCCCCTCCACTCAACTCACCCAGAAATAGGCTGGAGTCCCTTGTGGCACTGTCAAAAGGTAGTCCCTCCTCACCCCAGCCGGGCAGGTAGCATAGGGCTCTCCTAGACCCCTCCAGCTGCGCCTCGGTATCCCTGTCGGGCTACCCAGTGAAACTGAAAAGTAGAGGTGTCATCGGGTTCGCCACGGCCCCCCGAGCTACTAACCCCAGAAATAGAAATCCAGCCCACGCACTCAGATAGTGTATCGGCAACAACAGGCTTCTCTCTCTGGGTGTCGAGAGCACTGCCAGGATTCCCAGCCCCAGATACACATTGGCCAATGCGGCTAGAGCCAAGGCCAACTGCCTCCCCTCTGCCAACAGGCACACTGGCCACAGCAAATCTGCCCTCAGTAGGCCATCCTCCCCTTGCGGGACCACAAATGTCGCTACATAGTATGCCAAGTATGCGGCAAGATGTGTCACTTCCGGCAAGCCATGGGGATTCCACTGCTGCGGTGGTGCGTATATGTATCTGGAATATGTCTGGAAGCATAGCTCCACCTCAGTATACTCCTCCCACGGAGTCTGATCTCTGGCAATCTCCTGAAAGAAGCAGAAGGGCCCGTTGTAGAAGTGGCGGGCCCACACATTCAGTGGCACCCTGGGAGTCTGTGCAGCTCTATCTCTCCATGCTAGGGCCAAGTCCCTCCAAGTCTTCATAAGATACCGATAGCTGTGAGGTACTCAGTATCGCCCTTGTCCATCGGTATGGCTGCGGTGGAGGTCATCCAGTATCACCTCCTCATACCCTTAGCCGCTGATCGGCAACCCAGAAATCTAGAACAGAGACCATAAGTCGAGTTGGGTCTCTCCCTCTGCCATTGCCACCGTGTTCCATTGGCGGTTAAAATGCTCCAGTAGTGCCGGTAGCAGCCCAGTGTAATAGGGGTACGTGTACAAAGCAACAGTCACAGTGTACCTGATCCCAACTCTGTCTAATAGCACCTTGTAGTGGTGCACGATCCCCACCAACCACTCGGTGGCCCCCTGACGGTATCGGTGTGACGGGATCACCACCCAACGACCGTACCAACTGATGACGGTCTGCCGCATAACTCTGCCCAGAAGTGATGAGGACATTGTTGGTGGAAAAATACTCCTCTCCCTTTACCTTTTTTATCTCTTCTCCTCTCTCTCTTGCTTATGCTATTTAAAATGTAAATATGCATGAGGCAGACGTGGTCCCTTCACCCGCCTCTAATATTAGACAAATAAAAAGTGGACTCAAACCAAAACCACTCGTCTGTTCCTTTAAATAGTTTTTTCAAATGTACTATAAATTCGAATATACTTATTTTTGATAGACGCCGACTCACCAGGCATGCACAACTGAGGAGCCAAGAACAGGGCTCCCGGTGGGTCCCCGAGCCGGCATCCGCCCAGGCCCACCGGGCCAACCCCGCCACGGGAACCCCGCCGCCCACAAAACCGGATCCTCTGGCGCACGCACTATCCTCCATCGGACGGCCCAGATGAAGCCTCCCTTTCAGGAAACCCAGAAACCAACGGCGCCAGCTGCCCAGCGCAGATCTTTTCTTACCCCCTCACCAGAATCCCCAAATGCCATTCCCCTGTTCTCTTCCCTCCACCTATTTATACCCGCGAGCCCTTCGGCTTCCACAAAAATTACGACATAAAAGCGAGAGGAAAAAAAAGCAGAGAGAGAAAGTAAGAGCGAGGCAGAGCGTTCCAGCGATGGCGACGACGGTATCAGCGTGGGCGAAGCCAGGCGCGTGGGCTCTGGACTCAGAGGAGCACGAGGCCATGGAGATGCTCCAGCAGAAGGACGAAGGGGCCGCCGCGGCCGCGGCCGCCGAGCCATCCGCCGATTTTCCCTCCCTGTCGGCTGCCGCGGCGACGAAGTCCTCCAAGAAGAAGAAGGGGCAGACCCTGTCCCTCGCGGAGTTCAACAGCGGTGGCGTCCCCGTCACCCACGGCTCCGCCGCCAAATTCCAGGTCCGGTCCGCCTCCCTCCCCACCGCCCTGGCGGGCGCCGCCGCCTCCAAGGGCCTGACCGCCGACGAGCGCCTGATGCTCCCCACCGGCCCGCGCGAGCGCACCGCGGAGGAGCTGGAGCGCGGGAATTCCCGCGGGTTCGGGTACTCGTACGGCGCTGGCGGCGGCCGATCCAGGATGGGCGGGGAGGATTCCGTCTCGCGTTGGGATTCGTCTAGGGTTTCGGACGAGCAGCGGAGGGGTGGGTTTGGGGGTGACGGCGCGGGGCCGAACAGAGATCTTGCGCCTTCGCGTGCCGATGAGATCGACGACTGGGCGGCGACCAAGAGGTCGGCGGCGCCTCCCATGGAGAGGAGGGAGAGGACGGGAGGATTCTTTGATTCGCAGTTTAGGGCGGACGAATCGGACAGCTGGATCTCGAACAAGAGCGTGGCGCCGCCGTTGTCCGATAGCCGCAGGATGGGTGATGGGTATAGGGATAGGAGAGGTTTTGATATGTTCAACAGGGAGGCGCCCAACGGGGGTGGCCGGCCAGATTCCGAGACTTGGGGGAAGAAAAGGGAGGATGTCGGTGGAGAGAGGCCTAGGCTCAAGTTGCAGCCGCGGACGTTGCCTCTGGCAAACGGTGATGGAGAGCAGCGTCCAGAGCGGCCTAAGAGCAGTGGGACAAACCCGTTTGGAGCTGCCCGGCCAAGGGAGGAGGTGCTGGCCGAGAAGGGTTATCCTGTGGGCAGTGACGATGGAGATCAGCACGTAGATCAGCAGCAGCAGGTGCCAAGAAGCAAAGGGGTAAACCCGTTTGGTGCTGCTCGGCCGAGGGAGGAGGTTCTGGCAGAGAAGGGTCAGGACTGGAAAGAGATTGAGGAGCGGCTAGAGTCGATGAAGGTGCGGGAAGCCGCGCCTGCCGGGGATGAGGGGCATTCGTTCGTTAATAAAGGTTTTGGAATAGGGAGTGGCTTGGGAAACCAACCTGGTGAACGGACGGAGAGGAGTTGGAGGAAACCAGAACCTGTTGATGCTCCTGCTGCGGTTCCAAGGTCTGTTGCTTTTTCACTTCATTTATTCAATTATCTTTAAATCAGTTTCTTCCTTGTCTCATGTTATTTTCTTGGCAATTAGTCTCTGAAAAAACAGGATAGTGTAATTAATTGTTTAGTTTTAGAATTTCCCTAGATTCTTTGGTTTTTTTCTAACGTCAAAGCTGAAGAAGGGGAAAATATGTAGAAAGTTACATTCTTCAATTTGTTCGACCAATGGATGATCATTTATGGTCTGCGTCCTGTGGCATGGTTGGTAACAGCTCTTGCCTCGTTTTTTTTTTTGGGGGGGGGGAAGTGAAAGCACATACCTAGGGAGTAGAGGTTGTGTATCCAAAACAGGCGGCGATTGTAAGGATAGGCCGCGGGTATATAGGAAGAGGACAGAGAGAAAGAGAGGAAGAGAAGAAGAGAAGAAGAAGAAGAGGGGAAGAAGAAGAGAGCTCGGCTATGAGGTTCCTCTCTGACGACCACCCAAAGAGAGAGTAAGAGAGAGAGAGAGATCATGTAGCGGGGGTGTTGGGGAGGAGCAGGAAGTAGTCATCCCTGCTCAACCTAGACCTCCCCCATTCTGTTCTTTCTTCCTTTCTCCTTCTTCTGCCCGTCGCTCGTATCCCTTATCCCAGTGCGGTGATGTATTTTAGCCAGTTACGGCTTCCAGTTTTTCATGAATGAAAATTGTCTTTTGGTTCCTCGTTACTGGACTTGGATCCCTTTCCTTTTTTTTCTTTCATTATGTGCTCATTCATCTTCTTCCTCTCCGACGGTTTAGCCTCTCTGCAAGGCCAATATCTTCACTCCCTTTTCCTTTTGCCCCTCCGAGCGTCGGGATCCACCCCTGGTCCTTCCTCCCCTTTGGCTCTATCACGCTCAGTCGGCCCTCCGTCTAGCCTACCCAGCCTCAGCGGCACACCCTGGCTCGCCCACCCACCGGCCTGGCCTTTGTCGAAGCCTTCCCTGGTACAGCCCGAGCATCCCCAGTCTGGCATGCCGCTTCAACCTCCCCTTCACCGGCACAACCCCTTAGCGGCACAGCCCTTTAGACCTTCGCCGGTGCACCCTCCATGCGCCTTCAATGGCACGCCTTTGGCTCACCGGCTCACTGGTACGGCCTCTTTGCCCCCTTGCTCGGTACACCCTATGCCCCTCAGCCCCTTCACCGGCACGACCCCTGGCCGGTACACCCTCAGCCCCTCAAGGCCTTCCCCGGTGCAGCCTCCCTAGCCCTCAGCGGCACATATAACTCCCATTTGCCCAGTACGCCCTCAGGCTCTTCCCCGGCATAGTCTTTAGGCCTTCCCCGGTGCACCCCTTTGACCAGCCTTAGAGACACCTCCCCCCTTCGCTGGTTTCCTCGGGTTTTCTGATGTTTTATTAAAGGTGTCATCGTCTGCGGACGCCCACCTCCAATCGTCGGGTTCCGCCACTCCATGTGAGCGTGTTCCCTGCATCTCCCTTACGTCCGGGTCAAGGGGAGATGTTGTCGAATTTTCATCAGAATTGGTAATGATGTGTTAAAAGACCAAAGGGAGTAACAAACAAATGGAACAATAATTAATAGAACACTTTAACTAAGGTAAGTGAACCATGGACATCACAACTAGATTTGGATTGAGTAATGACAGGAGGAAGAAGTGACGCGGGACGAGCTAACAGACGCCCTAGGACCTGTGTGACGGCAAGCACGACTTGAACCAAGGACCCAAGCAATAGCGGACTGACCACGCACGTCACTCAGATTCGGGGGTAACCCAACGATGGAGGGGTGGACGGTGACCCACAGGCAGCCAACACGGTTGGAGCCGCTAAGAGTATACAGGGGAGGATAGGCCTAAGGTCTGAAGGTTGCCCGACTCAGCCGAGGCAGAACCAGTGCCCAAGGACGGGTATGACGACACTCTCTCACATGGCAACGGTCGGCACTCAATGTTTGGGAAATTTGGAACGAGCTCTCCTCACCTTCGGCGTGAACATTGAACAGATACTAAAAAAGTAATGCCAAGAAGCAAGGGTCAGACCTATACCTTGTCGAGTCTGAAGAGACTGGCACCGATCGGAGATGAGGGTGCGTCGGGGAGCATGCGCACCTGGCGGACACGCTGCATCGAGGAAGCTTGCGAAGATCCCTACTAATACATGTACTATGCTCCACGCAGGGAGGGAGAATGGATGCTTTGGATAGAGACGTTATCGAAAGCAGGCGGGACCACCTCTGGTGCGTCGGTGCTTCGGAGAGGAAGAACTCTTGTGAAGAGAGCTCTAACTGATTCACGCAGGGGTTGGCGGTGGAGCTGCTACCAAAAGGTGCTCAGGATCTGACCCGAATCTGGCGCAGTCACACGATAATGGACGATGCGAACAGTGCCGAGGTCGGATCGCAGTGGGACTACTTCTGGAACGAAGGTGACTCGACGAAGTATGACTCCACAGAAGATGACTTTGGCTGGTTCACACAATGGACACCGGAGGTAGCCTCTGCAAACGTAACCTCAGCTGTAGGCTGATTGCAAAGAGCAGCAGAGAGGTCTTCCTGATGCACGGGAGATTGTAGCAGCGACGGGCGACTCCGGGAATGCTGTGGACGCACGAAGACTTTAGAGGATGTGGCACGCATCACTGGCCTACACGTGCATGGGTCCCTAGTCAGCGGGAGGACTTACCTCGACTACTGGGAGATGGCCCAGGAGCAACTAGAGTTGGAGTTGTTGCACCCGGAGTGGCAGTCAATGACACTGACCAGAGCGGCACTCCAGGACAGCCTCGGGCTGAGGCGAGCAAGGATCGCGGTCGGGGAGCTACCCGAGTAGCATCTATAGAGGCTCGTCGACTGAGCGAGATCGAGAGTTGCAGCGGAGCCAGGAGCAGAGGCAGACCAGGTGCTAAGGAGATTCCCGACTCTCTTCTTCAGATGGCTGCTGTGCAGAGGAATCATCGCAGTCAGAGGAAATGACACGCGAAGAACTGAGGGAACACCGAGGACCCTCAGCACATCTGGATACGCAACCGCGGTAGGATAGTACCCCGAGGCATCCAGAAATACAATCTCGAATTGGACAAAGCCATCGAGACATGCACAAGGTCACACGTTAACCCCTGGTCTCACCGGGTTGACTGGAACTTGACACGACACATACACACAGACACACACACTGCATGCACAAGCACTCTTGGCCATCCCATCATGGTCACTACCCTCATAGGGCGTTAACAAACACCCACGGGTCACGGGCAAACCATGAGATCAAGCCAAGACAAGCAGAAATCGGAGCGGTGGACAACGACTACACTCTAGGCAGAGTGAACTATCACTCAACTGCTAGGCGAATCGGGCAGTCAAGGAAAGCCGCTGCAAGACCAGAGTCAAAGATGCTGGCAGTTCTAGATTGAGTCATTAGGGAACTATCGCAGTCTAGGAAAAGACCACACCCAGTCACCTGAACTGACCGATCCAGAAACCACCGACACACAGACACCGCCCTAGATCACAAACCTAAGATAGAGCAACACACAAACAGACACAGAACCGAACAACGGCCATCACGGCCAATCAACAAGACTGTAACGCACACCATAGGGGCGTTACCTGCTCTGACGCACCAGGGTAGGGGCGTTAGGGCAACCGGACCACAACTCGAATGTAAGGGCATGTAACGGACCTATATAGGTGAATTACACCAGCCTAATGCACCAGGACAGGTGCGCTAGGGCCAACAGTCCCAAAACCACTAGCATGGACCATGTAACGCACCAGGCTAGGGGCGTTACACAACGTGATGCACAAGGGGAGGTCTGTCAGGGCTAACCGATTGACGTGGTATTTGAGGCAGACACAGTCTTCGAGGGACTGACAGCCACAGTCCTCGGAAACATCAGCATGTAACGCACCAAGCCAGGCGTGCTATAGCCATGTGACGGTCCTACTCTGGTCCGTCACACCCAGAACGTAATGCACCAACACAGGGGTGTTACAATCATGTGACGGTCCAGTACTGGTCCGTCACACCACCCCAACCTCGAACAACGTGAAACAACCAATGGTTGTGGCGATCTATTGTAGGACTGTCACATAGTGTGACAGTCTCTGGCACGACCGTTACACAAATCCGGTGAGTAAAATAGGGGAATGGCCAAATCGGCCCGTTCCACGCCCCATTCATGCCGAAGCGTAGGGGAAACAAAGCCACATGATGATACAACACTCTTGGGGGCTAAAAACACTGCATGCAAGCATTAAAACGCGAGATCGGGGCGATTCCGATGAATCGATCCTAAATGAGTCACCGGGGTTCCCAGACTCCTACCGGCCCCAAATGACAATCGATCGACACGAAACTTACGGGAATGGGATCCTAACATCCCAGCAGTCGTTTTGACGCTAATTAGGCTAAGAATGGTTGTCGTTTTCCAACGAACCCTACAAACCCCCAAAAACTATGATTTTTACTAAACCAGCCCGATCTCCCCCGATCGAGCACCAAACCGTGCACAGCAGTAGGGAAAACGTGTAGAACGAAGTAGCGATCCATCTCCCTACCTCCACCGAAGAAATTGAGTGCCGAGGTGACTAAACCACGTTGCAAACCACCACGCGAAATGAACCACCAACTTTGAATCCACCGTTAGGGATCGCGGTAAAATCGCACCGATCCTCGCTCCACCACGTCCCTTAGCAGCTTCCTGGCGTCGTCACCTCGCCCACGGTCGCCTCCGTCTACAGTCGAAGCCAAGAGGGTGAGAGAACGAGAGAGAACGAGAGAGAGTGAGAGCGCGAGAGTGAGAGGAGAGAGAGGGTGGGGTGGGTCTCCCTAAAGGGTCACGGGATGGACCGCTAGGTGCCCGCCGTCACGGTATTTTCCCCCCATTTCCCCAAGCTTGGAGGGAGGTTTTAATGGCCTCTACATCATTTCTATGGGTCCCCTGACCTATTTCCCCCCTCTTTTACCCACATGCATACGATTAGAAATCAAAAAATGGGTTTTTTAAGGGTCGGCCTACCTCGGACGAATGACGCCTGCTCACTATCGTCGGTGTCTCCTCCACCATAGGTTCATCTTCTTCACCTCCAGAGGCATCCTCAGGCGCCGCCACCGCTGCTGTGGATGGCTCTCCTTCCTCTGTTTGGGCCGGTGAAGCTTCTTCCCCTTTCGATGGGCTCACCGCTACCGAAGGCATTTCCTCCTCCTCTAGGTGATGTAGGAAATGTCTCACAGTCATCCTCTTCTTCCCCATCGTCTTCTGGGTCGACGAACGGATCGTTTGGGGATAGTGGTCACTGTCAGAGCTCGTCGTCGGAGAGTATTGGACGGTTGTTGAACCAGTTAGAATGGTAAGAGTGGGAGAGTGAGTGGCCGATTTTGTTTTGAATTCTCCCAGAGCTTTGCGGTCTATTATAAGACCGTTAGGCTGAGCTTGGCAGTCCTCACTGGACCGTTTTCACTCCGAGTCAAGCTCATCGGGGAATGTGAATCGCCCTAGTGGTAGTGGTCTAGCACTAGACTGTTAGGCTCCACTTGGGGTCTTGGCATGACTATTTGTACCGCGATTTTGCTAGTTATTTGCTATATGATTGCTCCACTCATTGATTCATCCTAGTGTGGTCTATGTCTTATTTGATGATTAATGCCTATTCGATGAATTTAACTGTTGATGGCTAATCTATTATTGTCATAATCATAAGCACCATCGCATCATGATGCTTCTCGCCAGGCAGGTAAGTCAGGTAAGTATTTTGATCCTTGAATCCCTTTATGCATTACTATATGGTAACTATGATATATTACCTCAGGAATCGACTGGTCATTCATGTGTTCTGGGATCTGATGTTCCCCTTTAACAAAAATGATGATGATCTAAGTGCACATGTTTAATCGTTGGATAGGCCATTAGGTTGGAAGAGTTGGGGGACGATGGTTCTATCTTGCACGTCGTGGTTGCAGATAGTGTCTTGACCCTGATGTGTCCAGTCTAGCAATACTATTCTCGAGTATCTTGCTATTTTTATCCTTTCTTTGCATTTTTTTGATGATTTCTTTTCTTTTAGAACAGCATACATCATACGCATCTTTTTGAGCAATGATGAGCCCTAGTCTGTCTAGAGGTGTCTTGGTAATGGTGGATAGCTGTGTATCCATGGTCTTAGATAAGGAGAGTCATTGCACTCTGAGTTGGAAGGTTTCCTTCGGTCTATTTTGCTCAGTTTGGTTAGCTAAGGATTCATGTCTGGAGTTTAGTTACTCGTCTCTTTACTTTTTCACTTGCTCCGACGACCTATTAGTTGTGCGATCTAGTGAGGAGGTTGGTCGTGTTTTGTTTTCCTTTAGTTATTAGTCTCTCTAGGCATGCGTCACTCGGTTTTGCCATTCCTTGTGATTGGTTCGAAGTTTTTCGAAAGACTCCTATCGCTCGTTGGTTGAGGACGAGTGTCGTTTACCTGAACGCCCGCTTTTCAGTCTACTCTGCTGCATTTCTGCTTCATCTCCATGTTTCATTTCGCTTTCACTTCACCTCCACTCGCTCCCCTGCAAAGAGGACGTGATGTGATACCACCTTGGGGATGGCAGTCACTCGACCGATGACCTTGGACCTACAATCTGCAAGCATGCAACTTGACAGTGGACTCACTTGGGTGAGCTCACTCACGTAACGCACACAATTACCTATGGGCCAACCGGTGATGGTGGAGATGGTCCGAGATGGTACCTTACTATTCCGGGCATATGGCTCGCTAGGGATGGACCCCTAAGGGCCTCGGATGCCCAATTCAGTGGGTGGCCAGCATGCCGAGGGCATGGGATGAAGGGTCTCTCTCACAACTCACTCGCGGTAGCCACTCAAATATAAGCAAATTCAGAATGGGCACTCTCTCACTGTCCGACTGAGCTAAGAGGCAATACTAATTAAGCAAGATAACCAGCAAAGAGAGGGGGGGGCAGAAGCTCACCTGATCAGTGTGAAGATGCTGATCCCGGTCAGAGACGATGTCAAGCGGGGAGGCATGGGTATGCACCCGACACTTCAAATTCTCCCCTCACCTGGTTGGCGATGAGCATGGAGTCGTTGTACGCTCATACGCTGGTCACCCCAAGTGTTTTGCCATGCACAACCCTGAGAGGAGTGCCTCGTATTCGGCTACGTTGTTCGTGGTTGGAAAGTTGAATCGCAAGGCGTATTGAAGCTCGAGCCCTTCCAGAGAGAGTAGGGCCAATCCTGCTCTGCTCCCCGCGGTGCAGGACGATCCGTCAACGTACAGCTCCCATGTGGGCCCGGAGGATTGCTCGGGTGAGTCTTCAACGGGTATGGTGCATTCAACTACAAAGTCGGTGAGAGCTTGAGCCTTGATCGCAGTCCTCGGGTGAAACTTGACGTCGAATTCCCCCAACTCAATAGCCCATTTGATCAGCCTTCCCGAGACGTCAGGTTTTGGAGGATTTGTCGCAGTGGTTGGTCGGTGAGGACAACGATTGGGTGAGCCAGGAAGTATGGTCGCAGCTTGCGAGCAGCCGTAATGAGTGCAAGGGTGAACTTTTCAGTTCTCGAGTACCAGAATTTCGGGACTTGCAACGCTCGACTAACGTAGTAGACGGGCCTCATGACCCCTGCCTTTTCCCGTGTGAGCACGGTGCTCATTATGCTCGGCGTCACAGATAGGTACATGAGTAACTCTTCTCCTTTTTGTGGTTTGGCGAGGACGGGAGGGGTCGCCAGGTAGCGTTTTAATTCTTGGAACACCTGCTCACACTTCTGGTCCCAGTCGATCCGCCCTTTCTTCTCCGGCACTTGATTGGCTTGCTTGATCAACCGAAAAAAGGGGAGGCACCATTTGGCGGCTCGGGACAGGAGCCGAGCCAAGGCGGCGACGGGACCGGTGAGACACTGTACGTCCCTCACTCACCCTGGCCGCTGCATCTCCAGCACCGTTCGGATTTGGTCGGGGTTGGCCTCGATCCCCCGGTGGGTGACGAGGAAGCCCAGGAATTTTCCTGACCGTACTCCGAATGCACATTTCGCTAGGTTGAGCTTCATGTTGTATCTTCTGAGCGTGGCGAAGGTCTCCGCCAGGTTGCCCAAGTGCTCGGTGGGTTGGAAACTTTTCACGAGCATGTCGTCGATATATACCTCCATGTTGTGGCCGATCTGCGAGTCGAACATATGGTTGACAAGGCGTTGGTAGGTCGCCCCCGCGTTCTTCAACCCGAACGGCATTTGAGTGTAGCAGTATAGGCCGTGATCGGTGACGAACGCGATCTTGTCCTAGTCGGGTTTATGCATGCTGATCTGGTGATAACCGGATTAGGCATCTAAGAAGATCAGCATTTCATGCCTGGCCGTTGCGTCGACTAGTTGGTCGATCAGAGGCATGGGAAAGCTATCATTGGGTGTAGCTTTGTTGAGATCGGTGTAGTCGATGCACATCCGCCACTTTCCATTGCTCTTCGGAACCAAGACCACATTGGCTATCCAGTCAGGATATTGAGTAGGCCTGAGTAGTACTGAGCGTAGCTTCTCGCTCACCTGCTCCTTGATAATAGCCTATCGCTCGGGGTTGCAACGCCTTCGGTACAGCTGGACTGGGCGGCAAGTGGGATCCAACCTTAGTTGGTGAGTGATAACCTCTGGTGATATTTCGGGAAGCTCATCCTCGGACCAAGCGAACACATCCTGGTTGGCAGTGAGAAACCCTGCATAGGCTTGCTTATCGTGCTCGGATAAGTTCGCGCTGATCTTTAATGCTCTGCCCGGGTCTTCTCCCACCTAGATGAGGTACAAGTCTTCCGCCAGAGTGCTCATGCTCGGGCCCGGATCTTGGGTCCTCGCCCTCTTCTCAGGCGGTACTTCTTCGGGATGTCGATCACTCGTGGAGATGAGGTAGCATCTCCTGGACTCCCTTTGGTCTCCTCGGACCTCCCCTACCCCCGGGGGTGGAGAATTTGAGCTTCTGATGATAAGAGGAGAGAACACCTCGAAGCGTGCCGAGGATCCCTCAGCCAATGATGGCGTTATATCCTGTCATCGCGTGAACTACGGTAAAGTCGGCGAGGAAGGTTACCACTTTCGGTGCGGTCCCGAACGTGATCAGAAGCGAGATGCGTCCTTTCAGGCGGATGATCGTGCCAGAAAATCCATATAGCAATGTGTGCAACAGTGCGAGTTGAGACATATCTACACCCATGAGTACAAGGCAGTTGTAGGCAATAACATCGGGTCCGCTCCCATTATCCATGGCCACAACAGGGTAAATGCATATGTCTAGTGTGAGAGGCTCTTACCTGAGTGGGCCATCCTTGAAGCCTTCCACGACTCGAAGTCAGAGAATGTCTCGATGTTAGGGACAATCTCATCCATCACACGAAGGAACCCCTCCATATCTATCTTGCACTCGACCCCATCATCAGGTAGGGGTAAATCTCCTGGGGGGGTGAGAAGGCCGCCTCCACGCCGGTCTCCAGTGGGGCTACAAGAAATAAATTTGGTGAGATAGGTTTAGTCAGTCATCACAACCAAATAGGCCAGGAGCAAAAAGGTCGACGTGACACTTACTCAAAGCTGTCTTTGCCTCGACTTGCTTGCTAGTCCTGAGTCCTCCAGAGGACCCGCCAACCTCAACTGCCACAGCCTCCACATGAGGGCGCTTCTGCCTAGGTTGCGGACCTCCATCCCCGCTCCCTGATGACGTCTCCGTGGATGGGTGATCCCCCTCTATCGCAGAACTTGTCAATAAACACAGCAACATATAATACCTCAGTCACATACCCCAGAAAGTAATGAAGCTAAGGTGGTATGCTAAAGAAAGAATCTTACCTGAGGCCCCAAAAGGGGTCAACGACAAAGGGACTAGCCGCTTCGGCCTCAGTGCCAACACACGGGCAGCCTTTGCAACTACCTCTTGAATGTCTCTCAGAGTGTGGGCACACTCAATATGGGACACAAAATCCACGGGTCCAGCTGACCCAATCACGTGGCCGATTTGTCGCCTCCAGTAATCGGCCGCTGTATCGGCAAAGCTCCCATCAGGGAGCACCCGGTCCAACGAACCCCTGCTCTTGAAACCACAATCAGCTAAGAACTGCGCCCACCAGGTCTTCGTCGCCCTCGGTCAGGGTGCCCCTGCGCCAGTCACTACTGTCACTATCTGCACCTACCTCAGGGGCTTTAGTTCCCTGCCATCACCTCGACTCCTAGACGATGAGCCCCAGCTACCCTGGGGCCACTGCCGCACCAGTCGCTCCACCTCCTGGCGGACCCGGATGACGCGAGTCCTCAGGTACTCATCATCCAGAAAAATAGGCGGCAAATCCTCCCTCAAAAGATGACTCTCCTCAGCCTTCCTGATCGCAAAAGCCTTCTGCCAATATAGGTGGCTGTGCTTGAACCACCACTTAGCATATTAGACATCAAATCATCCCCGACGCCTCAATCCCGACAGCAGTAGTCGCTCTGGCTCCCGGCGGTAGTAAAAATCCCACCATGCTGCGGCCAGCAAGTGAGTATCCCTGCCTCTGTACTGTCGGCCCATCAAAGGGAACTCCTGGTTCGGCGGGATCCCCTGGTCGTAGCTGAAGTTCCTGGCGAACCTGTACGGGTGGTACGGCTCCAAGGAACTCATCGTGGACCGGCGCAGTGTCAACACCGCTAGTCGGGTGCTCATCGCCCACTCTATCCGCAATGCTGCATCCGGCTCCTTCTGATGCGGGTGGGTGCTAGTCGCCCCTCCGCTCAACCGCCACAGGAACAGGCTGAAATCCCTCATGGCACTGTCAAACGGCAACCCCTGCTCACCCCGGTTGGGCAGGTAACACAGGGCTCTGCTGGCCCCCTCCAGTTGTGCCTCGATGTCTCTGTCCGGCTAACCAATAAAGCTGAACAACAAGGGCACCGACGGGTTCGCTACGGTGCCCCGAGTCACTAACCCCGAAAATAGTAAATCAGCCCACACACTGAGGTAGTGGGTCAGCAAAAGCAGACTCCTCTCTCTAGGCGCTCCCAGTCCCTGGAGCACACTAGCCAGCACGACAGGAGCCAGGGCCAACTGTCGCCCCTCTGCTATCAAGCATGCTGGCCACAGCAGCTCGACCCTCAGCAGACCCTCCTCCCCGTGTGGTACCACGAACGTCGCTAGCCAGTACGCCAAGTAAGCCACAAGGTGGGTCATGTCTGGCAACCCATGGGGGTTCCACCCCTCCTGCAGTGCATAGATATACCCGAAGTACGTCCAAAATTGCAGCTCCACCTCAGTATTCTCCTCCCATGGAGTCTGGTCTCTCGCAAACTCCTGATCGAAGTAGAATGGCCCATTGTAGAAATGGCGGACCCACACGTTCAATGGCACCCTAGGGGTCTGTGATGCTCGATCCCTCCCAGCCAGGGCCAGATCCCTCCAGGTCTTCAGAAGATACTGATAGCTATACGAAACTCGATATCGGCCCTGTTACCTTTACGTATCATTAGTGGTCTATTATTAGACCGTCGCATATCTCTGGCACGAGTATATTAGACTGCCACTCCAGTCTCAGGTACGCATCTCGAGGTGTAATTTATTTCCATAGTTTCTACTGTGATTTTCATGCTTGGGTGTTATCTGGTCTCCTCCTTCGTTATTTTTCATATTCATATCATTGTATCCATATTTGATTGCTAGATTCTAGGATAGAATTTGCATGCACTCCGATGCACATAGGTCCATTCATATATTCATACTTTAGATTGCATTCCCATACCTTGGTGTGTGAACCTCTCATCTCCATATTCCTTGGGGCCGACCAGGAGATCACATTAGGGACCTCCATAAGTCCCCGCGAGCCGTGGATTCCCACACGGACGTCGGGCTGGTTGTACCTTTCCCACACTGTGTCTAGGATTGCATAAGTGAAGGAGTGATTATCCTTAAAGTCAACCAAGCCATATACCCTTTCCCTATTAGGAACCTATTTTTGAGAGCACAATTTTGAACAAAATCACTAAGGTTCTAAAGGAGAAACCATTAAAAAACTTTGAGCATCATCTAAACAACTTGGTTGACTTCGGTTGTTTCATCTTCTTCTCACTTACATCTTTGTTGAAACCATCTAGTTTAAATCACTCATTATGTGTTGTGTTGTGTTGTTTGCATTTTGTTGAGGTGTTGAATTTGCATGTGGAGTTGCTTTCATTCACTAGAGTCATCTCCTAGGGGCAATTCCTTTTCCAAGTTCTACTCCAAGCCTCTCTTCGAGTCCACCATGGTTTCTTTCAATCTCCCTCATTCCCAGGAAGTATCTCTTCGCCAGGGACTTCTAGAGGATTCTTCTAGGGTGATCTCATTCCCATCTGGCGAGGGGTCCGCTCCTCCTCCGTCCTCCATCTCTATGGAGGGCGCCCAACCCAATCAATCCCTTTCTCCTCCTTCTGCCAATTCTATTCTTCAAATGATGGCCCAATTGGATCCGGCCCAACTTCCGGTAGTTTATCAGGCCATGCAGGGGCCCAATACCCCACCTCCCATGATTACTCAGGGCCTATCCAATGCTTCCATTGTTCAACCTAGGGTTGATGGACCGCCATCTAGCCTATTCCAATTGACCTTACACCAATTTGGCCCAGGACCATTACAGTCTCTAGTCTGGAAACGGGCCAGTCTTCTGGTTCAGCCCAACAATCTATTGATAATGGAAAAACCATCATTCCTCCTTCCACCCAAGCAGATCATCATATGTCTAGCCCATCGGCGCCGCAAGTTCTTATTGGCACAGCTGATTTCATGCACCCTCATCAAGGTGCAGCCCAGGTCCATGCTAGTTTGGGTCATCCTTTGGCCCAGTACCCTTCTTATGGGCTTCCTACCCCTCCATCAGTTTATCCTTCAACTCCTCAGATTCAACCTTCTTCTTTCACTATCCCTACTCCATTTAGAGAGCAGGGGTTGCTAGATAAATGGACCGCCATGCAACAACAACTTGACTTCCTCCAGAAGCGGGTTGGCCCGCAATCCTTGACAGATGTGCCAATCCCCAGTTTTCAAAATATTCAGTTCCCTCCACAATTTGAGCTCCCCAATTACCAGAAATATGACGGGAGTAGCAATCCCTTCATCCATGTGAGGGACTTCTTATATGAATCGGCCCAGTTTTAGTATGATGATCGCCTCATGGCGTACCTGTTCTGCCGATCATTAGATGGAGTTACACTGGAATGGTTTTATTCCCTGCCAGTAGAAGATGCCGAGAGTTTCAAGATAGTGAAAGACAAGTTTATCCAGCGGTTTCAAGACAGGGTCGGCCAGAAATATTCGTTTACAGATTTGGTGGCCGAGAAAATGAAACCTGATGAGGAGTTCGCTACTTACGCTGACAGGTGGAGGCAAATGGCCGCCAGAGTGCCAAGCCATATTCTGGAGGAAGAGAAGGTCAAGTTATTAATCTCCAATGCTACTCCGACCTTCCGTAATATTCGGGTAATGAATGATATAGCAAACATGCATCAACTATATAGCCAGGCGCGATTCATTCAGACGTAATTCAAGGACTCCCCAATTCACTCCCTTTTTGAGGCCCAAAAGCCCAAATACAATAGAAAACCCCAAGGGCCCGTCACTGAGGGAATCCAAACAAATGAGCAAGTCCAAGCCGTTACGTTCTCCTCCGCCAATCCATCCAACCAAATTCACCTCTCCCAAAACCCCCGCAATCCCCAATCTACTTTCACTCCACAGAACCCTCCACCAGCCTACGCCACTCCACAAAACCCTCTGCTTGCCTTCCCCGCTCCACCAAATGCCTTCTCCGCTCCATAACAACCCCCGCAGCCTCCACAATACCATAACGTCCCTCCCCCTAACGGCTACAATAATAAGCGCCCGGCTCCGAAGAGAGCCCAATACCCTCCTTTGCTGGAAACCCTCACCGATATTTTCTCTGCTCTCATGTCAGTTAGTGCAATACAACTTCCTCAGGAATGGCCTACGTGGAATCCGACTGTTGATCAGATGAAATGTTGTATGTTCCACAAGCAGTCGGGACATACAATTGAAGGATGTTTTGAGTTTAGAGACTTAGTGTATGACCTCCATGAAGGGAACTGTATTGACTGGGCCGAGATGCACAAGGCCATTGTTGAGATAAAAGAGAAAAGAAGGCAAGCACAGAGGCAACAAGTGCAGCAACAACAAGCACCGCCGCCACAGTAGTAGCCGCAACAGCAATAGCAACTGGTTCAAGACTTGGGGATCCATCAGAACCCCATGCCGATCATTCTCCCGCTCCGCAGCCTCAGCCACCAGCACCGGCTCAGGTTAACCTGGTTCAACCCCCAGCTCCTGACATTGGGTGATCTTTTGACGATGACGGTTCCACCCCACAGATAATGGCCCTCCACCATTGCTACCCTTCTCCCTCCTCTGCTTCCACCATCCTTACGCCAACACACCAAACCCCTCCTGCACCTGCTAGACCACTCGTCCTCCCATCCACTACTCCTTTTACCTCCTTCACTTCCACTCCATCATCAATTACCTCACTCGTCCTCCCATCTCACCCACCGCTCGTTACCCCCGCTATCATTACCACGCCTCCATACAACCTTCCGCCCACACCTCCACTAGCCTTTGCACACCCATCTCCGCCAGCACCCATCATCACGACACCTACCATCAACCCCTCACCCGCTATCCTGTCTCCACAAACTATCACCTCCCCTACCATCCCTTCCAACCCCATCATCTCTCCCACACCCTCTTCTATGCCAATCATCCACCCCATCGGGCCAATCATACCATCATCGGATGTCGTGCCGACACAAAATCTTGCCCTGCAAAGTGGGCAGTTGTTTCATCGAAATTATGGTTCTACTTCCAATCCCCAGTCTTCTCAACCTGCTACTGAGCAAGAAGAAACTGAGCCGCTCCCGGGTACCCAATATGACCTGTTGCATCATCTAGACAGGGTGCCCGCTAAAATATCTGTGCTAGAGCTTATCAAAATATCTACCCTTCACCAAGACGCATTGAGGAATTCTCTTCAGAAGGTGATGGTCAGTGAAGATGTGGCAGCCGATAGTTTACCCACAGCATTGGCAACAATCTCCAAAGGGCTAGCAATTACATTCTCTAAAACCGAGCTAGCACCTCTGGAAGCTCGGCAGATGTCACTATGCATTACTATTATTTTAAATAAAGTCAGTGTGGATGCAGCTTTGGTTGATACAGGGGCATCTATCAATGTTTGCCCGTTCAGCACCCTCAGGGCCTGCAACTTGTCAGAAGAACTCCTATGCCCTACCCTGACTACCATAGCAACTTATGACAATTCAAGAAGAGCATGTCACGGGGTTGTCACCATTCAAGCTGAGCTTGGGCCTCTTACTATGCCCATTGAATTTTATGTGCTGGACATTGACCCTATGTTCAAAGCTATCTTGGGTCATCCGTGGATCAACGATCTCAAAGTCGTACCTTCCACTACACACCAACGTCTCAAATTCCCGTTCCAGGGGAGGGTGGTTAAATTTAAAAGCTTGTCCTCGGTCTAGTCAGTAAAAGCTCTCTCGGAGAAGATTTTACCCACTCTATGGCCCAGCAATCGGCCGGTTATTTCAGTATTGGATCTAGACTTTCCTTGGGCTTACGCACCCCACAAGTCCGTCACTGCACCTGTTAGTATTAAGGGGAAGCCCGAGATCCAAGATTCTAAGGGATGGTCTATTATTCTCAAGTTAGGCTATCAACCTGGGAGAGGCCTCGGAGCACAACTCCAAGGGTGAACTAATCTTGTTCCCAAGGGCAGAAAGATGAATAGACGGGGTCTCGGTTACCGAGAGTTCGCACTATCAGTAATGGGTGATTCAGGCCCACTCACATGGGACTATCGTCAGTATTTTTTTAGAGGCCCTCTCCAGCCAGACATATTACAGTCACAGTCAGCTCGATCAGAGGAAAGGAATGCAGCATATGTAGTTGCCAGTCCACCCCAGGCAATAAAGGAGCCCGTTCATAGTATGCTTGATTTCAGCCAAGCATTTTCTCGGTTGTTCAAAGAGCCCGTGGTTTACCAGAAAAAGAATTAGGAGGTTCGGCTTGTGCAGTGGAAGCCGAAGAAGCAGGTTTTCTGACCTCTGGAGAAGGAGAGTTCACTTGATCCTTTTATTTTGTCTCCTTCCCGCATACGGGCCCTCCTCCAACAACTCAGTTTCATTCCCCGGTCGCCACCTCTCTGGGTTGATCCGTCAGTACTCCAATCTCTCTTTCTCCGTAAGCAGCCGACTAAATTTCTGATCGTCAATTATCCACACGGGCACTGCCCGCCGGTTGATCTCACTCCCAGGTGGTCCCCGGACTCCCCCGCCAATCTTTTCGGTATGTGGTTTGAATGTGGAGAGTCTGCTCTTTCAGCGACAGGATCCACAGGTTGAGTCTTGGGGAGAGATGAAGGTCAAACTCCGAGGCCAAACCTATGGGGAGGACTTTGGGATTTCTTTGACAGTCATTCGGACGTTAGGTCGATGTAAATCAACACTGACTGCGGTCAATGGGGAGAGGTCCAGCACCCGAACCAAACTCGTCTGATACAATGCGCACGGACGGAATAACTCCCTACCTATAGGGAAATGTTTCTTTTTAAGAAGAACATTTTATGTTTTTTTTTCCTTGTGAAAAATTCCGTGGTCTACAAACTGGCACACCCGGTGGGACCTTTCCCGTCTTTCCTCTTTCTGTCAAAGAAATCCCCAAACCTTCTTCAAGGTTTTGATTGCCCCTCTTCCTCTTACAGGACTTGAAGAGGAGGGCACTTCTCTCACTCTGATTGAGAGCTCTTTGTGCACTTGCACGCCATTCACTCACATCACCAGCGACAACAACAAGAAGATGACGATGGCAGCCGTCACCTACGGTCCTCAGGTTGTCGCCAACCATGCCAGGTTCGGATATCTAGCGACCCCACTGGTCTTCAGTGACTTCCCGCCAGTCATCGATTCGCCCTTCTTCCTGGGCGTCACGCCTATGGCTGAAGCCAGTTCAGCCGCACCTGTAGCAGCAACCACCAAGGGTGCCAGGCCCTCCGCTGCTTCAACCGGCCGGGTCCGCCCGATCAACAAGCCAGTCGTCGAGGATGTCAGGCCCTCGGCTTCAACAACTAGCCGGTTTCGCCCGGTCAACAAGTCGACAGTCGAGGGTGTATGGCCCTTGGCATCGTCAACATGCCGAGTTCGCTCGATCGACAAGCCAACCATCGGGGGTGTCAGGCCCTCCGCTCCAGCAACTGGTCGGGTTCATCCGGTCTACAAGACAACTGCTGAGGGTGTCAGGCCCTCTACTTCATCAGCAACTAGTCGGGTCTGCCCGGCAAACTCTTCACAAACCAGGGGTGTCAGGCCCTTCGTCTCAGCAAATAGCAGAGTTTTCTCGATCAATCAAGTCTCCCTCGGCGTCGCTCCTGCACACCGAGGGCAGCGCCGTCGCCGTAACGGCCCAAGTTCTACTGCGGCCACCCTCAGAGGTGCTGCCCCTGCACAATGGGGGCAACGTCACCGCCACAATGACGCCACGCCTACAGCAGGCATCACTAGTGCCGCTCCTGCTCAACGGGGGTAGCGCTATAGCCGCAAGGGTACAAAGCCTACAGCGGTGACATCTCGCTCCGGCTAGACCGTAATGGTCGGGGACATTCGTGTTTGGCTCGATGGAGGCAAGCCGGATTTGCCGCGGGACCGCCACGTCCCAACAGTCCCTACCTCCAACCGCTTCGACCTCCTCCGGCAGGTTCGGGAAGATGGAGCGAAAATGAAGAAGCCTGCCGTATCAACGGCAAATCAAGGTCCAGTGCAGCGACCCAAACCACCAGCTTCCCGATCACGGTCAGGGGGCAACCCAATTGAGGAGCGTCAGCTCCGTTTGAAGAAAATATGGGTCACTAAGGAGGAGGCCTGAATTATAAGGCGCGCAAGGGCGGATGAGCCCTTCCGCATGTCGGATCTGCAACAAATACGGAGTCCAGACCTCAACATCCCCGAGGTCTACAACTCAGCCCCTACGTGGGCAGAAGCGTCGAGGAGCCAGCAAGAAGGTGCGGCCAACCTCTCCGTGGGCCAGCTCCACGCACACGAAGGAGGATTGCTCTACTCAGGCCTCCACGTCTTGAGTTTCTGTTTTTGACAGACTAGGGATGGCGCCCAAGTCTGAGAGACAACCGCCCAAGAAGAAGCGGGTGGTTCAGGTGACCAATGACACTGTCAAAGTGTTCACCTATTACACTACCTCCGTCGATAAGGAGCTGGAGGACACATCGGGAGAGCTAAACCAGCCTCTATAATATTTGAGGAGGTCGAGGCCGGTCTCTTGAATCCTGGCACAGACACAGCAGATGTCGACTGCAGGGACATCTCAGCCCGAGCCGGCACAGCAAGAAGAGCACCAAGAGGACGTCCACAGTGTTGGTGGGGACACCCACCCCCGTCACGAGGAAGAGCTTGGGAGAGGCACAGACTCCCTCGTTGGAGGAGCTTCGACGCGAAAAATAGGAACTCAAGAACCTTTTGCAAGCACTATTACGTGAAAAGGAGGTTCATGTTCAGCCTCCGTTAGTATAATAGATCTAAGTTTCTAAAGGGTTATTTCATCATATCTGTTTAAATTGATATTTTTTTTAAAAATCTGTAATCACCCAATTCACCCCCCCTCTTGGGTGTCATTGATCGCGGGACTTCAAGTCTGACAAAAGAGAAGTGGTCTGCGTGGATGGTGGTGTAGGTGTGTGTGTAGAGAGGAAGAGAGAATCTCGGAGGGGGGAAGGGCGAGTGCGTGTGTTGTGTGTGTGAGCAGTGTGTGTAGAAGAGAGAAAGTAAGAGAGAGGAATGGTGAAAGAGGTGAGCAAGGGGAGTGCTGAGAAGGGACGAGAGGGAAGAGGGAGATAGAGAAGGGAGAGGGCGACGAGAGAGGGAGAGGTGTGAAGAAGGGCGTTGTGTGGAGCCGGTGTCGTGTTGTAGAAACGGAGAGAAAGAGGGGGAGAGAGGGATGAGAGGAGCACGAGGAGGGGAAGAGAAGCCACGGCCGGTAGCATGTGTGCAATGGTGTGGCAGAGAAGAGCAAGAAGAGAAGGGAGAGGGAGTGGGCTGAGAAGAGAAGAGGGAGGAGAGAAGAAGGGGAGAGGTGGTGCAAAGTTAGTGTGCATACATGTGTCTGTGTGTGCAGAAGAGGGAGAGAGTGAAGGGGGCGTGTGTGATGGTGTGTGTGGGGAGTGTGTGTGTGTGTAGGTGAAGAGAGAAAGGGCAAGAGCTACGTAGAGGGTGTGTGCGTGTGGTGAAGAGGAAGAGAGGGAGCAAGGCGATGATGGAGAGAGGAGAAGAGAGGGAGGTGGAAGAGAAGAAGAGGAGGCGACAAAGAGAGGCGTGGTGCAGGTGTGTGTGGGAGAGAAAGGGAGAGAGGGTGAGTGGGGAGTCAATGTTGTGGTGTGTAAGAGGAGGCGGCACGTGTGTGCGTGTAATAGTGAGAAAGAGAGAGATAGAAGAACCGGGAGAGAAGAGGATGGTGGGAGAGAGAGCAGCCAAGGCAGTGTTACGGTGTGTAAGTTGTAGAGAGAAAAACAGAGAGCGAATAGGGGAGAAGGGAAATAGAGAGAGGGGGTGCACGGTGAGTGTAGCAGGGAGAAAGGAGGAGAGTTCGTAGTGGTGCAGAGGAAGAGAGGGAGAGGAGAAGGAGGAGAAGGAAGGGGGAATCGTTGGCCGCGGTGTTGAGATATGAGTGTGTTATAGAGAGAAATAGAGGTTGACAAGAGAAGCAGTGCAGAGAGGGGGAGAGAAGTGGGAGATAGGGGGAGAGTGGAGAGGTGAACAGTAGAAGGAGGGAGGGAGAGGATGAGCAGTGGGAACAGATCAGCGGTGCCCCTGTTCAAAATAGGGGTGCCGGACTGGGACGGAGTGAAGGGGGAGACGAGGAAGAAAATAAGAGGGGCTGGAGGAGAAGAAGAAGGGGAAGAAGGAGAAGTTGCAGCCGCAAGAGGGGAAGGGAAGAATAGGAGACGAAGGAAGAGAGGGAGAGGAGAAGGAGGCCCCAGAGGGGAGGGGAGAAGCTATCCTTAGGGCAGAGAAAACTGGTTTTTATAGGGGCATGGTGCCCATGATTGCCACTGCATGCCTCCCTGCTCGCATGTATCACCGGACCTACCATCATTGCCTGTTGTTTGCTGTCACAAGTTCTCCTGGAGGACATGCCTGCAAGCTGCATGGATGCTCCTGCTCGTACGCGCCTTCCCAGAGGTACCTTGCATGTGTTGTCGTGTTCTGTTCACGAGAACCCTGCTACATTGTGATTGCCAGCATGCTAAACCTGCACGAATTGCTGCCTGAGCCCTGTGCCATCTGCATGCACCTGCGATCCACTACCAACATGCTAGCAAGCCCACGATCTTGCCAGAGCTATTCTCATTGCTGCCTGCCTGCATGCGTGTGCTGTTGCTCGCTACATGTTGCTCCTGTACACAGCATGATGTTGCTCGCCCTGCCATCACCTGCGGCTGCCACTAATTCCCCATGCAACTATTTAGCCTGCCTATAGCTACTTGCCACCTCTATTGTCGTATTCGTCGGCTTCCCATGCACCTACCATTTGCTAATCGTCGGCTCCCCATGCTGCAGTTCGCCTGCACACGCGGGAGAGGGGTGAACACTATTGTTCACAAGGTTTTGAAAAACATGAAAAAAATTATGCAAACGCCCCTCAAGCAAAAAGATTCACCATGAATATATGTTTTACCTTTCGCTCCCCCCTATTTGTTCTTACAAAGTGAATTAATAAAAGGGCCCCACCCCCCCAAGAATGCTAATCGTTTTCCTATTTTTATGATTGCAGCAAGAGATAATGGCTGCTGGATTCGCTGCCTTGACCTTCGGCCTTGCAATCATGGCCCGTCATGCTACTCATGGGTACCTAGCATTATAGATTATTTTTGTGACCTTTCCACCGGTGGTCAGCGTCTCTAACTTCTTGGGGGTTGCCTTTACTGACGTGTTGCAAGTGGAAGCTCCGGAGCTGGCTGAAGATGATGCTGACAAGAAGCCCAAGGTTCCTCACACCTGATGCTACAGAGGCCTACTGAGTGGCCGAACTCAATTGACAAGCTGCATGGTGCACCATGTGGCTCAGGGGGCTCGGCCCATCTACAACAACAAACCTGAGAGTTGCCGCCAAGGAAGTTTTCGAACGAAGACTGCTACCCCTGTCATCAGGCGGCTGTCAGCGTCTGAAAAATCTATACTTATTGGTGGCATCTGCATCTTCCTTGATGGGTGTGATGCCCAGGTGATTCCGGACAGCATGGTCCCTACCGTACCAACCCGTAACTCCTTCTAGGCCCTGTCCGGGTGGAGAAATGAAAAAGAGGAAGCTGGCTGCCAAGGCCTAAGAGAGTTGGCCCCGAGGTCGAAGAAGTTCAAGTAGGTGTGGGTCCCTACAAAGATCCAGCCTATCCACCAAAATGTGCCTATTCGTTGCTACCCCGAGCCCGTAGAGGCGGGGAGTAGGAATGAGAGGGGCTTGGCCCCAAGGGGATATGAGACACCTGTGGACCCTCCATGCCGTGTTGCCTTTAAGGCTTGCGCCTAGCAAGCCAATATCCCGAGAGTAGGGACAAGATTTGATCAACCTGTTGGGATAGCCCGACTGGCTTATATCCCTCCAGTGCAAGGTTGACACCTATCACCCATCCTCCACCGAGGACGTGACCAAGAGGAGATGACCAATATGGTCAGAAGCTATTTTTGGGGTTTGGGAAACCCCTCATTAGGCCAGTAGCGACTACTTTGAGCGGTGGTGGCCAAAGAGGAAGATTGTTTGCCGATGGCAACTGAAGAAGAAGGAGAAAGAGAAATGACATCATTCGTGGATGATAACGGGTATGAAGATGGCCCGGATAATGAGGCCAATGAAGCCCCTCCACTGTTGGAGGAGAAAAGAAGAATATCAGTGTTCGAGAGATTGACCTTCCCCAGTTGAACAAAGAGCCAGTTGAACAAAGAGGAAGGTCTGTAGACAAAGAATAGGGATGCAGGTTGTTGCTTGCAACATGGCCATAGTGGCCTGCAGATATGGGAGTTTACTTGAAGAGCCCCAAGAACTTGCCCGATTAGCCGATAGGCCAGGGTCTGAATACCAGGAGGAGCGAGGCTGCAAAAGAAATGTTGAAAGCGGCAAAAGGAAAACAGGTGGTTTTCGAAGGGGTCACTACGCTAACTGCCAACGTGGTGACAGCTAAAGAAGATGAGGTTCTACTAACCACCTCGCTCGAAGGTGCTTCGAGGGAAACAGTTGTAGGCATTCCTAGCACAACAAATCTAGATCCATCATTGTTAATGCTGTTGTAGAAATATCAATAGGAGATGGAACTCCTGAAGAAACAATTGCATGAGAAGGCAGAACAAATCTCACCATCCAAACAGCCAGAGATGCAAGCTGAATTGTCGCGAGGGGGTGCCAACTCGGGCGATTTTTCACCACTGCACACTCTATCCCAGCCAGTAGAGCATAGTCAGGCCACTACCGACTAGCATGCACCTTAGCCGCTACTGTCGCCAGTGCTACCTCAGTTGCATTAGGCACCGTTGCTGCGTCCTCCACCATAGGCAACCACTCTGGTCACCCCATACTTGTAGCCAGCACATTTCTACCCCGAGCCGGTTGACCCGACCACCATAAATAAGCTAATGGTAGAAAGAATGGTTGAAATGAAGCTTGCTGAGCGGGGTGAAGGTGACAATGTTACATTTGATGCTTATCGGGTGCCATACCCACTGTGATGGGGCCATCACCATCTGTTCCCACACTCACGGCCCATCACCCACGCCCGGGTGGCACTCGGCATGGTTTAGTCATTTGTTTTAAGTCTCATATGTCATTTTCTTATTTTAATTGAGTCATATCAATGTTATTTCTCTTTTATTTGAGTCATGTCCCTAGGTCCTTGAGTCATTTCCCTATGTTCGAGTCATTAGTCCCCTAGGTTTTTTTTAAACAGACCAAGGTGGGTGCATAGGAGAGCGCTCACCCCCTCAGAAAGGGGATGAGTGGTTCGCTCCACCATACCAATCTCACAATGGTAGTTTCTTATTTGGCATGGACTAAGATATGAGGGGAGTGATATCTCCCTTAGTAGATGTAGCCATCAAGGCCTCCTTCATTGTATTTTATGTTTTCTTCCTATTTTTTTTACATATCTCGTGGCATTTGTCATTCTTCTTTTTGTTAGCAAGCATTCGCATTCAAGCTATGCGGGCCTGCTAGACGTTGGCTTCAGCCAGATTTATGAAGAGCAGTCGAGGCGGTGGCGCTGCATGGGGTTGCTCTTTTAAGGATAGGTATTTGATGAGGGTGTGGTGGATCCACCTTATACTCACCCATCTATAGTTCACCTTTTTTGATCAGGTCTTCAATAACGTCCTTAAACATGTAGCAATCCTCAATGGGATGCCCCAACATTTGGTGATATGGACAGAAACATGGATTGTCTTATCTTTCGGGATCGCGTGGTTTCTTCGGCTCTGGAAGCACCACTTTACTGTATTCACGAGCCCACTCAAAAAGAGCCCTAGTCTTGTCCTTCAGAAAGGAGTATGGTTTCATCATTTTGTCCCTTAAGGAGGGCCATTGTTTGCTGGCTCGGTGGAAGATGCCTCTTTTATTTTCTTCTTCTGTTGCTCGAAGGCTTCAAAATTTGAGACGCAAATTTCTTCTTGGGCCAGGTGTTTGTCGGTTGGCTTATTCTTTTGGTTCGGGGCTATCGAAGCCGGGCAGAGTCTTGCAAGAACTACTTCAGCATTAGCTGCGATGTCACCTAGTTGTTCAAAGGTCGTGGCTTCAATGTCAATGACCCATCGCAGAATTTCCATTCTCAAATTTTCTTTACAGATTTAAAAGGAGTCCCCGTAGCTTGGCAGATGTCGACACCTTTCACAGAGATTCCTCCACCTTCTTATGTCGTCCACGACGGACTCATTATCTTTTTGTTTGGCTACTTGTAATTCGGCCTCGGTGACTTCTTCTTCGGTCGTCTTCATATTCATTATTCACTCTGCCCTTAGCTTGTCCGACTGCATGCACGGTCTAATTGGCACCATCCTCGGAGATGCTTTAGTTGCCCCCTGACATGCCTGGGGAACTGGGTGTTGGAGTGGTTGAGGGAGGATGCTCCTGTAAGATTATGTACTATTTGGGGCATGACTGACCGTGCTAAAGCTTCAGGTAAGCTAGCACTACCTTGTGTCGCCTCATGTAGATGTCCTATCGATTACGACATAGGTGGACTTAAATTCATTTCATTTAGCCGCCTTTGCAGCATTTCAATTTCCTACTACTTCTGGTGTTGTAATGCCATCACAGAGGGGCCTTTCCAGGAGGGGCCAGGAGTGCTATCTTCCTCCTCCGATTTGTATGAAATGAGTGGCATTCTATCACCATCACCAGATGCGACTAGTTTCTTTGAGACAGAATCCCTATGTTTAATGCCTTCAAATGGAGGAGGAATGTAGTATTGCACCTCCTTGTTGACTAGCGGGTGTCTTGATATTCTTCTAGATCCAGCGGCATGGTGGGAGGCAGAAGTTTAGCCTAATTTGCTCCCTTTGGCATAAAGTAAATTTCTTGATCTTCCTCATCAGCAGCTTGAGCCACACTGGACAATGCTGATAGCATGTTGCAGGAGAGAGCAACATATCTTATTTTAGTCTTTGTATTATTCTTTTCCCTCTCCTATATGGCTGGCATCTGCCCCCACAGTGGGTCGCTCGGTGAATTGAACATCCATACCTTTTCTTTAATTATTTTTGTTAGCCGGTGGGACTCATTGTGTCTTTGAGGGGCATGCATCTCGAGCTACATAGGACGACTCTTGAGCTACCCCTACTCGCATAGCCTGTCTATAGTAGCTTGTAGCTGTTCCACTACTGAGCTGATTTCTTCATGCACCCGCGTCGGGGCTTGTTTCTTTGTGTTGTCCACTAGCCTTCTGATAGCCACAGGAGGGGCTATTTGATGCCAGGTAGGAACTATAGGGGGCAGAGTGGGCCGGGCCATGGCTCCACTAATCTGGACTTTCAGAATCGGAAGGGATGTTGGTCTTGTTCTTTTCTTTATTGACAATGCTTGCCAATTTCTTTATTTTTCTTCAAGCGCTAGGGTACAGTCTTCATTGCTGTGCCAGTTGCAAGCCTTTGGCAAGGTCCGAGCCTCACCCAATTCTTACAATTCCCCAAGTGTTCTTGAAGATTGGAAGAACAAGTAACTTTGAATTCCTTGCGCACCATTCCTTGTGAGATTCGAATCCTCCTGAGCTTCGAATCCTTGTGAGCTTCCCCCCCTTCCTCGCGTTCTCCTCTGCTCCTTTTATAGGAGGGGGCAACTAGGTGGGGGAACTCCCTGAGCATTAATGGCATTAATCATCCCTTGGGTTCCCCCTCCACCAATTGAGTGGTAGGAGGCAGCATGGGGCTCCACCGGGGGTAACTCCATGTGGGTTCCCCCACTAATGAGACAAAGGGAGGTAAGGTCAGCCCTCATTTAAACCTTACTCATTTACTTTCCTCATTCCTTCTTCTCTTTTTGTTTTGTAGAAGGTGAAAGGAGAAATAGGAGGGCGGCAGTTCCACCAGTTGAGGCAAGTGGTGGGAGTGGGCCCTTTGGTTCCCCCGAGCATATTAAATGGAGGAACAATAACCCCCAGTCCCCCCCCACTCATTGTGCACAGGTGAGAGGACAAAAAGATGAAGGCCGCCCCCCTAGTGACCTGTGGAGATGGGACTGCACCCCCCCTACTTCCACCGGCAGGCTGCATAGGTGAAGAGGACAGTGGTGGAGGAAGCCCCACTGGGTTCCCCCTGTGGCCTGCACATAGGTGGGAGAGGAGGTGAGGGTTCTCTCTAGTGACCTGGTCTTCTTTTTTTCTCCCTCTCTCTCCTTCTTTTTTTTTTCTTCAGTGCTGTGCCACTGGTGGAAGGGGCCCTGGGTTCCACCCAGCACACTGGAGGGATGGGACCGGCCTCTCCCTGCTCCCACCAGTGGCCTGGGCAGGTGGAGGGGGGGCGACTGTTTTCAAAGCCTGCTGCAACAGGCCCTATGGGATATAAAAGGAGGCTTTGACTCATTCCCTTTTGTTTCTTTTGTCGTCTTCTGCTGCATAGTGCATGGCAAACCGTACACGTGGAGCTCTGGTGTTCGAGTGGTGCCGGGTGTCATTTGCTGTCTTGACAGTGACCATCCCTTGCGGAGCGGCAAGATCATTGTCCAGGTAACCACATATAACTGTTAAACAGTCATATACAAGGGAGTTATGGACTGTTTGAAGAGTTTGTGACTGCATTCCGCTCATGAAGTATTTAAGATAATATTCGTACATAGTCTGCACTTCAAAACTGTGCACCCATAGGTGCTTGACAGAATGTCAGTGTGTATAACGCCTTGCGCCTACACACTCTGTGGGTATTTGATGAAATGCGGGCATATAGAATGCCTTGAGCACATACACTCGTAGGTGTTCGATATAATGCCGGTGATATAACGGTGATCATTTAATGTCATCTTGCGCTGTCATAAGATGGATTTATCTTCTTTTTTGCTGCAATCTAGGCATGCAAATTGTGGAGGCCAACATGCCCGATATGCGATGATATACGCAATAATTAAGGTCATTAGTTTTGTTGGCATCCTCCGACTTCTTTGGGTCTGGAAGGGATATCAACTTGTTTTTCAGGCACAAGTTGAAGAGTCTTCTAGTGTGCTCCTTTTTAAAGGAATAAGGAGTCTTCATGCGCTCCGACAACCTCGTCGACGCTTTCCCTTCGCCCTTTTTGCCGGAGGGGCTTGGGGTCATAACTTCATCGGACCCATTGGTGGGAGAGAAATCAACGGCATTAGCCTCCCTGGTTTCTTTCCCGATAGCACTCTGCTCCTTAGAGGGTTTCCCTTTTGAGGGTGTGTATGTTGGGTTGTCTGCGAAAAATATTTGTATTTCTGTGACGGCCGAATTTAACTGGTCGAAGCCTTTGATACTTGCTCCCAGGAGCTTCTTGCTGACCTCTACCGATAGACCCCTTCGGCATATGGTTATTGCGTTGTCTTGAGAGGGAGGATTATCACATCTCATGCTGAAATCCCTCCGGCGCTTGATAAAATCAAGAGCAGTTTCGCCCATTTTCTGCTTGAGTGAGCATAGCTCTACGAGGGAAACCTTTCTCTCAGCTACTTGGAAACGATCAATGAACTTCTTTTGCAGATCGGCTCAGTCAGCGACAGAATTAGGCTTCAGCCTCGAATACCATTAGAAGGCACTACCCGTGAGAGAAGTCGCAAAATAACAGAAGAGAGATGACTCCTCTAGTGCAAGATCACCTATGGCCGTTATATAGTAGGCCAAATGTTCATGGGGAGATCCCCGGACCGCAAGGCTCGGCCTAGCGGTCCAGCCAGGACCGCTAGGCTCGAAGACAAACCAAACCCCAAGCGGTCACTCCCGGATCGCCAAGCAAGGTGGCGGTCAGTCGCAAGGCTGCTACACCACTAACCTCAAACGATCCAAAACACGGACAAAAGGTCATGCCCTGGCCGCAAGACACTGCCTAGCGATCTCCACCCGATCGCTAAGCTCACCTGGCGGTCCATCGCACGACCTCAAGGCACAAACTGACATAGGGGGAACACTAGCAGTCTCCACCTGACTGCTTCACCCCCTAGCGGTCCATGGAAGGACCGCTAGGTCGTCCCGAGCCCGAAAATGATGAAAACTGTGGGAAAATCCATTCCATGCCCCGTTTACACCCGTGTGAAGGGGAAAACAAGGGGAAACTAGTCCCCAACCTCTGTAGCACCGAGAGGATCCATTTAAACCTCAAAAATGCGATCAAATCACTAGATCCAGCTCACACCCAAAACATACTCTTTTCCCCCAAAACGCTCAAATAAACCCGCTCGGCTCACCACGGCCTACTAAAACCACAGGAATGGAAGTACGCGAGTCAAGGATCCGTCCCCCTACCTCCACCGAAGATTGTCTCGGGTTGTGTGAGATATGTTGCTATCGTGCCGTTGCTTAGGGCATGGTGGTTTATGGCATTGGCTGGATGGAGAGTTGGGGAAATGTGTTGGCGAGGTTGCCGCATGAGTACCATGTTCATTGGTTAGAAGCCATGTCAGGTGGTTGGTTAGGAAGAGATTTCTAAGGTATCGCCTGACAAGGGTCGAGGACGTGATGGTCTGAGTCTGTGACTTGGTACCCAACTCGTGTTGGAGCTGTGTCCTCAGATGAGATCGAGTTTTGGAGAAGTGATCTCTGGCAGATTGTGGGTCCCAGTTGGTTGTTGTGAGTGACTGGCGAGGTTGGCTGAGTGGTCGACCATGGTAAGATGTGTATTGTTTGGGGACCCGTGTGCATTGGTTGCAGCATTATTGACCAGCTTACTGTGGTAGCAGGCGACACTTGTCGGTTCTGGAGAAGCATGTCATGGATCGTGAGAGGTTGTGTCTCGAGACTCTGTGGTAAGAGCGGATCCGAGATTGGCAGGCATCCTTTTGGATCATTTTGAGGTGAATGATTTGATGAGATAGGAGGAAGGACGGTGCCTGTGTGCGGAGGTCTCTGAAGATACGTTGGCATTGGATATGGTGATCCCTGATCTGTGACCAACAAGGGTGGATTTCCCTGTGAGCCTGAGTCAAGTGATGTGAGGATCGAGGATTGTGGAGTCCTGTTATTTGGTTTCGTCGTGCTCCCCTGAGAGGGTAGAGTTGGCGTGAGGCTCGAGATCGATTGTGGTGTCCAAGCGAGATTTGGCTCGAGTTGTGGTATTAGTCAGTGGAAGAGTCAGCGGATGGCCTGTCGAGATTTGGAATGTGCCCTTCAGAACTGGTGCAGGACCAGGAAAGAAGGAAGAAGCTGAGCAAGTCAAGGTTTCCCGTTGACGCGTATCTGGTGACTAGTGGATGCTCTTTCACAGACAGAAGATGCTAGTTGTTATGGCTCGAGAATGGCGAGAGCCGTGTGCCAGCGAGGCCTTGGGTGGCCGATTATGAGATGTGTTTTTCCCAGAATTGGATCTGGGATTTGTTGAGAGTTTGTCTCCCTCCAGAGTTGGTCCGGTGCTGTTATAAGTGTTCGGCTTGCCAGGTGTGAGCTGGTGGAAGCTCAGTGTCGGTTGTCCCTGGTGTAGGATGTGAGAGCAGTCAGCTGGTTCTGAACCAGGTGTTTGGTTGGTCCGCCGAGCATGGGCATTGACCGGTGGTTGTCTTCATCTTGGCTGAGGTGACACCATACTTGTACTTCTTTGCATGCGCCTACTTTGATGATCGATGTGTCTTGGATTGTGAGCGAGATATTGTCCATGATCATTGTCTGGCCGCATCCCTCAGAATCATGATTTTTACGCTTATCGGGGTTTTGTTGGGACCCTGACGGTGTCATCAGTTGGTCCAGATGTTCTCTCCTTGTGGCTTAGTGCTTGTCCTAAATTTTGAGGATAAAATTCTTATAAGGGGGGAGGGCTGTAATGCCCCAGAATTTTTTTCAGATATTTATCAGATATTTACATGTATTTTTTTCTAATGAGCCTTCAAAACACTGTACAGGGTGAACCGTTACGTTCTCTAACGTGTATTTATAATTTTGAAATCTTGAGGGGTTAAATTGTAATTTGAGTAAAATTTTCAAAAAAATAAATAAAAATAAAAACCAACGTTTTAAGCCACGCCCCCCTTCTCTCTCCTCACTCTCGACTTTTCTCTCTCTCTCCCTCAAACGCTCTCCCTCTTCCTCTCCCAATCCCTCTTGGTTTCGGTCGAAACGACGTCGGACCGGGTCGTGGGAGGCGCCGTTGGAACGGGCTCGACGCGTAGGTCGAGGTGATACCCTCTATTTTACGATTCGGGGAGCGTGGAGATGAGACGGGCTGAGAGGAGTCGCAATGCCCCATCGTCCAATCTGTACCGTTTTGCAGGTTTCGTCACGATCGAGGTAGGGGAATGAGTTTCTCATCTCGCCAGGAGCGTTTTGATGCCCATGCGTCACCGATGGCAGACGTTTTCATCGTTTTACGTGTTAAACTCTATTTTGGGAATTTTAGGGCTAATTTTGGGGTTTTTCTTCTCCTCGCTCGATTTTAGTCCAGACGGTCGCTGATCGAGATGCGAGAGGCGCCGTTGGGAAGGTCGTGTCTTGAGGATCGCGTGGACATCCTTCTTCCCTCGATCCGCAGAGCATGGAGGCATGTGGAGCCGGGAGGTCACCGTGGCCCTCGTCATCCGTTCAGCATCGGATCGGCTTCCTCGTCATATCAGAGGCAGGGGGATGGACTCTCTTCCTCGCTAGAAACCCATCGGTACCACATGCGTCGTGGTCCGACGCCAGTTGCATCATTTTCTGTGCATTATTTCATGTTAGCATAATTTAGTTGTTAAAATTATGAAATTACTTTTATAGCCATTGTATTGTAATTTTAATGGCATGTTTAGTTGTAGAATGGATGTATGGATGCATGCTTGAGCAGGTGAGTTTGTTTTTGCGCATCCCCCGTCGATTTTGATTGACTGGGAGGGAGTTCGGTATCGAACTCGTCCAACCTGTAACCCAATCGACATAACGCGCCAGGACCGGTGCGTTATATTCCTTTAACGCGCCTAAAGTGGTGCGTTATGTGCCCTTTGACGGACTCCCCCAGGTCCGTCATTTGACCATTGGCCGGTCGTTTGACCGTTGACCTAGTAAAATGGTTAGTATAGCGGTGTATGGTAGATCCGTTATAGTCATATAACGCTCCAAATCTGGTGCATTATATTATGAATTAAAACTGTGGATCTTCTATTGATTCTTGGCGTTCGGGTGACTTTAACGGGCTTAGACCCGTGCGTTATATCCTCATAACGCACCAGCCTTGGTGCGTTATGTTTCTGTGGTTTTTGATTTCAGTTCGGGTGAGTATAATGGGCCACGGGAGGCACAGACTGAACAAAACTCCCCATGCTTGGCGCATTATGATCTGTGTTCTTGGTTTCTCACCATTGTTCAGTTGAGTATAACGTACATGGGTAGGTGCATTATGCTGAACATAACGCCCCAGTGGTGGTGTGTTATGGTCCGCATGTCTATGTGCTTGTGTTCACCTAAGTGTTCGGGTGAGTTTGACGGATGGAAGGAGGTGCGTTATGTTCCATATAATGCCCCCGTCCTAATCCGTTATGTCAGGTAACGGTGCCAGCGTGGTCTGCTATATCTTCTGGCATTCTAAATAGGGTATGTTTAGTTCCCAATGTATTCAATAGTGCATATTCGCCATGTTTGAGTTATTTTATAAAGCTATAGCATTATTTTAGACCCCGATAGAGTAGTCTTCTCTTTCCTTGTGATGGAGCCACTAGTCGTAGCCCCGCGACCTGGAGTGTCAGCCCACCTTGGGAAGGTGGAGGGGTGTTTCCCATTGAAGGTTCTTAAGCTAGTTACCGTGGGCCCCTGCTTATACCGTTGTCTCCTACGGGAGGAAAAAACTAGCTAGAGGCCTAGCTCTAGGTAGGAGTCAGTGTGTGCACATGTGGTCTGAGGCAGAAGGACTGACACTGACGAGTGTCACTCTGACTAGTCCTTATTTCAATACTATTTACGCCTCTCGCTAGTTATGTTTGTCTGACCTACGAGTTGCCTGAGACGTAGTGTAAGCCGTCAGTGGACGCGTCTAGTCTCTCTCTTCTAGTGCATCTCTTCTTTTTCCTATCACCGGGTTGGTAGAGCTTCCTTCTATTGGTGGGGTTAGTTTTTGGCGTTATATCTATATTGTATTGGCATATAGATTAATTGGCATATAGATTAGCCACAAAACACTCTCCGGGACCCTTGAAAATGATTCGAAAAATATCTGGAAAAAAAATCCGGGGCATTACAGCCCTCCCCCCTTATAAGAATTTCATCCTCGAAATTCAGGACAAGCACCATGCCATAAGGGGAGAGCGCTTGAACCCATTGACGACACCGTCAGAGCCCCAACCAGACCTCGATACTCGCAAAACTCATGATCCTGAGAGACACAACCAAACAATGATCACGAGCAATGTCTCGCTCACGATCCAAGGCACATCGATCATCAGAGCAGGCACATGCAAGGAGTACAAGTCTGGCGTCGCCTTAGAAAACCCGAAAACCAACCACGGCACCGCTACCACCATCTCGCTTACCAAGAAAATGCACTCCTTGTTACGAGAACCAATCCATCGGTCAACACCCATGCTCGGCAAACCATCGAAATGCCAGCTTCACAACTAACTGACTAATCTCACACCCTGCACTAGGGGTAAACAACAGTGAGCTCCCACTTGCTCACACTTGGCAAGCTGAACGCTTTTAACAGTACCGGACCAACTCTTGCCAGAAGATAAACTTCTAGCAAATCCCAGATCCAATCTGGGAAAAGCACACCTCATGATCGGTCACCCAAGGCCTCGTTGGCATATGGCTCTCGCCATTCTCGAGCCACAACAACCAGCATCTTCTGTCTGTGAAAGACCATCCACCAGACACGAGTCGATGGGAAACCTTGGCTTGCTCAGCTTCTTCCTTCTTTCCTAGTCCTGCACTAGATCTGATGGGCACATTCCAAATCTCGATAGGCCACTCGTTGTCCATCCACAGACCATTATCACATCTCAAGCCAATCTTCACCTGGACACCGCATCCGATCCGATCCGATCCTCACGCCAACTCTACCCTCTCAGGGGAGCACGGTGAAACTAGCTGACAGGATTCCACAATTCTCAATCCTCACATCACTCAACTCAAGCTTACAGGGAAATCCTCCCTTGCTAGTCACAGACTAAGGATCACCATCCCAACGCCAACGTCCCACCAAGGATCTCTACACATAGGCATCGTCTGATTGCTATCCAATCACAACTTATCTCAACCGTCCCAAACAGACGCCTGCCAATCCTGATTTCGCTCTCACCACATAGTCTCATGACACAACCTCTTACAATCCATGGCACATTTCTCCAAAAACTGACAAGTGTTGCATGCTACCACAGCAAGCTAGTTGATAACACCGCGACCAATGCACACGGGTCCCCAGACAATATACTTCTTACCATGGTTGACTACTCGGTCAACCTGACCAGTCGCTCACAGCAACCAACAGGCACCCTATAATCTGCCAAAGATCACTTCTCTAAAACTCGATCTCATCCGAGGACACAACTTCCAACACGGGAATAGGGCACTCACGCGGCACACTTGTGGGCACATTTCCCCAACTTTTCATCCAGCCAGTGTCACAAACAACAATACCTCAAGCAACGGCACGACAACAACACGTCTCACACAACCCAAGACAATCTTACACCGAGGAACCAATCCTCCGACGCTCAACACATCCTCTGTAACACTGCAAGTTTTGGTTCACAACACCTCAGAAAATACAACACTAGCCACGAGTTCTTGCGAACACCGCGCAACTGGCATACGTCCTTCCGGAATAGCGCCAACACCCTTACACACAAGGGAATGGGCAGCACTTCTCACAGACAGACAGCAACACACTTGCCACAACGACCGAGCTAGCCGCTGCCATGCTCTCCTCTCTTACATCTGTCTCTGACCTCAAAATCAACAACATGCCAAACTCTTACCAAGGAGCAATGATAATCCACCAAAATGCCAGGCTCAACGGTCACAACATCTCTAGCCACCGAACATCATTCTCTCGAATCTGTCTATGCCAACACTAACCCATTCTCGAGCTGCCATCGCACGGACCACCAAGCGAAGAGCCACAACACGAACCATAATCAGCACTCACCAACGTTCATCCTCGAGCACCGAACCTGCCACTGCCACACGATCTCGAGCCAAATCCAGAGCCAACACTGCTCAGTCCAAGAAGATCCTCCGCTCATCCAAGCACATCTCGACCAGAGTGTCCGCTTTACCACCTCAAATCACAATCTCAACACCTCAGGGCCTGGATAAACCTCAAGCTAGGGTGGCCAAAATGACAAGACTTTCCTCAAAGCACTCTCACGGCCACTTAACCCGCCCAAACCCATCCAGAAGCCAAAAATAGATTTTTCAAAAAAAACAAAACCCAATTTTTGCCCCGCCTAAACCCCTCCGAGAAAGATTTAGGGGAACCAAACTCACCCCCACTCAGTAAACAAAAAAAAATATTTTTCAAGGGTTTACTCGGAGTAAGTTTGGCCTTCAACCTGGTCTGCCTAAACCCTTCCCTGACCCGTCATACTCCCCTATAAAAACCCCTTAGAAGCTCAAGGGGCGGGGCAGTTACGTTGCAGGCAATCAGACCAATTGGATCCAATCCAATCTAAAGCACCAGCAAGGAAGACGGACGCAAGGAGATTTGTGTGTGCGGTCGGCTTGTGAATCGACTTACACACGCTGAGGGTATGTCACTCGTACTCCCCTCACACGGCGTCTAGCCATGACACATGGGTTCACTCCCACTACACGTAAGGCGCTAAGACAACGGCACAACACACCCTCATCTTGGGTCTACCCGCGTACGCCAGCCTACGACGGCCACACATACGCCAAGATGCCGCACCTCATGCCGTCAAGGGGCCATTCTCGATTGCTCAGCCCGAGCCACGCCTGGCCCTCGTCCAGTCACCGGCCAGTACCTCCTTCGGTCACCCAGTCTATCCCCTCCTCGGTGAATCAAGCATGGTCCTTGCCTCGAAGAGAGCCACTGTAAAACACGCGGATATCCACTTTATCACGTATTGACCAGAGGATCGACTCACATGTCGGGATTGTCCCGCGGCTTGCATCGATTGTAATCTGGCCGTCATGGCCCACTTGTAAAGCCCACGCAACTCTCACAAAATACATTGTTACCTGAATGAATGTCTTCACGGCCACATCCAGGTGTCAGCCTTCCCTCACCCCACTCGACATGTGGGTCCAACATCTCCCAGTTGAATGCGAACCCACAGCTACGGAATGCTCCCTACCCTCCACCCATGGCTTCAGATAAATATAGACTCCTCTTCAGCATGAAACAAAGGTGTTCGGATTCAATCTGATGTAAATTAACACCGACTGCTTGCGATCAGTGGGGAAAGATGCCCAGTACATAATTCCCCACAATCTTCTGCGCACTCGCATCTACGGAACCTCCCCTCTCTCCACGTGTCGCTCGTCTCCCAAGCCCATGTGCCACGTCCTGGCAACACATCCCCAGTCAAACCTTGATTCTATAAGGTGATTGTCGAGAGATCGACTGGCACGCCTGCATCCCAGCCTTGTTTCCCCGAATCCTGGAATCCACCAGTGCCATTCGAGTCCCCCTCGGCTCTCTGTAAAAGGCGAGGGCCCGGTACCACCCAGAGAGGGATATGGTTACGGGAAGGGATGCCCGAGATAGATCAAACTCCTGCGTTTCCCTCCATCACCTTGTCCCATCCCTCAGTCCGGTCACCAGATCCCCCGCATCCGGGTCACCCGCGGTCCCCATCCCCTGGATCTGCCCTCGAAAATGCGCAAACAACCCCCCTCCTCTATTCTTCCTCCTTTCCATCAGTTTTATTATAATAATTATTCCTACGCCTTCTCTCACGTATGATTGAAGTCATTTGTGCAACCGTGCGAAAATTGAAGGTCCATTCATATTTAGGGTCACCCATTCCATCATAACTTCTTCAATATATAGTATTTTCAACCCCGTCGATCCTTTGTTATTTTTACCCCATTCATTTATTCTCACTCTCTTCGATAAGGTATAATAAGGGTAACTCGCGTGCCCGTGAGAGAGTTTACGACCCAGTGAGGTTTTGAGTTGCTCTATTCATCATATACTTTCCGACAGAAAATATTTTTAAATCTGTCAAAACTGTGCTATTTCCTCCCCCTCCTCTATTTATGCTCATTCTCATCGGTTTTATTATAATAATTATTCTTACGCTTTCTCTCACGTATGATTGAAGTCATTCCTGCAACCGTGCCAAAATTGAGGGTCCATTCATATTTTGAGTCACCCATTCCATCATAACTTCTTTGATGTATCAAATTTTCAATCCCGTCGATCCATTGTTATTTTCACCCCTTCATTTATTCTCAATCCCTTCGATAAGGTATAATAAGGGTAACCCGAGTGGTCGTGAGAGAGTTTATGACCCAGTGATGTTTTGAGTCGCTCTATTCATCATAAATTTTTAGATAAAAAATATTTTTTAAATATGTCAAATCTATACTTTTTTCACCCCCCTCCTCTATTCTTACTCCTACAACCCTAGCAAATACTAATTTCGGCATCCCTCGAGAGCCCTGCATGGTCCCACTGGGTTGCCACTCCTATGCAATACCACCATTATGGACCTTACGTCTAAATCGGCGTAAAAAAATCACTCCTTACGTTAGCATTACCCTCTTGCTAACGAATAAACCATTGTCTCAACGCAAGGCCTCGTGCCCTATGCATGTACAAAATACAGCCATTACGGACCTTATGTCTGAATCGGTGAAAATTCTTCCTCACGTTGACATTGCCCTCTAGCTAACGAATAAACCACTGTCTCGACACAAGGCCTTGTGCCCTAGCTGATGCATTTACACAATATCGCCATTACAGACCTTACGTCTGAATCGGTTAAAACCCTTCCTTTGCGTTAGCATTATCCTCTTGCTAACAAATAAACCACTGTCTCGATGCAAGGCCTCGTGCCCTAGCCGACTCTTACACAATATCGCCATTACGGGCCTTACGTCCGAATCGACGTAGAAATTCTGCCTTGCGTTAGCATTACCTTCTTGCTAATGAATAAGCCCTTCTTCGGTGCAAGGTTTTATGCCCTAGCCGATGCATTTACATGATATCGCCATTATGGGCCATACGTCCGAATCGACACAAAAATTCTTTCTTTGCGTTAGCATTACCCTCTTGCTAACGAATAAACCCTTTCATCGACGCAAGGCCCCGTGCCCTAGCCAACTGTCATATGCCATCATCTAGGGTCGAGCATCGCATGTCGACCTATCCTCATTCTCTCACCCTATGTTGAAAAAAAATGGGGCTTAAAATAGAGGTGCCCTACTAGACTTGTTCCTACACTAGGGCAAGGGCAAAAATGATAATAACCCGGCTATGGCGAAAACCTGAAAGGGCACCGCAGGTAAAATCGGGTATCTCGCCAAGTGAAAATTTGAAAGGGCGCATAGGCAAAAGCAAGAGGGGGCTGGCTTTGGTGAAAATATAAAAGGGCACTTAAGTCAATAAGGTGGTAACTAAAAGTTTCTCTCTACCTTTAACCACACAGAACTCTGGATGGAATATTCCCATAAGTCCCATCGATGAACAAATCACCTCTGACCCTTGTCATCATCGACAAGATCGGTCAGTATTCCCTTAACCTGGACCATTCATCCTCGTTAATGAACAAACATATCTTTGCTTCGGCATTTAACGAATGTCGATGAACAAACCGCTATTGGCCCTTGTCACCATCAGGAAGATCAGTCAACATTCCCTTATCCTGGACCATTCGTCCTCATTAATGAACAAACATACCTTTGCGTCGGCATTTAACCAATGTCAATGAACAAATCACTATTGACCATTGTCATCATCGACAAGGTCGGTCAACATTCCCTTAACCAGGACCTTTCGTCCTCGTTAGTGAATAAACCTTTTTGCTTCGGCATTTAACCAACGCCGATGAATAAACTACTATTGACCATTGTCATCATCAGTAGGATCCGTCAACATTCTCTTAACCTGGACCTTTCATCCTTGTTAATGAACAAACATATCTTTACTTCGGCATTTAACCAATGTCGATGAATAAACCAGTTCTGACTCTTGTCATCATCATCAAGATCGGTTAGTATTTCCTTAACCTGGACCCTTTGCCCTTGTTAATGCATAGACATATCTTTGCTTCGGCATTCAACCAATGTCGACGAACAAACCAGTTCTAACCCTTGTCATCATTGGCAAGACCGATCAACATTCCCTTAACTTGGACCTTTCGTCCTTGCTAATGAACAAACCTTTTTACTTTTGCATTTAACCAATGTCGATGAACAAACCGCTATTGACCCTTGTCATCATCGATAAGATTGGTCAACATTCTCTTAACCTGGACCTTTCGTCCTCATTAATGAATAATTATATCTTTACTTCAGCATTTAACCAATGTCAACGAACAAACCAGTTCTGACCCTTGTCATCATTGGCCAGACTGGTTAACATTCCCTTAACCTGGACCTTTCGCCCTTGTTAATGAACATACCTTTTTCCTTCGGCATTTAACCAATGTCGACAAACAAACCAGTTCTGACCTGTGTCATTATCGGCAAGACCGGTCAGCATTCCCTTAACCTGGACCCTTCGTCCTCGTTAATGCATGGACATATTTTTGGTTTGGCATTTAACCAATGTCTACGAATAAACCTGGTCTGACCCTTGTCATCATCAGCATGATCAGTCGGCATTCCTTTAACCTGGACCCTTAGTCCTCGTAAATAAATAAACCTATCTTTGCTCGGGCATTTAGCCAATGTCGATGAACAAATCAGCTCTGCCCTTTGTCATCATCAGAACAATCGGTCGGCTTTTCCAGTAACTTGGATCTTTCATCCCCATTAACGAATAAACCTACCATTGATTCGGCACTCAGCCAATGCCGATGAACAAATATCTGCCCGTTCTGGCATTAGTTTTGTAAATCAAGTCAAAAAAATGACGCTTAAAATAGAGGTGCCTCACCGGCCTTACCCAGCCAAGCTGAGTAAGGGCAAAAATAGCTATAATTCGACTGTGGTGAATACCCGAAAGGAAGTCGCAGGCAAAATTTAGTACCCCATCACATGAAAACTCGAAAGGGCATGTGGGCAAAAGTAAGAGGTGGCCGACTTTGGCAAAAACCCGAAAGGATGCTTAGGTCAATAATATGATCAAAAAAATGATGAATAAAAAATTGAATGAATGAAATGATGATGGAAGCAATTATCTCATTCACCATTCAGGTCCCATGAGAATTCCTGCGTGCGATCGGCAAGTCACGTCCCACCGACATAAGCCTTACGCCTATACTGTAACAAACCTTTTTGCTTCGGCATTTAACCTATGCCGATGAACAAATCTTACCATCGATTTTCATCATCATCGGTAAAATTGATCAACATAAATCATCAGCTCGGACCTTCCGTCCCTGTCGATAACACAACCCTTTTTGCTTCGGCATTTAACCTATGTTGATGAACAAATCCTACCATCGATTTTCATCATCATCGGCGAAATCGATCAATAAATCATCAGCTCAGACCTTCCATCCCTGTCAATAGACAAATTTCTTGCTTCGACATCTACCCATGCCGGTGAACAAAACCACTGGTGATTTTCATCACCATCGACGAAACCAATAAACAAACCATCAGCCCAGACCTTCCGTCCCCGTCGATAAACAAATCTCTTGCTTCAACATTTAACCCATGTCGATGAATAAACCTACCCTCAACTTTCTTCATTATTCACAGGAATCAATAAATTTATCCCTGATTCGGGCCTTTCACCCCTGTCAAGGAATGAACATGCTCCTTGTCTTTGGCATTCAAGCTCACCGACAAGAATGTTACTTACAAACTTTATCACCATCGATGAGGTCAGCAAACAGACTTTCTGACTTTACCCTCTAGCCCTAGCGGCGGCTACCCCTTTACCCTCAGGCATCCAGCCAATCCTAGCTAAAGTTAGGCCTTGAGAATAGTTGCGTTACGGTGGAGCGAACTCTTCATACCTTCGCTGAAGGTGTGAGTGCTCTCCTGCCTTAGCAACTTGTATATCCATGCTGAACAAATTAGCTAAAAGGAGAAGGAGAATAAAGCCGTGATTCAACGGCAAATGTGCTGAATAGATAATGAAGACATTTCATTTGCATGAAAGGGCAAAATACATAGTACTCGGGACATCCCCCGAGATACATGGAAGTTCAACAAAATACATAGTACTCGAAAAATGTCCTCGAACTCTAAGATCCCCAAGGAGGGTTGACGAACGAGCTCCTACAAGTGAGACTCAGCGGTTTACAACTGCATTAACTTCTCTTCGAAAGAGGCGGCCTGTCCCTCTATCAACTCCGCCTCCTCTATACTCTGGACTTCCTTTTGCTTGGCCAGTTCCAGCTCTATTTTGGCCTGAGAGAGTTCAACACGAAGCTCAGCTATCCTAGCCGTCAAGGACGTCCGACGCTGGGTAGAGACATTAGCTGCATTCCGCATCTGCTGGGCAATTCCTCTCAAAGATGCAAGAGTGGTTCGGCACTCCGCCTGCTCAAACTTTATGGCCACTAGCTGATCAGCTATGCCTTGGCCAAGGAACTCCCTTATATTCACGTGCTTCAAGAGCAGGATCACTCGCTACATCCAGTCTTCCATGGGGTAGCCAAAAGCCAGCAATGTGCGAGAGAGGTGCTCTACCAGACCCCTTAGTTGCACATAAGTTAGATCCAGGCTAGTTGCTATAGTCTGCTGTAATGTCTCCAGATATTGCCACACTAGATCGTTTGAAGACTGCAAACCAAGCGATGGCGTATCTGGAAGTTGGAACTCTACTCGACTATCAACTGCAGCCCAGATGTCGTCGCTCCGTTCGGAAGATGACGATGGCACATCCTGTAGGGTGCCCACATTAGAGCCAGTTTCAGCAACTAGCACAGTAAAGGGAGTCTCGATAGCGGCCACCTCTCTCCCAACTTCTGGTAACGGAGCTGTGCCCTGAGCTGCGATGATGGAGGATGTCTGACCTTCATCCCCGGCCTGACCATCTTCTACCAGCGCTGACTCTGCGGTAAGGGTTAAAGCCATGGAGACCCCAGCAACTTCTTCCACAATCTCTCCCGCTTCGATCTTAGAAATGTCTTTCCCTCTTGAGAGTAATTCTTCTCTAGTAGTGAGTGGCTGGGGTTCCATAGCCGCAATCAGCTGAATAGGTCTGACAATTGCCCCCGATGCCTCCAAGCTCGCCGCTGAAACGAAATCTTTGGGGTATTACAGAGCTATAGGCCATAGGACAAGTGGAAATGCCAACTGGTCTACACCCAAGGGCGGAAGAGGGATCTTCACAGTCATGGCTGACATGGTCACCTTGCAGCTGGCAGCAATGGCACGGATGTAGGCTTTAATGCTTCCTCTTACCTGGTCCGGTGGAGCCGAGACCTCACCCACCTTTTGCTTTCCCTTCCTATGCTCGAGTGTCGGGGACAAAGGTAGAGTAGGGAGAGGGCGAGAAGAGCTTGAGGAGCCCGTCATATTCTCGCCCACCAGGACATCCTCTCGGCCAAGAAGGACTCAGAGGAGCCTAGCAATGTCTTCTATGGTGAAGGGAAGAGACTCTAACTCTTGCCAGGCCGCCATTATGCGGCCGAAGTGACCGGGCCCGACTGAACGACTGATGACATCAAGGGGTTGGGAGAGGCCGTGGAAGCAGGAGAATGGATGACGTTGACCGAAAAGGTGCTTGGCCTCATCTCCAGACTGGTGTCTCGCTCCCGGTGCCTCCGCAATTGCTCCAGTGCTTTGCGATTATCGGTTCAAAACTCGAGCCATTCTGGGGGATGCTGATAAGGCAAATCGTGTCCATTTTCCTGTGCAGGATCTGGCTATTTTGGTGCATCTCTAGCGATGCTCAGAGTTTTTGTGACAGCTTGTCACAGTCGAACAAGTGCCATGGAATTCCCCTCGGCATCTATCTGCTCCCACCGGATCTATTCCTGGATGAGGTACTGGACTTCCTCACAAGGCTTGATCATGTGGCAGATTCATGCATGGAAGGGGCAGTAATGGGGGTGTCTGAAGTACCAATGAGTGTAATCCACCGATGGGTCGCAGGGGAAGATTTGCCCCCTCTTGATGAGAATGTCAAAGAGTCGTCGGGTTCTCTCCTTGGGGAAGGAGAGAGGTCTGTGATTCTGCCAGTGCCTCCACCCTGGATACCAGATCGAACGTCCCCTTCGACTGGCACTGGGCTCCTCTGATTCATTATCAAAATGAGAAAATGCGGCCATCATGTGAATCACATTAGTCGGGTGGTGCACCACTCGCGCTACTTTAGATGGTCTAGACAACGCGTGCGGTTGCGAAGGGTTGACGAGACCACTCTTCATTTGTATAAGGCCGTCTCAAATTAGCTTCTAGGCATGAGTCTTGAAGACATAGCAGTCCTCAATTGGGTGACCCAGCATGTGGCGGTATGGGCAGTAGCTGGGATCGTTGATTTTCTGGGCCTCGTCTGGCTTGCGAACCTTGGGCAACTCGATGATCTTCTGGGCCATACGGAGGTCGAAGAGCATCTTTGTGTGTTCCTTCTTGAAGGAGAAGGGCATCTTCATATGCTCCGACAAGGAGGGAGCGACCGACTTATCCGCTGGGTTATTGTCAGAACTACTCGTTTCAGCCTCCTTATTAGCTTTAGCGGCAGGGGTGAATTCAATGATGTTCACCTCCTTGCCGGGCTAGCACTCTCGCGCCTGCTTACCCTTTGCTGAGGCATAACTCGGGTTATCGGTGAAGAACATCTCTATTTTAGCGACGGCCAAGTTGAGCTGGTCGAAACCCTTGATATTGGTGCTGAGAAGCTTTTCATTGACTTCGGCTGCCAAACTTCGGTGACATATAGTGATGGCGTTCTCCTGGACCGGGGGTTGACACACCTCATGCTGAGGTCTCGCCATTTCTTGATGAAGTCGAGAGCACTCTTGCCCTTCTTCTGTCGGAGAGAGTAGAGTTCGGCTAGGGAGATCTTTCACTCAGCCATTTGGAAACAATCAAGAAACTTTTTTTACAGATCCGCCCATTCGATGACTGAGTTGGGCTTCCGACGGGAATACCATTGGAAGGCCATTCCTGTGAGTGAGGTGGCGAAATAGTGAACGAGGTAGGATTCGTCCAACGCGAGCTCGCCCATGGCCGTAATGTAGTAGGCCAAGTGCTCATGCAGAGATCCCTGCCCATCAAACTTTTGCAGGTTTGACAGCTTGGCGTACTCCGAGGGAAGCTTCTTGAGCTGGTGATGTAGTGGGTAGGGGACACTGTAGAGGTCCACAGTCACGACCACTGCCCCAAACTGGGTGAGTTTGGTTTCAATGAACCACTTGATAATCTGGCGTTGTGCCATGAGATTCTCCAGCACCGGCGTATTGGATGGCCATGGTTGAACTTCGGCCGAAGGTGTGCCGAACTCAGTTACTGTAGGGGTTCGGATAGCTGTGGCTAAGGTATTAGTGCCATTTTGCCCACCTGGCAGGACCAGCATTTCTGTTGAAGGCCCAGTAGGCAGCTGAGGATGGAGGTCACGTTCTTGAAGCAAGTCTTGCAGGAGGGCCTTCAAGTGCTGATTCTCTTTCAGAGTACATTTCTTTTCCCTATAGATTGTACTTTGTTAGACTGGACTCCGTAGTTAGTTCTTTAATTGAAAATGTAATTTTATTTTTTATTATTTAAATAGTTAATTATATAGTTGTTGCCTGTATTATTTTAAATTTCAATGTACCTCCACACACCTAACAACCCTTCTGAGCCTTCCGGCTCGTGGATGGCGGGCCAAGATCTGAATGGTATCGGGTATTTCTCGATATCCAGATCTTGGGTCGTTACATATGATATCAAAGTGTGGTTGTGGACCTACATTGGAATTTGAGATAATTGTAGTATTCCAAAGTCCATAAGGTCCAATACAGTCGGCAGCTAGCATAGGATTTTGTGCTTATTTATCGTATTGTTTCTCACGTGAGGGCTATGGTGTACAGTGTGGGCATTGTAAAGGCGGTTCTGGTTATTGTCGGAGTGCCAGCATGGGGCCTGAGGAGTAAGATAAAGAGTTACCTTCACCAGCAGGTGGTGGCCCCAGTTGTGCTGAGTTGGGTAGAGCTTACCGACAGGTGGGAGTTTATGGTGCAGCATTCGAGGAATTTGTAGTGAGGTCAGGTGACTGGTGGGGATTGTTAATTGCGTGATGGCCGTGAGTATGCTCCAATGGAGTTAGTGCCATTTTGGGCCACCCCAGTTTGAGATTTAGCAAGCCCCTGAGGTTTTAAGGTCATGGTTTGAGATGGCAGAGCAGATGTTATGATCGGGGGAGTGCTCGGATGAGCGGAGGATCTTCTTGGTGAGCTGTTGTTGGTCCAGCCCAATTTTCCCATCACGCTCTGTGGCATCGGAGATGACGTGCTAGCCCCTATTGTTCTTTCAGATTTTGAGGCAGGATTGGACATAGGTATCCAAGTGAGTTTTAAGTCCTATGCGTCTACGCATGAATGGGTTATGTTAGCTCTGGATCTGATTTGGGATTGTATGGCAATGGCTCAACTTTGGGCCCAGATTGTGGAATTGAGGCTATTATGCACCACTCTAAGATGTGCCATGCGAGGCGACAGATGAGATGTGAAGGTTCAGCGATAAATGTGGGGCCCGAGGATAAGTGTTGGCAGGTGCCAATCATGGCTCATGTTGCGGTTCCTAGCATGGTGGTCCATGCGGTAGCAGCTCAGGAGATTGATATTTTGGGGACCTAAGGATTGATAATTTGTCAGTGTCAGTCAGGACAGATTCAAGGGAATAATGTCCTGAGGTTGTTAGTGTAGTAGCCTTTGAGCCTGTCATCTTTAGTGATTTTTTTGCTCCTCGGTAAATGTTTTGGCATGTTATTGGTTCCAAGATCAGAAATAGGCATAGGAAGGGAGCACGTGGCAGCAGCTAGCTCAACCGCTGTGGCACAGTGTGGCTGGCAATCAGCAGAGTCAGTGCTTGAGGTGTGGTAAGTTGCAGTTCGACAAGTTGTAATGGTTTGTTGGGAGATGCTACTAGTGTGGTCTGATGGGACAATTGGTGAGTGTTGTCAGAGGAACTAACCTGATGGTAGCAATGGTTTTTCATGGTGCTAGAAGGTGAGGTTCCCAGCGTGCATGAGATTCAAGATCAGGTCAAGCGTGGAGACTTCCCACTTTGTAGGAAGTATGTTGGTGTCTCCTTGGTTGGAGAGAATTGTGTTTTGGTTAAATTCTGTCGCCTTGCGTCATGTGTTCGGATTGATTGGTCTCCTCGTGTATGCCAAGGAGTTCGTATGGGAAGTGCCCTGCTTATTAGTGGGGTGGTGGCTTGTGAGAAGTGTTTTGTGTTTCGGTAGTGCAACTGCCTATGAGAATTCATGCCCATCCCCTGATACGTAAGGGTGTGTTGGCGTTATTATGGAAGATGAGTGCCAGTGGGGCAACGTGTACAAGGATTCATGGCTGGTGTTGTGATTCCTAATGTGTTGTTGATCAGAGCCTACAGAGTTGTAGGAGGACTGCCAGACCAAGAGAGAGAGTCTGCGCTCTGGGTTTGAGGTAATTGAGCTTTCCTCACCCTATTTTCTGAGGTTAGCCAGGTGTGTTGGCATGTGTTGAGATGATGGATGTCGAGCCATCTATGATGATTGTGCGTATTGTGTAGAATGCATAGCGGAAGCCTAGTGGGCCCATAACCCACAGGTTCAAGATCGTGTTGAGTAGTGGATGGCGGATCTAGAGGGGAGGGGTGAATAGATCTGCCCCTCTTTTCGCAATGAAGCCCTCTAAATTCTTCATGCGATTCTTCTCTTACTTCTTCTAGCGTGCCGCCTCTTGAGAAGAAATGGGACTTTGCTTTGGAGGTGGGACTGGTTTGCCCCTAGAATTTTACTTTTTACTCCGGGCCGGCTCCTTAGGAGTTTTGGTACCACGGCTCCTTCTGAGGGTGATCTTAGTCTAGTTGGCCTCCTCCGGTTGAACCTGGAAGGTGGCATTGTTGCCTGAGCAATTATCTCAGGCGGCAGCTCCTGGAACTCTGCCAATTTGGAGTGAGGCCCTTGGGGGCATTGTGACTCCGCCGTCTTTGCTTTGACTGGCTCCTTCGCGGGCTCAAGAGGTTGAGGCCTTTCTGCAATTGGCCGCCTCGCTGGCTTGACAGGAGTTTTGGCCGGAGGCTCCCTCACCTTTGCCTTGCCTTTATTACCTGGCAGAGGGTTTTCCCTTATGACAATGCCGGGTTGACTCGGCCTGGGGCGGGGCATGGAACCCTCTCCCATGGCTTGGTTTTTTGGGCTCTGGGCCTTAGGCCCGTTGCACCTAGCCTTACCTTTGGGGTCCAGTTGAGGTCTGTCGCTCTCCGCAGGCTCACTTGGTCGGGCTAATTGAGAGAAAATCTTAGCCTCTTGCCGAGCTTGTTGGAGAGTCTTCTTGACGGCCTCTTTAAGACGCCGCATCGTCATAGAGTTCCCATGTGCATCGATCTCCCCTCTCTGGATGAGGACTTCAATGCAGTCTTGGACTTCTGGGCATTGTCGGGTAGGGTGAGACACCCTGGCATGATATTTACAGTAGCAGGGGTGACTTTTGGCCGTCTCATTGTAGTAGGCTGATGGATCATGTGTCAGTACCCGGCCATCTTCTAGGAGCTTATCAAAGATCTTCTCAGTGTCCTCCTTGGGAAAAGAACACTAATGAGAGGGTCGCCACCCAGGGTACCACAATGTGGATTTGGGTGGCTAGGAACTGACTCCCTGGGAACTGACTCCCTGCTCATGTTGCTCCGGGAGTTGGAAAGCTGCTCCAGGATGTATTACATTAACGGAGAAGTGAAGACTCCTCCGTCCGTGCGGCTGCGGTGGGTCGACCAGGAATTCCCCCATGTTGACCTTCCCTCGCCTGATCAAGTCATCGGCAAGGTCCTTGAATGGCTGGCAATTATAGATGATGTGGCCAACCACCTTGTGATATGGTCAATAGCCTTGATAAAAAACAGCCCCTGGTGCCTGCTAAATAGGCGATAGGCTAATCAGTCCCGCTCGCTGGCATGCGAAGAAGATATTCAGGGTTTTCTCGCAAGGGAAGGAGTATAACTTCTCGGGCTGTTCGCCTTCAGGTGTACGCTCCTCGCCTTCAGGTGAGCCCTCCTCATCTTCAGATGAATCTGAGGACTTCTCAGAGAGCCAGCCCGTGAGTGGAGCCCGGCCAGTAGGTGGTACACCTGCTTCCCGTACATGGGCTGGAGCTAACCCCCTGGCAAATGGGCCAAAGGGGAAAGTGGACAACTGCTGATCGATGCTCTCCAGGAACTGCAGCAGCCGCCTCTGTTCCAGTTGTAACTGGCGGATCTCCCATCGGATCTTCCAAATAGTCCTCCGCAACGCTAGACATTCTGGGAGTGAAGGAGGAGCGGCTCTGTGACCAGTGTTGGGCTGCTGATTTGAAGGCCCGACCTCAGAGGCATTGGAGCTTGAAGCCGTCGCCACCATGTAGATCACATTACCGACTGATTCGATCGGCTCCAGGCATGAGGCTAGGGTGGGTCGACTGCGTGACCCAACATATTTACCAACCCTTTTTAAATAAGCTCCTCTGCTAGACATAGCAGTCCCCGATGGTGTGACCCAATCTCCGGTGGTACACACAATAAGTGGGATCGTCGATTTTATCCACCTCTGAGGGCTTCCGTAGATCTGCGAGAGTAATAAGCTGCTCCTTCATGTATAGATCAAAGAGCATTTTGGTGTGCTCCTTCCAGAAGGAATAAGGCGTCTCCATGCGCTCTGCTAAGAGAGACGCATTCGCCTTGTCATCAGGTTTTTTGGCCTTGCCTTTGGACTTTCCTTCCCCTTTATCTCCATTCGTCGAGGAAAAGTCTACTGCTTTCACCTCCTTGCTGCTAGCCAGACGATCTTTGGAGGGTTTGCCTTTGGCAGATGCTTGTACAGGGTGATCGGCGAAGAACATTTCAATCTCTGCCACCACTGTATTCAGCTGGTGGTCGGAAGCAACTGGGAGCCTAAGCATGACATGACAGTATTGTCATCAAGGTAAGTCTTAACCGGCAGGATTATCATTCGGGGAGTCTAGAGGCCCAAATTAACCTAGATGTACATTCAAGATACCTGGGAGGTTTGTAAGAAAACCCCATCCCCATGAAGGTAAAATGCCATATGGGTGGTAACAAGGCATTAGTAACAAAAATACACTGAATCCCAGACTTTAAAAAAAATATGTGTGATACCTCGTACGTATGTCCCCACAAGTTTCCAAAAGGGCAAAGTCGAGTCTAAGGAGGGATACGTCAAGTACGTTGACCTTGTGTTGAGCTACTTAAGAGCGATTCGTAAACAACCTTGATCTGAGAACCATGCTAGTTGTTATAATAGCTGTCAAAAAAAGATAAACAAAAAAGAGTGAATCAAAATAACAAAAAAGGAGAAAGAACAAAAACAACAAAACAAACAAAAATAAAAATCAAAACATTTGTAAAAAAATAAAAAAATCAAAACACAAAAAAGAGAAAAATTACATTTTGCATGATTGCATCCGTGTGCTACATTTCATCTTTTAATTCTTGTTTGCATTTGTATGCTTGTATGTCGCATTCATCAGTTCATTTTTACTGAGCCTTCATTAATAAAGGCTTGGCCCCGTGACTCGTTATCAAGGGTAGCTCAAAATAAACACCCACTTATTGAGCAAGGGGCCAAGTCAGAGCAGAGATTCTAACTTGTTTGTTTAAGTGATGTGTGCAAAGATTCGAGAGAGCAAGAAAGAGGTAGAGAACAAAGAACCAAGTATTTTATTCCATTGTAAAAAAAAAGAGTTTACAACAAGTTTCACCCTCTCTCTCTACAATACTCGTCTCGTCGCTCTCCGGGCAAGAAACTCTACAGGGTGTCGTCAAACCATGAGAAGCAATATTCCTACCGCTCTATATTCCCCTTTCTGTCTCCACACCCCGTCGTCGCTCTACGGGGGCAGCAAAGAAGCTACTAACACGAAAGCCACGCTCTCATGCTCTTCGGTAGCATTCCTCATCATCCTTCAGCCACTACTCGACAAGACCGAGGCTGGTCCAGAGCTCGAATAATTGGGCCTCTAGGGCCCTCCTCTCTTCTTTCTCAGCCAATCTCTCGACCCTCTCTCTTTCCCTATCCCTTTCCTTCTCGATCTATTCTCTCTCCATGTCTTCCCTTTCTAGCTGGAGGGTGATCCTCAGCTCTGTGGCATCATGAGAAGAGTCATCATCTGGACGATGTCGCAGTTCCTCTAGATCTACTACCCTGACTTCCCCCTGTGTGACACGAGCCACTGCTTCCTGCAATTCCTCTGCCTACCATGTCTGCCATCTCAGGTATATGGTAAGGCATGAACAAAGAAAATTCTATGATAATACCCTCACCTGTGTGGAAAGTATTCCCTCTGCCTCTGCGGCTCACTGCATGGCACGAGCAAGTTGCTCGTGGAGTAGATCAAGTTCTGAAGTAGGGATCCACAAGCTAGAGGAAACGTCGTCTGCCCCCATTGCCGATGAGACCACATCGAGCTGGGCATGGTACAACACATGAGGTGACAATAAGGGGTTAGCGTAAGGAATTTCAAACTATACCAAGCGCATGTGCATACACACTTACTGATGAACTCAGAGCTGCACAGGTGTCACTCAATTGTTGCTCCGTATCTGCCAAGCGAGCTCGCAAGTTCGCTATCATGGTGTCACGGGCATCCTACAGCCATGGCTCATGAGTTCACAAAAAAAAATCAACAACAACAAAAAAAACAAAAACAACAACAACAATGCAAAAGAGAAAAAAAATGGTGCTTTCATTTCACCTCCACAAGCCCCCCAGGCTGGAGCTGCTCCGCATACATCGCCCTATAAAGGCGTAAGTAATCCTCACTATCTTGCGTGTGTGATTCCATGAGCGTGTCACCCCACGGCCAGCCTTCATACTATTTGGGGAAGTGCACCTGCCAATCAACACAGGTTGCTGGCCCGCATGTCTTCTTCCTGACGCGAGGCGGTGCGGTCATAGCCACCCACTCCTAGGCAAGCCCTAGGGTCCTCATGGTCAACCATAGTCGAAGTGGCTCAATTTCGTTCAGACAGCAGAGCCAAAGGTCCCGTTTGAACCGGGCATGACTTGTTATAACCCGTGGTTGGTCGGCGTCAACCATGCCCGAATAAGGCCTCCAATTCACAGCCTCTGAGCCCCGGTTTAGGATTTCGGATGATTTTTAGCACATGTCGAACCCGTGTCCAAACTCTCAGGTTTTCTCTTGATTTGGGATTCGACATAGCCGGTTGGAGAGCCGTGGCTGTATCTTCTACGTGAGGAGCTTCCTTATTGAGTAGCGGGCCATCAAGTGAGTTCTCATCCCGATCGGGTGAGGTATGGGGTTTATTCGGCACTTTCGTCTTCGACTTACTCTCTCGAATGCCGAGACGTACGCGCCGCATATCAAATTTTGTCGTCCACAGAGCGAGAAGGAAAGGATAGCAAAATCTTTGAAAGACTCCATGACACGAAGGAGTGGCAGACAACAAACTGGATGAAGAATGATAAAAGGAAGAAAGACGAGGGCTAGAACTCTCTCGTTAAGGAATAGAGACCCTGATAACAAGGAATTGAATACAAAATAAATATGGATTAACTAAGATCAAGGCAGACTAAAGTCTCAAAAACAACATGAAAAAGGGTGAGAACCCCGAAAGGGTGGAACAGAAGGAGTAGAAAGACGATGAGGATATTGCTGTAGCGGTAAGGAAGAAAAGGAGGGATCATTCAACCGGGTCGGAGAAGAATAATAGCGGTCATCCGATATGGTCAGAGCAGAAGAATGATGGCCATCCGACCAGGTCGGAGAAGAATCAGAGACAACACCCAGAAATCCCAAGGAAGGAGAATTAGGCGAATATTGAAGAGGAAAGCCATAAAGGAAATCCGAAGACTCTGGATGAGCGGAGGAAGAATCAAGAGAGGTCGCAAAGTCGGGGTGAAAGAAGGGCATAGGCTGAGGCCTAGAATCACGTGAGTGAGAAGAATCCAGGGAATCTAGATGAGAGGAAGAAGAATGGGGGTTCGTGGACCCGGAAAGAGAGGATAAAATCATGGAAATTAGATCAGAGCAAGGAAGACACACCACCCAAGGGTGGGAACCGAGCAAGAAGTATGATGAATGGAAAGGAGAGGAAGAGGAAGTGGGACCCTGAGTGCACGATACGTGGCTCTTGAACTTGCGTCGCCGCTTCTTCTTAGTAGATGCTTCTCAAAACTGGACCCGACTGGCACGGGCTCAGACTTTTGGGCCTCTTAATTTACAATGTCTTATTCTCAAATAATGGGCCCATCTGACAGATGGCCTAGCCCGGTTATGAACATGCAGCCTTGTCAGGGTGGTTGCCCCTAAACACTCGGTGCTAACAATATGCGGACATTCTTCGACAGATGACTCTTCCAGCAGATGAACATCATAAAACCACGAAGTTTTGCCCCTCGGCTTAAAGAGCGTAAGGTTTGACAATTCCACTCGGCAATCAGGCTTGAAGCATAACTCCCTTGATAGAAGAGAATGGTGAAACCGAGGGAGAGTAATACGTGACATTGACATCACCGGCTTACTGATAAACCGAGGAAGATTACATAAAAAGTGCCAAATGTCCTTGGAAAATGTTATGGATACAGTGAATTGCCCCTTGAACATTGAGTGCATCAATCTTTTGGCAGTCGTATGAGTTAGCATGATCCAGGAGGAGAACCTCTCTTAGCTAGTAATCTGGATAGTGATAGAGTGAGAGGAAATAACGGCATCAATAATAGACCCTCTGGCGAGCAATGAGATTGCCACCAGTCTCGCTTGAGAGGAAACTGACACTAATGCAAGGGAACTCTTTTCAGCAACCGTTCTGGGAAGTGCAAGCTCATCATCCCCAAAATGGCTGGAAACCAGGACACGAACTGGCATGCGGCAAACAAATTCCTGAATCTTGAAATGCATATTCGGGACCAAGTTGTCCTGACTTAGCTCATCATCTCCTCGGGGACCAGACCCGAGAGGCACCAAGGGTAGCACACACCTGCTCCATGGGATGGGAATGGACTGAGAAGAAGAAGAGGTAGCAGGTTCATATAGAGGGATAGGTAGTGGGGGAATAATGGTGGCAATGAGAGGTTTAGGTGTAGGTGGAGGTGAAGACGGCAAGGTAGCAATGATAGGCTCGGGTGTAGATGAGGGTAAAGATAATGGCAGAGTCGTAGCTTGCTAAAGCTCGAGTAAGGAAGAAGATGGAGGAGAAAGTGGAGAAGGTGAAGGCGATGGTAGAGATGGAGTGGTGGAGATGAAGGAGACGGTGGAGATAGCAAAGGTGTTGGAGATGGAGGCGGTGGAGATGGCAAAGGTGGAGATGAAGTACATGCAAGGACTGCTACAGTGCATGCTCTGACTTGGACTTAGCTTAAGACTCTACATGCAAGGACTGCTACCGTGCATGCTCTGACCATACACCAACTTAGCCTAGAAGGCATGCAACATGCTCGAACTTGCATCAAGTATATACACTAACTCTGAGTGTATGCTAAAACATACAGGGACTTGTCAGGTGACACACAGACCCAAAACGTGCACAGACTTGGACAGTGTGCACGGGGTTTGAAGAGACTACGTGCACGGACTTAATATGCAAGGACTTAGTGTATGCATGGACACATAGAGTGTTATAAGAGAAGAGAATGCATGGAGATGATATGCATATTGATAAACATTGCATTGAATCTTAAGGCAAATGACTCTGAAGTTAAGCACAGTAATTAAGAGGAATTAAATGACAGATCAAACAAGATGTTGACAAATAGTGTATGACATCATCAAAACAGTAGGTATTCAACAGGACCGAACTTATAGTGGAGGGAGTTACTGAGAGATACAATTGCAGTGCTTCACCCGGAACCAGCTTTGATAACACCGAGGGTGAGGTCAGGAACTCCTTGTGCTCCTCAAATGCCTTCTGGCATTCCTCGTCCCAGGTGAACGTAGTAGATGCCATTTTGGGTCCCCTTAATAATTTGAAGAAGTGTAGGCATCGTTCGGCCGCCTGAGAGAGAAAGCGGTTGAGTGCGGCGATGTGCCCAGTAAGATGCTAGACGTCTTTAATGCAAGTGGGTAGCTGCATGTCCAGGATGGCCTAGACCTTGTCGGGGTTCACCTCAATCCTGCACTGAGTCACCAAGAAGTCGAGGAATTTTCTCGATCTGACTCCGAAGGCGCACTTGGCGGGGTTGAGCTTCATGTTGTACTTGAGGAGGGTGCCGAAGGTCTTGGCCAGGTCGGCAAGATGATCTTCAGCCTTTGGCGTTTTGACGAGGATGTCGTCGATGTAGGCCTCGACATTCCAATCGAGTTATCTCTCGAAGATTGGTTAACCAGCCCCTGATATGTCGCCCCGACATTCTTTAACCCGAAAGGCATCCGGGGTATAGCAGTGGACGCTGAAGTCGGTGATGAAAGGGGTCTGTTGGCCTAGAGAGATGGCGGACAAGAATGGGGGTTGAATTATCCCCTTACCGAGATGGCAGATTTTAAAAACTATCTTAACTCTCTAAACAAAACTCAGTGAAATCAAAGTAAATACTGTTAATTTGCTAAAACACAAGTGAGATTAAAAGTGTTCTCTCAAGCTTTTCGATCTCACTCGAATAAACTAAGCAATGGTTGATAGAAATTAATCCTAACACAAATAGCGGATGAAACAAAGAACGATGGTGCAGTGAGTAAAAACTAATACAGTTGACCTGTGCACGGAAATAGAAGAGATGGACAATCACACAGGCAATCACAATGGACACAGAGATTTTTAGGTGGTTCGAGACCACGACGGGCTCCCTACGTCCACCCCTCACCGAAACCCGATGAGGCTTCACTACACGCTACTTGCGTAGCAACACGGGGACGAACCCCAACACCACACACGCTACTTCCGCAGCAATGCACACACATGGGGCCTTGCCCCAAGACACTGCCACCGCAGCACAAAGACATGCACGGTTGGGGAATGCACCCCGGACACAAAGCCACATGGAGACACAGCTCCGTCTTCACACACAAACTCGGGGAAACTTGCCCCGCAATGAACCCACACAAGTGGAGATGCAACTCCACCCACACACAATAATATTTCAAGTTTAGGAAAATAAAAAGATATACAATGGCCATACAAGATATTGATCTATGATCAAATAAAAGGACTAGGAATGAAATGCTAGAAAATCTCCCTCAAATCTTCAATACAGTCTATAGTTAGCATGGATGGGTGCGCTGGAGACTTTTGTTCACGAAGTGGAAGGCGGCCGAAATCGCAGGAGCCATTCTGGAAGAATGTTTGGCAATGGCGTTCAGACAGGTTCAGATTTGCAAAGACAAACTCGTTGATGGTGTTCTCCTAATCTTCCTTCTTCCTCAAGGTGCGCAGCACCTCCTCCTCATTCTTCTTCACCTGTAAGACAATATAGAACGATAAGCCCAAAATATTAATCTATGACCAAATAAAAGAATAGAAATGAGAGAAGAAGGATTCCCCCTCAAATCTGTAGTGAACCACGTCCATTTGGGTAGTAGGGTGGCGCTCTTTAAGGCATGCCTTATTCAAGTCCCTGAAATCAATGCAAATTCATACTTTCCATTCCTTCTTCATCATAGGGACTATATTCGCCACCCATTGAGGATATAAAACAACCCGAATAAATTTGGCCTTGTGCAGTTTAGCCACTTCTTCCTTCATCTTCAAGGCCATCTGGGGGTGAAACCTTCTCAATTTTTACTTTACGGGTGTTGCCCCTAGTTTAAGTATGAGCCTATGTTCTACTAAGACAGGGTCAAGACCCAGCATGTCCTCATAGGACCAGGCAAAGGAATCACTATACTCCCTCAAAATATTGATTAACTCCTCTTCAGCCTGAGGAGGGAGGTTAGCGAAAATGATTATGAGCCTAAGATCCTCTTCCATTCCAAGGTTAATTTCTTTCTTGGGTTCATCCACTGCTGATGATGGCTCGTCGAACCTCTTTAAACCTTGTGTGTACAAATCAGCAGTGTCATCCACATCGCTATCCTCACAATCGATCAGGTCCTCCTCATCTATGACTTCATAAACACCTAATCTATCGTTGCTCCATACCTTGTCTAACTCCTCATCATCCTCTAGGACAATGGCTATTGCTACAAACTTAGGACACCTTAGGAGGGCGTGACAATGTTGGGCAAGATCCTAGAGAAACCTATTGGGAACAGATTTAGAATGACGCATCATGGGGTGCGTCGTAGGCATGGAAGGGCTAGAAACACTAGAACTAGACTCTACCCCAACAGACTCTACTACCCTAGGGGACTCTACAGACTCTACATCTAACCTAGAAGATAGGAAATCTACTGGAAAAGAAGCAGGGGTCTCGTGCCCCTGGAAGGAAGATGGGCAAAACACAGCGTAATCCTCCACTAAGATCTCAATTTCAAATTTGGCATTTTTTTCGTCGAGATCAATGGATAGTACGCACCATGAAGCACAATTTGATGGGGGAGGAGGAAGGGCAAGAGGATAGATGGAAGGACAAAAGATGTCCAAGAAAGGATCAGAGGAGGAAAACCAAGGAGTAGACAAATCAATCGGTGGGTAGCGCCCACATGGACAAGTAATAATCAGAAATTCAATCGACCTTTCAAGCTGAAGTGGATACTGGAACATCATGGGATCAACAAAAATCAGAGGTGGACGGTTGATAAAATTCAGCCATTGAAAAATGGGAATCAGAAGGGAAGGAGGCAAAGTGAAAATGACAGTCGAGCTCCCTTCTTTCCTCACACGCCCTACTGGCTTCCAACGTGAATACTCCACAACCCGCACCTTGGGTTTTCTCAAATCTTCTTCTTCATGGAACATCTCAGCAAAGGTGTCAGAACAGTCAATAACATCATCAAACGGCCCCTCGGTGGCAAAGGCGGTCCCGACATTGCACAGGTAGCACTTTGTTTCTGGTCCTGGCACGGCAGCATCTTTAGAGTACCAGGCTGTAGCGACCCCTTCACAAAGTGTTGACGATAATTCCACGTCAATAGCCCCGAGTCTCCCAATACTGATAATGATGACTCCCGATAGTCGAGGCCTCTTCTACTCATTTTTCTGCCGCTTGGGATGGGCTTAGTGTAGGTGCCAAATTTTGGACATCTCGCAGACCATATCGAGCCATCATTGAAGTGACACTCTTTTCCTTGGTTGATTGAGTGTGTGGGACCTTAGCCTTATTTAGGTAGGCTCCACCCTGTCCCTTTGCGCCCACCTCCCAAGGTGGCCACAAGGTTGGCCACCCAACATCTCATGGTGGCCAGACTATTGGCCGCCTTCACCCTCAAGGAGTCCATCGACTTGGCCGCCCAGCTCCTTAGGTGGCCAAAACTTTGGCCGCCTCCTGTCAACCATCTGTCAACCCTATGATCTGCCCACTCCCAGCACGTCCTCCGAAACTGCTCCCACTCCGGGAGGTTCTAGACTCACATAGCTTGCACGTAATCCTTTTTTCGAAAGTTTTGGAGGGAGATTTCCCCCACATACAAAGGCCATTCCGAATCATCTCACAAGGGGTTGGATACTTTGAGGGAGACTTAATGAGAGGGATTAGACATTTTCTAAAGGAGGAGAGGAGGGCTAGTTCCTGGGAGCTCAGAGAGAGCTCTGTGAAGATGAGTGCACCTTCCTCGACCTTCCCCTGGTAGCAGAACCTGTTGTCATTGGAGAGCTCCATCGCGGACGAGCCAAGTTGTAGGGGGCGGCCATCAACATGGTGTTGTACTTTCACCCCCCTACCCCTATCTTCACCTATCACCACTCTGCCCAGAACCAGTTGGCAGGCAGCAGAGGAACACCCGGCTGCAGAGACTGCCACATCATCATCACGAACCATTGGTGGCATATCCTATGCCAGTGGAAATCTCGTCCAAGCGAATTCATAGGAAAGATGGTCCCGCCTCCATCTAACGTCCGTGTTGTCAGTGGGAGTAGTTCTCGCCAGACTGCGCACTCTGTTTCTGGCAGGCAGTGAGAGGCAGCTTGCAGAAACTCTCACGACTAGCTTGGTGAAGTTCCTAGCTCACCCTTTGGAGGAGGACACCTTCCGCAAGTCCTCTACCAGATCCAATAAGTAGGGAGCCTTTTGAGTGTCAGAGGATCGCATTCCAACCATTTCCCTCGACTCGCGCAGATCAGCTTCACAAGTACTAGGTCAGACCCCCTGTTACCTTTATGCTTCCAGCACCCTCCATCCCCTTTTCAGAGCCCTATTGGTCCCTGCTCAAAGATGACTCTCCCACGGTCGCGTCGATACCAGTCCCGCCCTAAACAGAGTTCAGAAGACCCCAAGTCGCCCTTTTCTTCAGGCGACTTTGATTCAGGACAGGCAGTACTGCACAGGATCAGTCAGGTTTGCAGAAGCTCCCACGACTGGTGCTGTGGGGGTCCTAGCCTACTATTCTCAGGCAGGAGACTTCTGCAAGTCCTCTACCAGCCCCAAGAAGAAGGAAGTCGCTTGAGCATCAAAGCGCCATGTTCTGGCCGTCTTCCCCAGCCTGCGCCAACAACCTTCGCTAGATCCAGGCTGGACCAGTCTGACTTCTTCTGTTCAGCATTTTCTACTATGACCTCTTCTGGGAGTCCCGTCAGCTCCGGTGCGAAGGAGACTCTCCCACGGATGTGACGACGCCAGCCCCACCCTCATTAGAGCCCGGAGGAGCCCTAGCTGGTCCAATCTTCAGACTATTGTAGTTTTGGGATAGACCAGGCCACCCTTGAGCAGTCCGAGTCTTGGAGCTGGAGCGGCCCCCATTTGGCCTCTGATTGGCCCAAAAATCCTACAGTGTGTTACCAAGCCTCCCAGCAACACTTCAACATCAGTCCCGCCATCATCAGTGACCAGAGGTGTTCATGGCGACCCCACAACTGGCTTGCTGTCCCTGCAGAACTGACATCCGGGCAGAACTAGGTTACCGCCATCTCCCCTCCCCACACCTGGCCGGCTGACCGCCCCTCCCTGTGCGGAGGTAGTTTTGGGTGTAATCTTAATTAATCCCCACACCGAGATCCCTCTCCTACGAGAGGTGTAGTGCTGTAGTTCTCTGATTTTTCACATTAGAGCTGCATCGACACAGCGTGCGGGTCATTCCCATGCTTCCCCGCTCGCCTCGTCTCTGGCCAGGATCGGTGTCTTCACACCGATCAGGTGAGCACTTGGTACACCCTTGCTGGTTTTACCGTTGCTAGTTTAGTATCGTTTCTGATTGCCCGTCGGCAGTGAGGAGAGCACCCGATCTCAAACTCCATGAAATTGAGCGACCACCATGAAGTGAGTTGAGAGAATACACCCTATAACCCACACCCTTGGCGTGCTGGCCGCCCGCGAAGTTGGGTATCCCAGGCCCTTAGGGGTTCAGCCCCAAGCTAGTCAAACTCCAGAATGGTGAGGTCCCACCTCAGATCCTCCCCGCTATCGCCATGTTGCCTACAGGCAATGGTGTGTGCTATGCGAGTGAGCTCGCCCGAGTGAGTCCGCCGTCAATGTTGTTTGCTTGAGAGTCTAAGTCCTTGGCTCATCATGTCACCCCCAACCCCCCATGATCCACCACTGTGTGTGAGTTCTCTGCGGTGAGTGGTATATCAAAAGACGTAGTTTGAAGGATTGATCAAGCTGATCTGGAATGCCGCCTTTCTTGCGTGAGGAGACTTTCGAGTCAAATCTCTGCCTTGTACCACTTTAGCCGCCAGTTGAACTCACGATTGAGTAGTCCTAGGCTCATTGAGTCATTCCCTGTGGCACCCCTAGGTCGTGTCACATCACGTTCGGTAACAAGGAGATTACCGCAAGCTGATTATGTAGGCTCAAAAGCCTTCTTATTTTGATATCCCTGATAGATATTAAAGTGGGTGCTCAGAGACCAGATCTCTACAGATAATATGTCTGTATATGATCCAGAGGGGGGTAAATGGATCGATCACCCTCTATCTCTATATCGATTGAATGCTAGGATTAGCAGGCTTAAATATCAAATTGATCATGCTATCTTGTGTAACTTTTTGTCTTCTTTCTATTAGTATAATTTTGCCCAATTTTTATACACTATACCGCTTGTATTCCTTATCGCAACCAAGGTCTATCGGTGTTCGTCGGAGACCGGAAACGACGAGCGGGTTGCGGTCCTAACAGGAACCGCCTATGACCCTGGCGGCCCCGCGATAGACCGCAAGGTCTGGGGTTGCGGCCATCTCCTGACTGTTTTCCTCGTTTAGCGCTTTTGAACCCCATTGCACCCTTGCGGCCCCGTGATAGGCCGCAAGGTCCATGGTTGCGGCCAGGTTCTGACCGCTTGGGACCCTAGCGGCCGTGCGACAGACTGCCTAACGTGTGTTTGGATTTGAATTCCTTGTGCCTCTAAGCGGCCTCCTGATGGACCGCCAATCCCTGCTTAGCAGCTCTGGGAAGACCATTTTTGGCGCGCAGTCATACTTAGTTTCATTTGTAAAAATTATGTTAATTTTGTTAGATTGTGTGTATAGGGTAGAAACACACTAAAATAAATGGATTATATAGAACTGTAATGTCTGATTTAAGTATGATCATCTCCACTTACACAATGTTCATTGTTTCTCTTGTCCCTCATAAAATAATTAAATTGTGAAATATTAATTGAGATTGTGGATAATTTACTAGGAATGTTTGACAGTCACTCAACTCCGGTGGTACTAGCTGATCGCTTTGCTAGCTGGTCGCTTTGCTAGCTGATCGCTTTGCTATCATTTTCTGAAGGTTCATTAGCCCCTAAATCTTGTAATAGCAGGGACTCTGCACCGGATATTCCTTCCATCGGACTCGGACCTCTATTTTGAGACCTTCTTCAGTCCACGTGAGCCTGGGATTCCCATCAGGATGTCGGGCAGGTTGTACCCCCAAATCCTACACCTATTGACTCGACTAAATCACACTCGATTTTCAGCCCGGAATCAGGACTTCCTCTGTTCTTAATAGTGGCCCTCATGAGACCATTTCAGTCGTTATGCGGCCCAGGTACGATCGCCTGAACCCTTGAGTGGCCCTATTCATGACCGCTTGTAACTGGCTGAGTGCCAGAACTTGTGAGACGACCTTTCTTGGTTGTGAGTCGACCTAGCCATGATAGAGTAGACCTTTGGCCTCTAGCCTCGACTTGAGAGGTGTGGGCTAGACCCTGGTTCAGTCCCACCATGTCTCGGGCGGGCATGGAGCCCTTTTAAATCAATTGCTTTAATCTTGTTGGGCCAGACGGATTGCAGTCGCCACTGGACTATTTTTATCCTTCAAGCGGCCCTCTGAGGACCGTCTATGGATGGGGCGGCCCAATAGAGACCGTTTCCTCTTAATTGCGGCCCAGACACCCTTCTACTCTAAACTGCCCACGGTGGACCATTTTCCTTTGATAAATGGCCTGTCTAAGACTGCCTTTACCTTCTTGCGGCCCATTAAGGACCACTTTCATCCTCGGGCATTGGGTTGTCCCTTTGGCCCAGTATCGCTTGGTACGGTCCATGATAGACCATTTTTCACCTTGTTGCGGCCCAGATATGACCCCATCTCATCTAGAAGCTCATTTTTCACGTATTTCTTATGTGCCTCAGTAGCCGAGCCGTGAAGGGCTTGTGTTGCAATCAAATCTTGCTCGAATTCCTGACTCTTCCAAGCCATAACCCTATGATACTCATTCAATTATTGGAAATTTACGTGATCTTAGAAGATAAGTTGCATAGCTTAACCTTGGAATTCCTGGCCGATTCTAATGAATGTCTAAGATGGTTACTTGGATCTCAGATCCACCAAATCAATGCCAACGCATTATAAGGGCCCGGTCTGGTCCTGGGAGGAGTGTCCGAAAAGTACTAGTGTCCTGAGGAGTTGTAATGACATGGTGAGGTATTGCACCGAGTGCTTGACTAGCGTGAGATCTATAACATTCATATATGCTCTGAATTCCTACATGGAATTGCTTCTACTTGACTTGCTTGTTTACATGCTTGATCGGCCAAAGACATGTTGTGTTATGTTTTTATGAGAACCAAACTTATTGTTATGTTTTTGATGTTAACCAAACTTATTGTTTGATTGTACATGTTCTTGATGACTGTGTGCATTCATGTGGTTGTTCAAATATGGTTGAGATGACAAATGGCTTTTGAGGCTAAAGTATATTTGTGAATACTGGACTAACTGTATATTTATCACTCTGATATATTTCTTTTAATTACTTTCACACCTTAATTTAATTTTCCTGCATTAATAAATTATTGAATGCGTGATGTAATTCTAATTGTTTATTCGCTCCCTCAATAATACTCACTAACCCTTCAGGGGCCTCATCAGCCTCTTGGGTGGTGCCCCCAGTTCTTGATGGCGATAATTCGATACTTATATCGGGTTATCGGTACCCTGAGCTCTGGGACGTTACAGCACGAGCCTTGGTCTGGGCCACCTCACTCTCTTCCACCTGCGCTAGGCAACCTACGATCTCGACTCCTAACTGAGCCACGAGCAATCCTCCTTCCATGACCCTTTCGAGAAGCATCTGGGGTGAGCAACACCAGAATTCGTCCTGAACGGACGGAGTCTCCAGTGATCGGCAACATTCATAGACAGAAGCCTAGAGGGTGAATCACCCCTGCTGAGGGACAGGACTCCTCCCTGGATTGGTCGACGCCGAGACGTCCTCCTCGGGGATTCCCAAACTTGGGGCGCGGTGCTTGGCTCGATCGAGGTCCCTAGATCGACCTCTTCCTCTCTACGTGCCTTGTTGGGCTCGGTAATGGTCCCCTCGGTTGGAGCCGGCACCTCCGACTGAGGGATCAATGATACCAAGCAACAGGCACCCTCGGTTGAAGGCTTCTCAATCATGCAAGGAACCTTCGCCTTCTTCCGCCTACTTCGCTCGGTGGTCATTGCCTTCATTGAGGATAACATTAACCATTCCCCGGGGTCCTTACGCTTGGAGCCCTGTTGCTCTGACTCCCCCTCGAGAAGGATCTGGTTGCCCTTGTCTCGGTAGAGGAGGGGCCTTCAGCGACTGGAGGGGCATCTTAGGTAATCGCCCTCGCTTGTTCCTCGACTTCAAGCTCCACAGGCGATTAACAACCCCCATCAGCACCGCGAAAAGGCTCTATCGATTAAAGGAGGGCTATCAGGAGGAGACTTAGCAAGATGATACATGTAACTGAGCGTCTGGAATCCTTACCCCTGGGAGGCAGCGGGAGGCAACAGAAGAGCTGGAAGTTGGCCACAGGCATCAACTCCGCGGTTGACCACTGATGACTTTGAAGAATCTTAATCTCCTCCTCGATCTCTAAGGAGACTGTCGAATGCTTCGCCGGGAATACGGGATGATAATTCGGCAAGATAGGAAAATTCCAACTGGAATCCTTATTGACCCCTACCCAAAAATATTGGGTCTTCCACCCCTTATGCGAGAAGTCCCGAGGGGAGAGGGTAACACAATTCATCCCTCTCCTGGCCTGAAGGTAAAAAAGGACCTTCCCAGCATGGGAATGCTCCTTCAGCTCATAAAAGACATGAAAGTGGTCAAGGGATGCGGCGAGGCCGCATATGTAGTAGAGGACAATGAAAGAGAAGATGAAAGTATAGGAGTTGGAGACCAGCTGGATGGGAGCCAGTTGGTAAAACTCCAGCAACTTGACGATGAAGGGGTGGAGAAAGAGACAAAAGCCACACTTCCAAGCCACAAGATAACTACAGAAAAGGCTCGAGCGGGTACCCAGACTAGACTCATGGGATTTAGCTGGAGAGAAGTAGTAGAGCGAGGAGAGTTGGTGACGGATTTTGAGTTCTTTCACCTCTCATTCGGTCAACTCACTGCGGGGATGACAGTTGGGCACTGGAGCAGAGCTCCCTGCTCCTTGCTCGACTTCCTGGTCTCCGACTTCTTCGTTGTGCTCTGTCATGGAAGATTGAGGAGAAGAAGGAGAAATGCTAGAACCAGATGAGCTAATAGGAAGAGGAGGTTGACGAATTGCCTCTGTGGTGATCTCTGCTAACTCTGCAAAAACTTTGGCTATCTCTTGCTCTCTCTGATCATCTGCTCGGCGCATGAATCCCACTATTTACTTACGAAAGTAAGAAAAGCCCTAACAGAGGAGGCGTGGAGCGCAAACACAAGGGATATTTATAAGCCCTAAATAGCCCTGAGAAGAACCGTCGTGACACTTCAAACTCCATAAGAGTGCCCTCGAACCGACGCACAATATATCATCATTACGCTCGAGCCCCCATATGCTAGGGTAGCTGCATTAATGGCCCCTAAAACCAAAATAGGGACAGCTCGTAACGGCCAATCCCCCATCCGAGCCACGACCCCAATCTATATATATTCTACTCTCTGAGCCTGGGTGTAGGTGAGAGAACTTCTGGCACTGGGGGCACTTCCGAACATACTCAAGGTAGTCATGCTGCAAGGTGGGCCACCAGTATCCCTGTCGGATTAGTGTCCGTGCAAGTGCTCGCGCCCCCACATGGCTTTCGTAGAGTCCTTCGTGGACTTCTTAGACAGCTCGACTGGCCTCCGTGGGGAATAAGCACTTCAACAATGGAGCCGAGAGGGATCGGCGATAGAGCCGACCATTTATCGCCGTGAAGTGGGCTGCTCGGGCTTTCGTGTGACGGGCGCTGGCGCGGTCATTTGGAAGTTGTTACCGTAGGAGAAAATCCAATAGGGGATCCATCCAGGAAGGTTCGTAGTCAATGGCATTTACCTGGGGCACTGGCTCTTCTATGCTCAGTGCCGACAATTCTTCCACCAGGATTCATCTCAAGTTGGAGACCGCGGTAGCAGATGCCAGGTGAGATAGGGCGTCTGCTCTGATATTCTCCTCCCGTGGGATATGCACCACCTCGAAACGGGTGAATTCACTTATCGTAGCCCTAGCCTTCTCCAGGTACTTGACCATGGAAGGATCGTGAGCCTCGAATTCTCCTCTGACCTGGTTGGCGATGAGCATGGAGTCATTGTATGCTCACACGCTGGACGCCCCAAGTGTTTCACCATGCGTAGCCCTGAGAGGAGGGCTTCGTATTCGGCCACATTGTTCGTGGTCGAGAAGTTGAACCGCAAGGCATACTGGAGTTCTAATCCTTCCGGCGAGAGTAAGACTAACCCTGCTCCACTACCCGCGACACAAGATGATCCATCAACGTATAGTTCTCAGGTGGGCTCTGAAGACTGCTCAGGCGAATCTTCAACAGGTATGGTACATTTAGCTACAAAGTCGGCGAGGGCCTGAGCCTTGATCGCGGTCCTCCGGCGAAACTTGACGTCGAATTCTCCCAACTCGATAGCCCACTTGATCAGCCTCCCTGAGACGTCAGGGTTCTGGAGGACTTGTCATAGCGGCTGGTCGGTGAGGATAATGATTGGGTGCAACAAGAAGTACTGTCGCAACTTACGAGCGGTTGTAATGAATGTTAAGGTGAACTTTTTAGTTCTTGAGTACAGAAATTTTGGCCCTTGTAGCACTCGGCTGACATAGTAGATGGGCTTTATGACTCCTGCTTCTTCTCACGTGAGCACAACGCTCATCGTGCTCTGTGTCACGAATAGGTATAGGAGTAGCTGCTCTCCCATTTGTGGTTTGGTGAGGACGGGAGGGGCTACCAGATAGCATTTTAATTCTTCAAATGCCTGCTCACACTCCTGATCCCAATCGATCTGCCCTTTCTTGTCCAGCACCTGATTGGCTTGCTTGATGAGTCAAAAGAAAGGGAGGCATCTCTCAATGGCTTGAGATAGGAAAAGAGCTAGGGCAGCGATGCGTCCAGTGAGGCACTAGACGTCCCTTACTCGCTCGGGTCGTCGCATTTCTAACACTGCTCAGATTTGGTCGGGGTTGGCTTCGATTTCTAGATGGGTGACGAGAAAGTCGAGGAACTTCCCTGATTTAACTCTGATTGTACATTTGGCTGGGTTGAGTTTCATGTTGTACCTTCTAAGTGTGGCGAAGGTCTCTGCCAAGTCTCCCAAATGCTCGATGGCTTGGAGGCTTTTTACGAGCATATCGTAAATGTAGACCTCTATGTTGCGGCCGATCTATGAGTCGAACATATGGTTGATGAGGCGTTGGTACGTTGCTCTGGCATTCTTCAATCTAAACGGCTTGTGAGTGTAGCAATACAGGCCATGGTGGGTGACGAATGCTATCTTGTCTGGTCAGGCTTGTGCATGCTGATTTGGTGGTATCGGGAGTAGGCATCCATGAAACTCAAGATCTCGTGCCTGGCCATCGCGTCAACCAGTTGGTCAATCTGTGGCATGGGGAAGCTATCCTTGGGGGTAGCTTTATTGAGGTCAGTGTAGTCCACGCACATTCGCCACTTTCCGTTGCTCTTGGGGACTAGAACCACATTGGCCACCCAGTCCGGGTACTGGGTAGGCCGGAGTAGCCCTGTAACGACCTAGAGCTCAGGGTACCGATAACCCGATATAAATATCGGATTACCGCTACCAAGAACTGGGGATGCCACCCAAGAGGCTGACGAGGCCCCTGAAGGGTTAGTGGGGTTTGTCAAGGGATTGCATTAGAAATTAGAATTCGCAGGCGCGCAATGAGCGTCTCCCAAGAAGGACGCCAATTTCCAGATCGCATGCTTTTTGTGTTTCCAACCCTTAACCGTGGGTTTCTTGGCACTCTCATCTCGCATTCGTAGATGGAGTCCCTGTTTTAGTTTATACCATTTACCCCTCAACTCTTAGTGATGTTTGGACCCTCCACAGGATATTCATTCTTTCGGACTGATGATTTCATCATAGAGGCCTCTTTAAGTCTACTCTAGCCTTGGATTCCCTCAAGACAGTCAAGCAGGTTGTACCATAAAAATCCTATACACCGAGTCACAATCATGTCTCTCTGAAGAAACATGATGATATAGCCCTCATAGAGTGTTGTTTCTAGCCTCTTTGAGAAATTAGTCACTTTCTGGAATTAGAGTCCAAGAAAGTATATGCCAATTTGAATTGTGATCGAGTGCACGGACGATAATTCTTCATGCCTAGAGCTATTTCTCAGAATGAGTGACCACTATAGTAGACGCGAATTCTGAATTGGCTGCGGTCATGATGGATGCCATTTTCCTAGATTTTCTTATGTCTTGGGTTTTTACATAAGTCATCCCTCCTTGAATTCTGTCCTTGAAATCCAAAGTTCTGTGAATCTACCTTATCGTCCTACAAATACTTAATCCTTTGGAACTCTATTGGCTATGAAACTATAGTGGATGTCTAAATATTATATGACCCAATGCATGTGCATATAGGGCTCGATCTGGTCCTGGGAGGAGCACCCGAAAGTACTTGTGTCCATGAGAGTTTAATGATCACGGTGTGGCATTGCACCGAAGTACTTGTCTATCTAGAAATTATAGCACTCCACACTCTCTCATGCTTGACTTGTCGTGATATTACTTGCTTGGCCCAGAACGGGCGAGTACTTGCTTATTTTATATAGCCAATTCTCGTGACTCGACTTGTTAGCAGTTGCTCGGAACACTTGATATTACGTACTTGTATACTTGATATTACTTGCTTGGACCCCCGTTATATCCTCATGAAAAAGTGTAATATTATTGAAATTTTCTTTCTCGGATATTCTCTAATGTTCTTGCATCCATGAGCATGCTACGTTAATTGATTGGTTAATTACTTAAAGTAATGTCTGGAATAGGGATAGAATTCCTACTAAGCATTTGCTCACCTAGTTTTTCCCCACTTTTGAGGTAACTTGGACATCGACTCACAACTGGATGGCGATGAAAATGAGTGAAGAGCTTAGAGCCTCCAAACGTCATGTCGTTATGTCAAGTCTTACTGTGTCGTGACTTTCCTTTAGAGTCCATGTCGTTCTATATCTCTCATTTATTCAAGTCATGTTGTAAACTTATCCAGGCTTGTAGCCTGATTATGGATGCGGATCTTAGTTATGTGGTTATTGACATATTGGGTCTAGTAAGTTGTGGCAGATGAATTATTAGCTTATGATTGTTATTCATTACTCTTGTCTTTAGCGCACTCTGTCGTTATGCCGAAAGTCTTATCGCTCTGATTGACATGAATGATATAAACTCGTCGCGTCTCTAGGTTCCTTCCGCGCTCGGGACGTGACAGTTTTTGTGGTATCAGAGCCTAGGATTTCAAATTCCTAGGAAAAACCCAAGTCCAAAGATAGGTCAACTCTTTATCTCGTAAGATTAGGTAGAGCCATGGGAATAAGTCAATATAGGATGTTTAATCATATAATCAAAATACGAAACTAATTAAGGTTTAAATCACTTGTAAGATCATGGCTGCTGAACGTGTACAATGGCATGAAATGCTGCGCACCGTACAAGGCCTTACCCAGGCACTACAGTAAGTGGCACAGGGCAGAGCAAACCGTGGAGCTGGAGACCTCCACAGATGCTTCTGAAACATGAACCCACCTAAGTTCGTGGGCTCTTCCGACCCCGATGATGTAGAGAACTGGATGAAGGAGATTGGGAGGATATTCCACGTCATGCATTGCACGGATGATGAGAAGGTCTTGTTAGCCATGTTCCAACTGGAGCGAGACGTGAGATGTTGGTGGGAATCCATTGAAGCCACTTTACTGAAAGAGCATGTTACTTGGGCTGACTTTGTTGAACATTTTAACAGCAAATATTTCTCCGACCGCATCCAAGAAAAGAAGGTCGTGAAATTCACCGCATTAAAACAAAGGACCCTGATTGTGGCCGATTATGAGGCCCAGTTTTCAAGGCTGTCAAGGTACGCACCTCACCTCTGCACTTGAGTTTGCTGTAGTTAGTTTTATTGGGTGATCGATCTATTCACCCCCTTTACTTTAAAAATGACTTGCATATGGACGCGACTTTGTAAAACGTGCCTTTGATCTGGACGCCAATTTCCTTAAAGTTAAATAAGGTAAATTGACAGCCATACTTCACTCGAACTAGGAAGTATTGGTGTTTTGGAAGGGATTAATAGGGGAAATACCACTACCACTAGGATTCTTACTATGAATACTAGTCCCAATCGAACTTTAACACCATGGGATCCCAAACCACTATAAATACCCCGCCATAACCCTCTGAATTATTCTACTGACGACACCCTGCTGTTGAATCCTCTCTGCTGCTTCTTGTCTTAACCGCCGGTGCTCTGTTCCTTTCATTTGAAGGAAGAGAGTATGCTTCTTTCTAATAAGAAGAATTGTTGCAGAGAAGTCTATTTTACTAAAGATAAGCCACTCATCTTTCTCTTCGGCTGATTGTGGAAGAAGGATATCTTCCTTCCCTTTCAGTTGCTAAGGAACTCATCTGCTGCTACAATATCTTGTGAAGCTACAGGGTGAAGAACAATCAAACCTCATCTATTGCTGCGGTTATCAAAAGAAGCTTCTTAGTTGCTGCAGAGCATTGACTGCTCTTTTTTCTTCAATTCCTGTAATCGATAACCAACCAAATCAACATCTAAAGGTAGGTTTTCTCAAGTACTATGCCTAATCCCATAGATATATAGATTCATGCATGCATATATTTTCTTTTTATGGCTTTCTGTTACAATTTCAGATTCACAGTGAAATAGCGACCCAGTCATAGGCGTTATTCTTAATTAACGACCGAATAGCAGTCGCTATTTTCATGGTTAATTATTAAACTTGCATATTCAAAATTTAATAACTTGAAATGTGGACATCTAATCAAATACATGTGTGCATTACTAGATTCCTGGTATTTTTCTCTACCTATTCATATACTTGTCCCTAGAAAATCATCTTATTTGGAGAAACGACACTGTTCATGCAAATTTATACACTGGATTAAATAGCGACAGTCACCCTGTCGTTTTATTGAATGGGACGCTCAAGGCATGGGCGCGATTTATTGAACCATGACATGAACCAGGGTGCCAATTTTTGAAACATGGCTCTGCCATGGGCGCGAATTAAAACAGAATCAAATGTTATGTTAAAAGGCTATAAAATTCTAGGATTTATTTACACTGAAACTGGAAACAGAATTTAAAATTGATGGCTGGGTCACAGGCGTGATTTAAGAAATAGTGGCTGTACCTTAGGCGCTATTTAAGAAATAGTGACCAGGACCCAGGCGCCTATTTCTGTCATGTGAGTTTTCTGTTGGTTTCATGTGCACCCTTCCAACGGGTTACATATATGGCACTATATTCCAGACCGTGAGTATAGTCCCTCGTTTCTCGGTGATTTATCGATTACCCTACTTTCTCGATGACATATAAGCCCTTCGTTGGACATTCTGTTCCTTCGGACTGGTGAATTAGTCATAGAGACCTCCGTAAGGCTACGCTAGCTTTGGATTCCCTCAAGACAGCCGAGCAGGTTATACCCTAAAAACCCCTTACACAGTTTTACAGTCATGTCCCTCTGAAGGAAACATGATGATCTAGCCCTCAAATAGTGCTATTTTTGACATTTTTGAGAAAAAATATTACTTTCTGGAATTTACGTCCAGTATAGCGAACGCTATTCATGAATAGCACCCGTGATGAAGGATGCTATTACTTCGTACCTTGAACCTTATTTCTACAATAAGCACCCATTGCTATGGACGCTAACTCTAATCTGAGGCTCCCACAGTGGATGCCAATTTCCCAGGTTTCTCGAATTATCTCGATTTTATGTGCCATCTATCTCGAATCTCTGTTCAATGAAATCTACCCTATTGTTCATACATGCTTGATCCTTGGAATTCTTGACCATTAAAGTGGAATTAGTCTAGTCAAATGTCAGGGACTATGGGTCCCAATTAAATGACATTTAAATACTAGTGTTATGGGCTCCTGATCTGATCCCATGAGCGAGGCAAAGTCCAAACATATACCAGTATTATGATGATCGAGTGCTGGCATTCACCAACTCGGTCTACGACATTTGGGGGTAATCATAAAGTCGTGAGAACTCCTAAGTGTATGACCAAAGTCTACCTAGTGCTAATCCATGAGGGGCAATCAATCATCAAAACTAGGGGTGCACAACAAGATATTCTAGCCATGTTGTAGATGAAAATCTGCATTCTTCTTTTTTGTCTATGAACCTTCCTCATTGCGTGCTCCAGGAATATGAGTCTCTCGAACACGAAGGTTCTTTTTCTTTCTTCCCGTCGAGGGGTGATTTCATCAGCTTCAGCATCAAAGCCATCTTAATATCCATTTTCGTCAACTGACAACGTCATCCTTCTTTCTTCTTCCTCTTCTTCAATTGCCATTGGTGGGCAGCGGTCCTTTTCAGCCATGGCTACTTGCAGCAGCCGTTGTTGGCCTAGTGATGTGTTGCCTAGATCCCTGAAGTTGCTCTTGACCATGTCAGCCATTTCTTCTTGCCCCTGTCCTTGATGAAGGATCGGGGATAGTTGTCGACCTCCCGTGGGAGGGATGTGAGCGAGCTGGGATCTTCCGACGAGTTGCTGGAATCTCCTTCCCAGTACGGGGATGTTGGCTTGTCAAGCGCAGGCCCTGAAACTTTCACGGCGTGGAGGGTCCACGACCGTCTCTTCCTTCCTTGGGGTCAGGCCCCTTTCCTTCTTCTTTTTCGCTCCGTCACGAGCAGGGCAGTGACGGACTGGTGCATCTTGGTGAGTAGGTCAGATCTTCTTAGGGACCCAAACCTACTTGAACTTCTTTGGCCTAGGGGCCAGCTTCTCTCGGCCATGATGGTCGGCTTCTTCTTTCTCGGCTCTCCTCCTAGAGAGGGCCTAGTAGGAGTTATAGATAGGTATGGTGGGGATGACCTGATCTAGGACCACCCGAGCATCGCGTCCATCCAGGAAGACACAAACTCCACTGATCAATAGAGATTTGTTGGACACGGAGAGGCATCCGGTAACAGCAGCCGCATTCCTCCGGGAGCCCCTATGTCGGCATCCTCCAAAATTCTTGGCAGGAATGGGGTGGGCCCCGCTAGTGATGTGGTCCACCAGGCAGCTAGCAACTTGAATCGGGCTCTTGAGCGAACTCGCACAGCATCAAGCCTTCAAGGCCTCAACTTTCTTTGCGGTCTCCTCGGTAGGCTCCGAGGATTCCACTTAAAGTAGGTCAGCAAAGGCCAGCCCCAAAAAGTTGGGGAAGCCCACAGCAGCAGGGAACGCCCCAAAAATAGTGGGTACCGCCAAGTACCCATGTTCAGCATGGCCGGCGACCATCGCAGGGCCAAAGGTAAGGGTAGTAAATCCTGATAACATCATTGTTTGCTTGCAAACACAGAACACGCACACAATCAGTAGTCTTTGGGAGGGCCTCAGGGCCCATATATCTCGGCAAAGAGATGAAAGGTGACACCGGTCCCACCAAGTGTGCCAAACTTGTTTGTTTTCATTTTCTTTCGTTTATTTTATTTGGTTTATTTATTAATCTGAGTTGATCAACCAATTAATTAACCAACAGTCAATTGATTAATTGACCGCACAGGCATGCCAATCACATGAGTGATAGATTTATTATGCACTCAATCTGACCCTTATTGGGTGAGAGTGAGATTCGGGTCGGGACCAGCAGTCCGCCATACCGTAAAGGCTATGCCATTAATTTCATCCCCCATGAGGAAGGAAAACTTTTGATTAATTGCCGAGATAGTGAGCCGTCTGAGGCCAAAATAAGATGCAAAAGGATATGTATGATGGAATCATATGAAATGATTTTATCTATCATGTGAAGATGGGCATGGTTTATTAAGTTGGAACCCTTAATACGTGGCAGAGAACCTAGGTCCGATGACCACCATCACACATAGTAAAAACTTCTAGTCGGGCATAGCCCGGCCTTCCATCAACGCCATTTTATATACCGAGGGCCCATGCAAGCGAGCATGCGTAATCATGGCATTCATAATTATGCTAAAGCATGATAAAAGAGTCATGAAATTAGATAGTTAAGACTTAAGCAGTCCCCTTGTTTATTTGTTTTATTATTAATCAGGTTTATTTAGCTTCGCCGAGAGAGCCAAAAATCATCCCGAAGGTGAGAAAAGGATTAGAACGGCGTGACAACAAGGATAAGACCAAAACTAGCATGACGTAGCGTAGGTATGGTCTTCAATGGTGCGGTCAACTATAGGTATAGGGCTAAAATGGCGCGGCCATGGCAAAGTGCCCTACCCGGTGCGATGGGCTTAGGGCGCGCAGAAATAGAGCCATTTGAAAAGGTTTCATTTTGTGTCTAGTGTTATTACTCACCATCAGGTAGGGGCAAGAGGAGACCCTCTGGGACTATGTGTCCCATTTTCGGGCAGAGGCCCTCCGCATTCCCCGCCTAGATGTCAGCATCACCATGACCACCCTGACACAACGAACTCGAGACTCCATCCTCCGATGATCACTCGGGGTTGAAGCCCCGGTGACCTTGATGGATCTCCTTGCCCTAGCCCAAAAGCACGGCAGCTACGAGGAGAACACCGCGGCCCTGGGCCGTACTGCTGGGTCTGGTCAACTTGACTGAAAGAGGTCCACCGACTCTCCTCGTGAGAGGCAGACTAAGCATGAACGACACGATCGAGAATGTCACGACCACTAGGAGACTAGGAAAAGGGGCCAATATCGATGCTACAAGCCCCTAACGGCTCCGCTCGAGCATAACCTCATGGAGATCCGTGAGGAGCCCTACCTCTAGTGGCCTCCAAAGATGAAGTCTGATCCAAGGACTAGAAGCAAAAGGAGGTACTACCACTACCACCATAACCATGGACACGACACGGCCGACTGCATCCAACTCAAGGATGCGATCGAGGATCTCGTCCGATGATGACTCCTCGATAAGTTCATTGCCAAGGCTGTAGAGAAGCGACAACAAGAACGAACCCGTCCACCCATCGACAATCGACCATAGCTATTGGGGTAGTTATTATAGTTTTGGAAAGGAGATCATGATGATTTCTTGTGGGCTAGCATCAGGTGGAGACAACTCCAGAAGACGTCATCGGTACGCATCAGAAGTCAAATCCATGGATCAAGATGGCTGTAGCCATTGTAAGCCCACCACTCGAGAGCACCTCAAAAATCCAATCATCTTTTCAGATGAAGACCTTGAAGGTGTAACCACTCCTCACTCCGATGCTTTGGTGGTCTCAGCAACTATCAATCAATGTACTATGCAACGAATTCTTGTCGATAGTGGGAGTAAACCCGACATGATTTCTTACGACTACCTTGTACTTATGGGTGTGGATTTATCACAAATAATGCCACTACACACACCTCTATATGGCTTTTCTGGCACGACTGTCCTCCCTGAAGGACGTGTTTCATTGCTGATCACGTTTGGAACTACCCCCAGAGACGTGACGTTCCTAGCAGACTTCACGGTTGTGTGCGGGATGACCAGGTATAATGCCATAATAGGGCTAGGCATCCTCAACACCTTGAGGGGTGTTCCATCATCCTACCACCAAAAGCTGAAGTTCCCCACTCCTCGCAGAGTGGGGGAGGTCCTGGGAGACCAAGGCAAGCTGAGGAGATGCTACTTGATCTCCACTCAAGACAAGCAAGCCGAGGAGACTCCTACTACCCAAGTCCTAGTGGGAGTACCCTAGCTAAGGACTTGTACCTCATCTAGGTGGGGGAGGACCTGAGCAGGACCCTCTACATCGGTGCCATGTTGTCCGAGCGGGAGAAGGAGGCCTACAAAAACTTCCTGGTAGCAAACCAGGATGTGTTCGCCTGGTTTGAAGATGAGCTCTCAAGAATCCCGCCAGAGGTCATAACCCACCAGCTGAAGCTGGATCCAAGCTGTCACCCAGTACAACAATGTAGTGGTGTTGTTATCCCGAGCGACAATGTTAGGTTCCTTGGGTGCAGCCGGATCTAGAAAGGGGGTTGAATAGATCTAGTGACAAATTTTGCCCTTTTAAAAACTTAACTGATAGAGCCACAAACCGCAGCTGACATACAAGTGGTATTTTGTCCAAGACGGATAGTGGTTTCAACAAGGGCAATTCAAAGCAATAGATCAAAACACCACACACAAGAAATCAAGAGATATGTGGTTTAGATGGTGGCTGGGGTCGACACACCCTCGTAGTGGGGTCAACCCAGGCTCACTATTAGAACACCAGTCAAAGAGATCTGATGTATTAGAAGGTAGGGATCTCAGTAAACTCTTGGTGGGTGAATGAACAAAATGCTTGTGTGTGCATTGATGAGCAACTAGAATTACATGCGTTGAAACTAACACAACAACCTATGAATGGGGATAGAGAACATGGAGCAATCACACAAATCACACCCCACTATATAAGATATTTTTAAGGTGGTTCAGTTGCAAACCCGCAACCTACGTCTACCCCTCACCAAACCCTGTGAGGCTTTACCACATGAGGACGAGGTCCTCAACACACACCGGGATGAGGGGGGGGGGGGGGGGGGGGGGGGGGGGGGGGGGGGGTGGTTTCTTAATTAGGACCTTGCGAATGCGAGGGGAGCCTCCCACTGTCTCACCTCTTACTTGGTCGTGATTTCTCGATTTTCTAGTTAAACACCCAACTGTGAAAAGCTTGATCTAAGCCTGTTTAACAAGATTTTTCATGAGAATCGATCATGCCATGTCCGTCAATCTAATCCCTTTAATGTCATTAAACATGATACCTTCTTATCGACTTAATGTCGTTAAACATGATGCCTTCTTATTGTCTTAATGTCGTTGAACATTATGCTGTAAATCATCCTTGAACTTCTCTTACAACTACTTGTAATCTTGTATTACTTGTTCCTCGAATGTTAATTTTGCTAGATCTGTACTTTATTTCATGAGCTTTACCTTGAAATTCTTTGGCCATACATATTATGTGGATGTTTAAATATACTTGGGATCTCTGATCCATAACCTCAATACCTGGTATTAATGAGGCCCGGTCTGGTCATGAGGGGAGCGCCCAAAATTACTTGTGCCCATGGGAGCTATTATTGATCTGGTGTGACATTGCACTAAAGTACTTGACTTATTAGATTTATTTATGACATTCTACCATTAGTGAAATGCTTGATTTGCTTGAATACTTGAAAGTACTTAAAATTACGTAAAATACTTGACTTGTACATGCTTGCGAAAAATGGCCAATTCTATGATAATACTTGCTACATGATCATTCTCTACTTGAATTCTACTCTTGATATCTTGTTTACTTGTAATTCTAATTACTTGCATTCCTTTACTCTCTCTCTTACTCATGTTCCATATTTTAGTTACGTTTCTCGGTATAGCACAATAACTTTATCAAAGATATTAATTACTTAAAGTTGCCTGGTATGGAGATACAAATCCTACTGAGCGTATTGCTCACCCTGCATTTTCGGTTAACATTTTAGGTAGTTCCGATGATGAACCCCAAACAAATGGGGACGGGCAAGAGTGAAAAGAGGGACCAAGATTATCTTAGATACCTAGGTTTTAAATTAGTTGCTCTTGCAAGAATTAAGTGTATTTTAAGATTGTGTTATGCCTTTTAAGGCATAATGATGTTGTAAACTTTACTTCGATGAAATAATAGTGTCCCTTTGTCGTTATCTCCTTTGTAATTGGTTCCCCTTTATATACATTCTCTGATCGACATGAGTGTTACGACTCATCACACCTCAATATTTCACGTCGGGGCATGACAATGGCATTCAAACATTCATATGCAGATGCATGGGGTTTATCTCATACGCGTGAGACATGCCTGATAGACATTCATGTGTTGCTCAATGCTAGAAGATGCATTGAGTAATGATTTAGTTATGCTCATGGAGATTGAGCAAATGCTGGCGTGAATGCATGATCCATCTAAGGCATGCAGCTCATCTTAGCAGAGCTGGTTATTAAGCTATAGCCAGACCCAAAGAAGGATTGACCAAAGGAGGGCTGTCAACAGGCAATTCAACAGGACGGTGAAGAGGTGCGTTGACCTGATCTGTTGCGTGCGTCGACGCATCAAGGTTTGGCTGATCGAAATTATGCATTGGTCGACCGAAATTTGAGGTTAGCCTATGCAGAGGGTTCAACTCGCAAGCAAATGCTTGCATGATTCAATATGCATGTGAATGGATAACTCCATGTTGGGGAATGCCTGAGGGAGTGAGCTCAACTACAATCATAATGATGTAATGGGTATTAATGTGGATTACACAATGCATGTAGGGTGTTTGATTTGTTCTACAGCAGGGTTCAGCCGTTAGAAACTTGCTGGACTAAGGGGAGTTGACCCATAGAGTCAACTTCTGATGCAGCAGATGATGGGCAGAGCTTGTACAGAACGGGGTCGACTCTGGGAGTCGAATCCTCTCTAAGCGGGTCCCAAAAGGTATTTTTTTATATGTAAGGAATGCATGTATGTCATATGACTATGCAGTTTTTTATCTATTTGATCAATTCGTTGATTGCCATTCATTTGGTTTATTCTTTTATCTCTTCTTTTCGTTTCTTTTTTAATCAGACTGTATTTTCTTTATTTCTGCTGCCAGAACAACATTTGGTTTGGTCACCTTCTTCATTTCAGCATTGTTCCGTTCAGAGTTGTTCTTATGTTCATTCATATTATTAGCATTAGTTCAATTTTGTTAAGTCCACAGCCCTGACAAAAATTAGGCAGCACCTTCCCTAGACTAGAGCTTTTGGGGGTGAAAAATCAAAAGCGCATCCACGGATGATGCGAGATGGCCCCTCAAATTAGAGCAAGCCATGAGCGGCTGCTCCATATCCCAGAATTGGGTAGGGAGGACCTCGAGGACTGGCCTACATGGGGAATTCCACCGACCCAGTGATTACTAGATCTCCAACCGCATTGTGGACTTAACCATTGTTGGCTCCGAAGGCCATTAATATCCAGCTCTCCAATAAGAGCCCTCCGAAGATCATGCTATAAGGCAACAAATCCCTGGGGACTTGAGGGTGGTTAAACAAAAAATTCTGATCGGTCTGAAATCACTTTGTGCCCCTTCCCCATGATAGGTCCTTAATTCTAAAAGGAAAACTTTGATGAAATTGAAAGATGAACAGTGTTGCTCTAGGACAATGAGGACACTGGTCATGCTTGAGTCATCCGCGAACCTGCACCCCAAATGGTGTCTTGGAACGATAGTGGCCAGCATCTAGCAGGCATGAAGACACATATTTAGAGAGGACATGACCTCATTGGGCATTTAAGCAAACACAAGAGTGCTCGTGTCTGATTGGCATGGAAGCCAAAGCGAGGGCAGACGAGCTAGAACGGAGCAGAAGTAAGAGCAGATGGGTCATAGATTCTGTCGAATTTGGGATCAAACCAAAATGTGTACAACCCATGGGTAAGGGTGAAGAGGGAAATGGTTATCTCCCCAAAAATTTCACACCTCAAATAGCAAAAGGATGCGCACATTAAATGAAGGAATGACACATGAATCAAATGCACCGAAACACTTTGAACCCACATAAATGATCAAGACCCGTTTGGACATTAGGGAAGGGACTTGTATAGTTAATGTTGCCCAAGGGGGGCGTGAGCCTGCCATAAGGACTAAGGTAGCTGCGACCTATTTCACCGACTGGAGAGTGGAATGAGATCCCAGAGCAGACTCTCACATAGCAGACTAGGAGGGCCAGAACCCAAACACGATCCATTGATGCTGGATAAGCCAGGCCTGAACTTCTCTTATCTCGCAATGCTCTTCTTTAAGCGATGAAATAAAGAGGAAAAGAAGAATGTAATAGCAGAACTATAGCAAACTAGGGAATAGGGATTCGAGAGGGGTCTACAAGAATGAGAACACTCACATCCAAGGATCAAAAGCTCATTTCTATTCATTTCAAACGAAGGGAATACATCATCCCAAAGTCAACGGGTCTGGTAAGTGATCAAACAAAAAAGAAAAAAAAAACTACAAAACTACATAGCAGAAGAAAACAGAAAGAAGGGGGAGGGTAGAGCATCGACTCCTCTCCCCCCAGGTAGCACACCTTCTCTCTCTCTCTCATTCTCTCTTCTCTTCACACACTGGAGCTGCAGCAAAGCTCTGGAATCGCTCTGAGGGAACCTTCGAATAGCACCAGCGGGGGGAAGAGAAACAGAGCCGCCGGAGTGAGACCCTTCTGGGCGGAGCCCCCTTTTTATAGTAGCAGAGGGCTTCTTTTCCCTCAAGGCTAGGAGAGGGAATCTCCAATGATTGGAGATGGCTTTCCCACATGTCCTGCACGGCCTGTATGATCTTTTAGAAGGGTCCTTGATCAAAGTTTTAAAGAGCACACGCCGTGCACGTGACACGCACTCATATGATCTCTTTTATGTCTTGAGGGTGCGTCAACACAGCTAGTAGGCTGTGTCGACATAGCCTGTAGCCAGGGGTTGTTCTTCATCTCTCTTTCTTCAGTGGCGTTGACGCAGTTGCTACAGTGCGTCGACGTGAGCAGTAAGTCAGAATGGGTATTTCTGTCCCATTCTTCAGGGGCGTCGATGCAACTGGTGTCCTTCATCGATGCACCCCTTCATCCAATGCTGGGACCTCATCCTTGTTCTTCAGGTGCGTCGACGCGGCTTTCACAGCGCATCAGCGCACCCATCATCTAGGGCTTTTTCTTCTTTTCTTCAGCTGACCTCGCTTGATCTCCAAGTGCCAACTTTTAAGGGTCCACAAATGCCCCCCACCTGTGGGTGGCGCAGGCAAGGGACAAGCATGCGGGGCACGCGGGTGTAGATTTATTCATTGTCGTACTGAAATAAAATTTGATGGGACTAAGGACTTGCACTGAAGTGGGTTAAGCGGGTTGAGCAGTTCATCGTCAACAGTGGGTTTCTGTTGACGCAAGGATATCATTTAATCTAGTCTTAGATATAATGTCTAAGCCATTGGGTTTTAGCAGCTGGCCCCCACAAGAAGTCAAGCACCAACCTTGACCGCAAAGGAAATCATTTAAGCCAGTCTTAGACGGAAGGTCTAGGCTGTTGGGTTTTAGTGGCTAGCCCTAACAAGAAGTCGAGCACCAACCTTGGTGAAATCATTGGCATAAGGTATATGCCAACGCAAGGATAGTATTTAAGTCAATCTTTAGACAAAAGGTCTAAGCTATTGGGTTTTAGCGGTTGACCCCGACTAGAAGTCGAGCGCTAACTTTGGTGAAATCATTGGCATAGGCTATATGCCAACACGAAGATTTTGGTTTAAGCCAGTCTTAGGTGGAAGGTCTAAGCTGTTGGAGTTTTTGTTGGGTATAGTTGTGTTTTGATGATGTTAGACCAACATGAAGTCATTTGGTTCCAAGTCTGAAAATGCTTAAATGAAAATCTGTATATTTTGTTCTTCATATTCCACACATTTTACAATAACTTTCAGACTATAATTCCGCTAGGCTACGCCTAGCGGTCAGGTAGAGGACCGCCACTCTACTTGGTGATCCGCGAGTGACAACTAGAGGTTTGGTTCATCTTCGACTATTGCGGTCTTGGCTGGACGGCTAGATCGGACCTTGCGGTCCGGAGGAGACCGCCAGGCTCCCTAACGGTCGAGAGAGGACCGCCAGGTGACTTTTCATGCTTGTCGTGTCCGTTTTGTGTCGAGTTGGTCTCCGGTCGACCCGGTTGTGACCCAGGGGATGACCTTCAGCCTCATGGATCTCCCGGACACCATGGGTCCTATGTTCATATTTTCGGGAGGTGTACGAAGGTACCGTGTTACCTCGAATAGCGTGCTCGTGAGTCTTGGGGTCCGAGTGACCCCGTGTGTGTTCTGAGTTTTCGAGTGAGCCGTGTGTATGGCCTTGGACTGTGAGTCCAGTCAACCAGCTTAGGGCTGGAGGTTTTCTGTGGGTCCCGTGGATGAGAGATCCACTCGACGGCTTGTGAGCTATCTTGAGAATCGTGTCACCGTGATTTCAGACCTAATGATTAGGCCAGATTGACGGGGCTGTGCCGTCATGTGCAGCGGTCTTGACCCGAGTCTCGTGACTCAAGGACCGTTGGGTTATTAGGTCTAGTGGGATGTCTAGAGTCTGGTGGTCGCAAGCCACCTGTCACTTCGCGTTACTCGAGATGGGTGCGTGCATGATTTTTAGTGTTCACATTTTGTGAGCCCCCACTAGTCGTAGCTATCCTATGTACGCGGGTGCAGACCCACTTGGGAGTGGTGGAGAGCGTGACCTGAGTGAGACAGTTGTTAGGTTGGTTACCATAGGGCCCCCACGCGCAGCCTGAGTTCGGGCTTCAAGGGAAGAACCAGCTAGAGGGCCTGACTAAGGGTGCATGGTCTGTGTGTGCACACGTGGCTGGGGGCGTCGGACCCGCGCTGACGAGTGCGATCCCAGTTAGTCCTTATTTTGTGTTCCCGATTACTGTACGGTGTCTCGGTCTCCGCCTGGGGCATCGTAGAGAGACACCTGAGGCTGCAAACTAAGTCATCAGTGGACGCATCCGGTCTTACTTCTGGTGGACGGTACTCCCATCACGTGACGTGAGTTGTCGTATCGCGATTTTCATTTTCCATCTGTGAGACGGGGTTTCGTGTGTAGTTTTGGGCGTTCTCTCGGAGTTGAGGTCTAGGATTTCCAGTGAGTGTCACCAAGGGCTTCTCCCTAGGTGGCGTAGAGTTCACGACGGCGAGGTCGTGACTTCATTTTTGGACCGCATGATTTTGGAGTGGGCCTTTGTGTGTGAGCACAGGCCTCTACGATAGAGGTGTCATGGTGTTTTCTTTGTAGCGTGACTAGGGTGGTTAGTGGTCTGGTGGTACCCCGACTGTGGGATCGGAGAGTTGGGTTCCGTTCCAGGAGGAGTAGGATAGAGCCGTAGTTTCTTAGGCTATCGTGTTTTCGGTATCCATGCGCGACCATGTTTTTCGTCGTCGTCGTTGTAGTTACTCCTACTATTGTTGTTGTTCGAGCTGTAGCCGCTGCTTTCCGCCACCGTTGTTATTTTCGGTTGGAGTTCCACGGGACCCCTACTAAGTCAGTGATAGGAAACTCACCCTTGATTTTTAGGTGTTACTATTGACACCCATTTTTAGCCTACAAGTCGTATTATTTCTCTTTTCATCATTTTTAGATGTCCTGAATTACCCATTATTTTGGAGTCTTCATTGGATGGATTTCGAGCCCATTTCACTATTCCTTAGTCTTTGGACTTTGGAGATCATGATTTCTTAGAGCCCTGGGACTTATTTTATCAACTTCTGGCTTCCAAGTCGACTTGCGGCCCATTTAGGTCAACTTCCTTCCAATATTCGACTCCTTTCGCTACGCAGTCTTGAACACGACCCTTTTTCATCCCCTTATGTTTCTCTATTCATTTTGTGCCCTTCACCAAAGTTGTTCATTTTTTAAAGATCTATATTTTTTTCATCTACGTCATTAGCCAGTTCTGCAATCGATTTCAAGTTATTCACATTTTTCTGGTAGGCTACATTGTTCACCTGTGAACCCATTGTTTTTCTATCTTCTCGCCCCATTTTCTCCCTCGTCTGCTCATCTTTTCATCTTCTCTCTTCATTAAAGTTGTTCATCTTTCAGTTATGTATAATTTCTTCTTCTACCACTTTCACTAGTTTTACACTGTTTTCGGGCCATTTCTAGGTCATAGGGATACTTTGATAATTTTATCAAACCCTAAGCAGATCTATGTTTAAGATGACACTTGGGTGCAAGATCGAGTTCACAAGGTCCCTAAACGAAAGGAGCAACAATGGACTTTATAGAAGATGCACATGCATTGAATCGCAAAGAGAGGGGCATGTACACAATTTCTCGAAAGTCGAGATTCTCTTATAATTTTTCTTGATTGGCACATAAAGGAGCAGTTGAGTGCATTTATGATTCATATGAGTACAAAAGTTATTGGCGAGTTGTCGAATGTACATATGAGGTCTCCGCACTGACATGGGGGCATAACTCCAATTACGTGGAGGTTGCAGGGTAAAACTATAAATAACATGACTTTAAATCTCCTTGCAATTTCAGGGAGGGTGTTTATGTAATTCTCAGTCATCCGGAGATATTATATAATTACTCTCCCGTTAGAATGTGTAGCAAATTACAAACATAATCTCTAAGGGCATAAATACAAGACCCCTCCAAGGGCATAAATACAAGATCCCGGGTACAACATACCCTTAGTTGGCCAATCGACAAATAAAGCTCCTTAGAATGTCTCGATCTCTTAATTTCTCTCCTCCCTGTTTGTCTTTCCGTCTGTGTAGATGTCTCCTTCTGGACCTCGGGGATCTATTTGTACAAGTTAGAGGGCCATCGGGGTTGATTTAACTCGTACGGGGTGGACGAGATGAAAATGACCTCGGGAGGGTCCCATTATCTGAGGTGAAAACCTGGTCTCAGGCAAAAGACACCATAGGAGGATCGATCTTGTCTTTTTCATGGACGAGTCTGAAAAGCAAGTCGTTGATTAGCTGATAAGATGTTACCCTGCGTAGCAGTTGCACTCTTTGAGTCCAATCGGGAGGAAGCCACCCATTTTTTATCTTTATAATCGGCTCACACCAATCTTCTTCCTTTGGAGAATCCTCCTTTTGAATGTTGTTGGCCTCATAAACATTGAGGTCGGATTCTTCTTCGAGCACACTTGGCATGAGCCTTCGGTGTTTGACGGTGACATTCAACTCTCGTTCAGGTGGGAGTTTTAAGGCTGCTACCAATTTTGCCAAAGCGTCTGCTTGGGAGTTATTGCCCCTTGGGACATGGCCTCTTTCAAATAGGTAAAAATTTTCTTTTAGCCTTGTGACGGCTGCATGGTAGGGAATTAGCTCATTCTTCCGAACGTCATAGTCGCCCAAGACTTGTCGAATGACGAGTTAAGAGTTCCCTTACATTTTGATTTACTTGATGTCCATCTCCAGTGCCAGTTGACGTCCGATAATTAGCGCTTCGTACTCCGCTTCATTGTTAGTCAACATCTTCATGAGAGCACGAGAATTATGGAGAATGTCGCCTTGCGGAGATACAAAAACTATCCCAGCACCAAATGCAAAGTCTGTGAGGCTGTCGGCTCTCTTGATTGTTCGGGAAGCACCATCAAAGTATAATTCCTAGGATGACAAGTAAAGAGTGAGAATATCATGCTCTGACTATGGTGGGACGACTTCAACATCCTTCCCTGTTTATGGCGGGGGCACTAACACCTCTCCATTAGGCAGCTAGGTGTTGAGTGGCGAGTCTTCTGGCATAATATGTGCAACTAAGAACTCAACCATCACTTGCCCCTTAATTGCCTTGCATGAGATGAAGGTGATGTCTAAGCGCCCACTTTTTGAGCTTTCCGGAGTGGACGGGCTCACTAAGTAGGAATTTAAGCTGATCACATTTTGAGATGAGCTCCACTCGATGAGATAGAAGGTAGTGCCTTAGTTTCTTGATAGTAAATATCAAAACTAAACACACTTCTTCCATAGGCACATACCGATGCTCAGATCTTATCAGCTTCCTTGCCCTCTTTATTGATCTGGGTTGCAAGTGCCCCCCAAAAAGCATCCATGGCAGCAATGTAAAGGATAAGGGGCTTTCCTTTAACCGGTGCCCCTAGCACAGGAGGAGTTTGTAGATACTCCTTAATTTGCTTGAAGACTTTTTGGCAGTCTTCGTCTCATATGAAGGGTGCTCCTTTCTTCATCAATCTACCGAAAGGTAGACACCTTCCAGAGAGGTTAGAAATGAACGGCCTAATATATGCGAGTCTTCCTTGCAGAGATCTGAGCTCTGTCAAATTTCTAAGCAGAGACAGTACTCTTATGTATTTCATGATCTTGGCGTCTAGTTGGCCGCACATTGAAGTAGTACCTCTGATATATTCTGTATGGCAAAATGTTGATAGCTGGCCCAGGATCCACTAGAATTCTATTCAGCTCCCGACCATTCAGCTGCCCCTTCATGTACAACAGTCTATTGTGGCTGGCTGTAGGGAGTAACATATCCTCCTGAGTGAAGGTCACATTGGCCTCCGGTAGTGCTTCAGCCAAACATGTCTCATATTGAGCAGGCATCTGCAAAGCAGTGATGATCGCCTGTCGGGTCTCTTCACTCAAAGAAAGGATCTCCCAGACGGTGAACCTCATCGGGAGCCTTTTGAGTAGTTTCATTATCCTGCTTCCAGCCTGGACATTAGACAGCTTCATTTCTTTTGCCCACTTGGGCTTTAAAGAGCCTTGAACTACGACCTCTGATGGACCTGCTTCACCGGACTCCGAGTCTGCACCTCTCTGCTTGGTGTCATCCTCTTACTGTCCCTCATTGCCCATCACCGAGTGGCCCTTGTCTTCATCTGGAGCAACAAAAGGCTACTGAAGCTACAAGTGAGTGCCCCCGACTGTAGGGCCGACATCCTAACACAGCCGCTTGCCCTTTGTCATTTTCAAGAATTCAAGGAAGGAAGGGGCAGCAGTGTTGCCCCCACTTTGAGTGTATAACCCTGAAGGAGGAGGGATTTGGACTCCCTTGACCTCCGGAGGAGGTATTTTATAGGGCTGCTCTCCCCTAATAATGATGTTGTGGTTGGCGGGCGGTTGGCATCCCAACCTTCGGCCTGACCGGGTTGTATGTGCAGCGGTTGCAGCTTCGGCCTGGCTTCCCCTGGCAGTGTGTGTAAAGCACATCTCCTCTTCATCTTCTTCACTGGGCAAATTGACAAGAGCCAAGAGGGTGTTGCAAGAGAGAACTAACTCCTTCTTGGCCTTGCCGGCCTTTCTTTTTTTCTTTTACTTCTTCTTCTTTTCTTCGACTGGTGCTTGCCCCCAGACTAAGTTGTCATCCTTTTCTAATGCTTTGTCAGCCTCCCCTTGCTGCTCCAATGAGAGCTGTTCCAAGTCTTGCCATGGGACATGGTCTCGTATCAGTAAAGGCTTCAATTCAGGCTGTACATATTCATCTAGCCTGTCTATATAGTTCTGTAGACCTCGGGCTTCTGGACTAATCTCCTTGGCCACTGGCAATGGAGACTGTCTCTTCCGATTGCATGTATGTATTCTGACGACTACAGGTGGGTTGACCCATACGGGTGCTGTCATCGGAAGAAAGAGTCGTGGAGTGATGTCACAGACATGGGCCCCCACCTTCGAGCGAGGTATGACCTTCTTCTTAGTCTTTGTAGGGATTTGCTGCCATCCCTGTTGCTCTTTTATTGGTGTCAAAAAGTAGGCCTCATAAGTATGCTGAGTGCTAGCTTCTGCGATTTCCACGGGCAATGCCTGATATAAAGAAACCATTTTGACCGCAGCCCTTCTTAGAGGTGCTTCATGAGGTTATGGAGGGTCAACCTTGTACTCTCCCAACTCTATTTCTTCTTTCTTTACCATACCTTCAATGATGTCCTTGAAAACATAGCTGTCTTTGATCGGGTGCCCCAGCATCTGATGATAAGGGCAGAACCTCGGGTTGTCTCTTCTCTTCAGGTCCTCCAGTCTTTAAGGTTCAGGAAAAGTGACCTTATTCTATTGGGTCACTCAGTCAAACAAAATCTTGGTCTTCTCCTTTGGAAAAAAGTAGGCCTTCTTCATTTTGTCCCAGAGTGAGGGACCCTCTTTGTTGTCTCCGGCTTTAGCAAGCTAAGGGGCGACTGCCTTCTTGCCTTTATCCTTTTGCTGTTCAAACGCCTTAATGTTAAGAGTGTTTGATTCTTTAGGCACTTGACATCGCTCTACGGCCTTGGCTTTCTGTGTAGTGGCAGTGGTGGATGTAGGGATAGGTCTTGCCAGGAAGGCTTCCACTTTGGCCACCAAATTGTTTAAGCAGTCAAATGACTAGATTTCCATACCAATCATCTTTTCCAGTACCTCTCTCTTGAGGTTCTATTTATAAATCTATACAACATCCTCCTGGTGCGGGGGCCGCTTACATCTCATCCCAAGGTTTCTCCACCTCCTAATGTATTCAAGGGCTATTTCATTTGCCCTTTGTCTTGTCGAGTAAAGTTCAGCCACCGTGACCTCTCTCTCGGGGACATGAAATCTTTCTCTGAATTTCTTCTGCATATCCGGGTTTTATCTCTTCCCCCGAGTGTGCAGATCAGTCATCTTCGCCACCGCCGCCGTTCGTGCCGCCAACGAGCCGCCACAAGCCGCCTTCCCCCTTGCTGCCCTGAACCACGAGATCCCAAAACAGCAGCCTAAAGATCAGGTCGGTTCTCCCAGTCCTCAGATCTGAACGAGCTGAAATTTTGAGGGATTGTTCCTCTTCGTGTTAGCTTTCCATCCATATATCATTTGTCACATTTGGCCATCGTTTGCTATTTTTCCCGCCTTTTATTCCCCACCCTGTGCAATCTGCCTTTTTGCAGACCTACGTGACAGCCTCTAGCTTCCCCATTTTTCCCACCCCCTTAGCCACCTCCAGGAAAATCCCCAAAAATCCCACGTGTCCCTCACATCCCCACCTTCCACCCATAATTTTCCCAGACCCCAATAAAATCATTTTACCCTCGGTCAAAAATCATTTTCAGGCAGATCCATGTCTGTCCTGATCGTATGTAACCTGAGCTAGAGAAAAACACGTAGTTTGCAGAGCTTCCCATTTCTAATCGCTTCTCTGGATCGACCTGAAAAAAATATATGTTGTAGTCCTTGAAGTCCTCTTTCCAACGCCACCAACCACGCCTCGATCCGCCTTCGGATCTAAGCGCAATAATTCTTACCGTCGGGTTGCGCAGATCTGATCCGAGTCAAGCCAGCAAGAGCAGTCCCGGGAATTAATTCCCCGGAAAATACGCCGGCTCACCGTCGGCGACCGCCGCTCCCGGATATCGGTCGGCAACCCCTCAACAGCGTCCAGGCCAATCGCCGTGGCCAGAAGTCGACCGGAAGCCGCCGCCCCAAGTGTTGAGCTCGGTTGCTGTCCAGCGGGCTGAGTTGCTGAACCGAGTTGCTGAGTTGAGTCAGAATAGTGCCGAGTCGGACCAACAGCCCTTCTTCGGCCCGAACGCCCGACCAGCTTGCTGCTCGTCAACCCAAGAACAGTCCTCCCGGGCCCACGTGTAGCCCTTTACCTCCCTGCGTGGAGTGGGCAATATAATTCACTGCTGTAATTAAATTTTTACCATTGTACCGGGAGTTACCGTGATTGGCCGGGGTCGTCTTCCCCACGCCCGGAGCGTGGAGGTATCATTTTCACTCCTCTCTTTGGCATTTACTTTTCTTGTATATTTTTTATATGCCGCTACATGTGATAGGCAAATTAGATCGCTCAAATATTTAATCACCGCTGCAAGAGAGAGAGCGAAACCCATCTTGTGACCCGATCTGGGCACGAATGAGAGTTTGACCACCCTAGCTCTTGCTGGTTTCTTAACCACGCACGTCCGATGCTTCCCTCGCTTAGGGATGATCACGAGCTTGTCTAAAGTCCAAGGTTTGCATCCAACTTGGAGTCAGGTTCACGCGTCCGTCCCGCATCATAAAGTCTTAGGTGGAGAGCAGGGAGCACTTCGCAGCTGTGGGTTCGCACTAGACATGGCGATGTTGGCTGGGATTAGAGGTGCTCGGGATTCACGCTAGGTGACACACAAAAGGGGGGGCTGAGGGCCCGATCGTGGATGTGAGTGCATTCGTTCAAATGGCAATATAATTTCTGAGAGCTATATGGCTTTACAGGCAGACCATATTGGTTGAGGTGGAACAAACGCAAGTCGCGGGATAGTTTTGACACCGTGGTCGGTCCCCGGGTCAATGGGTGATAAAGTTGGTATCCACATATTTTACAGGGGACTCCTCTCGTGACATAGGCCATGTTTGCTCTGTCGAACAAGGGGCTTGTAACTGGGCAACTGGAGAAAGCATCGGACTGGTGTCTAGGCGAGGGTCGATCACGGCTCGAGTCGAGTGATCGGACATGACCTCACGACTACAGGGAAGCATGCCATCATGGTCCATGCATGGTTGCAGGTGATGGACATGCAAAGGGGAATCCCTGCATGGCGGGGCATTCACCCCTGTCATAACGTCTCACCCGTGGTGGGGATAGACTTGTGCGTCATGGTGAAACACTGCGTAAGGGAAGTATAAGCGACATACCCTCGACATCCTTAGCCGATGACCAAGTCACACACACACAATTCTCCTTGCTCGTTGCCTTGCTATTGCTGTGGAGCTTGAAGCTTGGAGATCACTGGAGGCCTGGATTGATGCATGCGTGTCTCTACCCCTTGAGCTTCTAAGGGGGTTCTATAAGAAATTTGGAAGGTCAGGGAAGGGTGGTTCATGCAGGTTAGTTAGAGATTATGTTGTTATTATTTTTTTATTTGATCTTTTATTCACATATTTATTCAATAAATTTAAATAAAATTTTGACAGCACCTCCCCTGTCCTGAAGAGTATCAGTGACAGTATAGGAGGTTCATCCACGACATGTCGAGATGAACTCCAGAAAGATGGCCATGCCCGGATGGCACTCTCGTACCCTATGATGAGTGGGGAACCCGAGGGCTAGCCCTCTGAGCAGTCCATATCACTCACAGGGTTATTGGTCAGTAGCTACCTTCTTATTTTGAGACTGCTCATAACATTACGATGCACACATATGGATCCACGAATGTGGACCTGGCATGGCCGCATTTGGCGGACTCATATTTTGCTGGGAATGACACCTATCAATGATTTGCTCCCTTAAATTGGGTACGCAGCTCTCATAATTTTTCGTGAGTAGCTGTGAGGTCACTACTATAATAAGGGGGTGAGAATCGAGCGAAAAACTCGACAAACATAATGCGGAGTTAAATCACAAATTTCAAGTGAAATTTTGGTAGCATCTCCCCCTGCCCCAGATTATTTTGGGGGAGAAGCATAGAAGACCCATTCACGGAGTGCCGAGATGGGTTCCGAATCAGACAGACATATCAAAGATGATAGCCCGGACGAGTTCTACCAATTATTATTGGCCCCTTAGTGTTGTAGGGTATGCTTAAGAGCTCCTGAGGGGGCGAGCGTGACTGCAGCTTATGGGACGTAGGAGGTTGGGCACTATTCACCATAAGGGTGATTGGAGTCCCATGTCTCCATCAATGTCACCAGAGCTCATGCTATGACATCATATGTAGCTCCATGGTTTGATGGGATGAGCGGAATCCAGGGGAAGGTACGACATGACATTACCTCCCTTTCGATTTCTGTAGCATCTCCCCATATCTCGGGACATGCCAAGAGTCATATAGGATACCCCTCCGTGGAGAACCGAGATGGGATCCATAACCTATGAGCATACCAGCACTCAGGGGCCACAAGGGCGAGAACAATGAGATACTATCAGTTGTTAGAGCAATTTATTCATTATTTCCCTAACGAAGTCATCGAAGAACACGCCATAGGAGCCGACGGACCTTCGTGACCCAAAGGGGTAATTTGGAAAAACACGGTACGATATATTGGCCTCTAGAATGAATTCCGGCGGCATTTCCCCTTGGCTGAGGAGAATGCCGAGGAACATATAAGATATCCATCCACGAAGTTTCGAGACGGAGTCCATGAGAGGCAGACATATAGAAGCCTAAGACCCAACCGTGGGACATCATCTATCATTGAGGCAGCTTATTCCTTTTCCCTCATGCAAGGTCGAAGAAGAACACACCCTAGCAAGCGGTCGATCTCTCTGACCTGACAGGGTGACTCAGAGAAACGTTCATACTGTAGGAGTGAGAACCCCGTTGATGTGGCTCTAAGTACCATACTCGGCTCTGACTCAATATATCATGGGATTAGGTATAGAACAAGGAACCAATAGAAGGGCCATATGGTGGCCAGCTACAATGAGAGAGGGGCACACGATGGCTAGGATTAAAAGGTTGAATTTTTTGATTTAGTGGCTAAGGAGAGGAGGGTCTCGATACGGTGGCCAAGGGACTTGAGGTGGCGGCTGGCGCCCGATCTGGCGGCCAGAGGGTGCCAACCAGCGGCTGGGTGGGAGTGAGATGTGAGAGAACTTCGATGGCTAAGGCACTGTGGCTACAGTTTGGCATGAGAGATAGCTGGTGACTGGCACTGTAGCTACAGTGCCTAGCCATCGTATCAAGGGCTTTTCATGCATTGAAAGGCTAGAGAAAGGGGATTCAAGGGTTTTTAAGCCAGGGGAGTGGTCTGATTGCTCCTGGAGGCGGGACACGGAGGCCAAAAGGTATGCAAACATGCAAACAGGTAGAGTTGCTGGGTTGCAAGGGTTATAAATCTCATTGGTTCCGTGGACAAAAAATGTCGAGTCATAAAAAGGGATAGAGAGCCTCATTATACCTCATATCTATGAACAAGAGATCCAGAGGCCATGTGATGACTTCACAAGTCCATGGTGTCTCTCTGAGGGTTTGCTACTTACTAGGGATTACTTCACCGGGGAACTTCGGACAGAAACCTCGGAGAGGAAGTTTAGGGGAAGAGCACAAGACTCCAGATATAGATTTTATTCCACGAACCTAACATTGCCTGCTTGCTTGTTTAGTTCGTGGTAGGGATCCGCGTGACCCCTACTGAGTCTGGCTGTGACTCACCCTTCCTTTTTGCAGGTGAGCCGTCTCAGCCGTCGACCAGTGATTCTCGAGCTTTTGGAGACTGCACTTAGAGTGCCAGCAGCATTTGTCAGCGTCTGTCTGTCTTTCTTTTTGTAGTTTGTGCCGGGGTATGCCCCGTGTAGTTGTCGTCTCTTCTTACTTTCTGTGGGACTTGTATATCTGTGAATGCTGTAAATCTGGACTAGTTTATATTTATATCACTCTGATATTTTAAATTGCTTCCCCCTTGCTAAAAATTAACAATGCGCGCTGCGAATTCTAATTTCTAATGCAATCCCTCAACAACCAACACTAACCCTTCGGGGGCCTCATCAGCCTCCTGGGTGGCGTCCCCGGTTCATGCTAACGGTAATTCGATACCTAGTATCAGGTTATCGGTATCATGGGCTCTCAGTTCATAGTGGCGGTAATTTGATACCTAGTATTAGGTTGCTGGTATTATGGACTCTGGGACGTTACACCCTAGCCGCCCGGCCTGGCGCACCTCCAAGCCTTCCTTACCCGATGCACCTCTAGCCCCTCTGGACCGGTGCACCCCAGCCCAGCCTGCACTGACCCCAGCCCAGCTGCATTGACCCTCGAACCAACCTGCCCCTCCAACCGGTGCACCTCCAATTCCACTGGCCCGGCGCACTTCAACCCAGTCTAGCCCAGCACGCTCTTGGCCTACCGTGCCGGTGCACTCTACCCAGTGCCTTGCCCAGCACACCCTAACTGTGCCTTGCCCGGCACACCTTTCCCAGACCTTGCCCGGCACGCCCATACACCACCTAGCCCTGCCCGGTGCACCCCCATCCAGAGCCTAACCGGCACCCCCCCCTTTGGGTGCCTCTTCGGCACGCCTGCCGTCCCTGCCGGCACACACCACCTGTGCCTTGCCCGGCACACTCTAGACCCTACCGCGCACGATCAAAATACAACAAATAGTGATAATAATAAAACTCATAAAAAGATAAAATAAATAAATAATAATAATAATAAAATAATGATAATAAAATAAACAAAGAAAGGAGAATATGACGCACCGATAATATAAGAAGAGTCAATGAGCAACAAAAAAATATATAATAAAAATAAGTAAATAAATAAATTAATAATGATGACAATAATGGATGAATAGAACGGTACGGCTCCCGTCATACCCAGATCCTTCGCATGGGAATATCAATAAGGCCTTCGTGGGTCATGCTTAGATCTCGGGTTCATCCCGATCATGGTCATTGTCTGATCCATATCCTCGGCCTATAGCCCGCTCCCTCCGAACACATATTGGTTCTGAGATTTGATCCCGGGACGTCCTCCTGTTGCCCCTTGGCACCAAAACTATCGATGTTGCCCACGCGAGCCTGACTTCGACCGCGGGGGGCCCACCGCAATATGGTCGTGGCCTGATCTTACATCGGGCCGACAAACTTATTGGTTTCTGACCACTCTGACCGGGATTTAATTGAACGTTTCCCATTCCTCTCAACAATAAATTTGTTGTATCCTGACATACATATGCTCCGATTTTCCCATGACGATTAGGCGATTCTCGAGCCGGACACTCGTCCGAACATTAAATGGTCGACACATGACCGACATAATCCCAAATACTTTCTTTACACCCTCGTGCGGGGATTTCAACATTTCTTAGTAGATTCTTTTTTTATGCAATTAATTTTCTTGGCCAGGAGGCCCTGATTCCCGACGATTAATCAAGGGTGTTCCCCTCTCCGAGGGGATATAAATGACGCCGCGACCTTTATGGCACGGCGGATTTTGCTCTCGACACGAACCACACAGTTGTTTGATGGTGTCAGATCGAGCACACCATGGGCCTCCATGAAGCCTGAATAAATCGTCACTATGTGACTTGTACCCCCACGCACTTAATAAACTAATAAACGTACCCGAATAAAACCAACAAATGAACAAACAAATAGACACGTCGAAAAGTGCGTCCACAAGTATGGTACGCCCGGTGGGACCAAAATCATCCTTCATCTCTTCGCCAGGATTCAGGGCCTCATGGCCACCTAATAAATGATGTTTGCCTACTTTGATAAATTACAGGTGCTGTCTTCGTCAACCATTTGGGGAGAAAAGTCAGACTAGGTGCAATTATCTTTGTGGCCTCACACCAAGGGGTTACCCAATTTTGCCTGAGATGTCCTTGCGGATTTTCACCTCAGTCGGGTTGCTGGCCTTTTTGCCCTCAGTCACCTTCAGGTGAAATGGATGATTGAGTCTGCCAGGGTATCTATATTTTTAACCCCCCCCTTTTTTACCTTACCTGAGAGCCTGATGGCAGCATTGTGACTAGTACTGGACATCCTCAGCCTGCAGTCATGAGGATGGTGCTGGGAGACTGAATGTCATGAGTGTATGGCACTTATGCTAGAACAGACTGGCTAGCTATGGCGACACATTAGTTTGAAAGGTTGTGAGCCTTGTTTTTAAGGGGCACAACTAGAGCAAGTGACTGGTCTCACCCCTTAGAGGAGGTGTCTATTAGATTGCTGGTGATAGCTGGAGGATGCGCCTTAGTCTGAGCGGCGCGCGAACTCATGCTCTGGAGTGTGGTATATATAGCTTCATGTGTTTACCATTGACAGGTGGGAACAGCTTGTTACCCTTGTGGTCTACGATCGTGTAGGCCCCACCCTCATAAACACCATGAATAATGTATGGACCATGCTAGTTAGGTTGTAAATTTCCACTAGGACACCCTGCTGTCACCTCATTTTCCTTAACCTTGATGAGATCGCCTTACTTGAAAGCTCGTTATTTGACGAGCTTGTCATAGGCTCGAGTGACACGGGCTTGGTACACTTGTAAATGTTTGTAGGCTTCAAGCCACTTGCCTTCTAGACTGACAAGCTCTTCTAGTCTTCTCTGGTATTCATCTTCTTCTAGACTGGCGAGGCCGGTGTGGACCGCTACGTAGTAAGATGCTAGCTGAATCTCGATGAGGATAACAGCCTTCACTCCATAAATGAGAGAGAATAGTGAGCACCCCGTTGGGGCCTTGTAAATTATCTGGTAGGCCTACAGTGCCCCGAGCACCTTTTCACCCCAATCACACTTGCGGTAGCTAGTTATCTTAACCAGAAGCTTGTAGAGCTTTTTGTTGAAAGCCTCAGCTCGGCCGTTAGCTTGAGGATTGTAGACTGAAGAGGCTCCAGTCAATGTGGAATTTGACCACGAGTTGATATACAGCCTGATTCTCGAATAGTGTGCCATTGTCTGACACTATACGGCTGGGAGTACCGAATCGATAGATAATGTTGTGCCGGATGAATCTGGCTACCACCTCTCCATTGACCTCTTGCAGTGGAATGGCCTCGGCCCATCGAGAGAAGTAATAAGTAGCGGCCAAAATATATTTATGACCTCTGGAAGATAGTGGGAAGGGTCCCGCGATGTCCATACCCCATTCTACGAATGACCATGTTGGATGCAACAGATTGGGAGGTCTCCTGGGCACTGGCCCAAAGACTTGGCATTGATGACACGTACCAGCGTACTGAGTGCAATCCGTGAACATGGTTGACCAATAGAATCCGTTGAGCTTGATGTTTCTTTTCAATCTGTCTCTAGCCTAGTGAGCGCTAAACAATCCTGAATGGACCTCATGCATGATGGCTCGAGCCTCGATTGGGGAGACGCATCTCAAGAGAACCGACTTGTCTTTTTCATGAACAGGTCTATATAGGGAGTTGCTGATCAACTCGTATGATGTTGCCTAACGGTGTAAATATTGGACCCTTTGAGCTCGGTCAGGAGGAAACCAACCTCACTTGAACTTGATGATTGGCTCACTCTAGTGTTCTTCTTCTGGAGGAATGTTCTGGTCGAGGCTATGGACCTCGTAGATGGTGAGGCCAGACTCATCCTCGAGTGTACTCGGCATCAATCTTTCGTGCTTGACAGTGATGTCAACTTCGACCTCAGGCAGAAGTTTGATGGTTGCCACTAATTTTGCTAGGATGTCTTCCTGAGCATTGCTACTTCTAGGGTCATGATCTATTTCAAAGAAATAGAACTTCTGGATGAGTCTGGTGATGGCGGCATGGTATGGGACTAATTCCTGCTTCTGCATGTCGTAGAAGTCGAGGACTTGCCGGACTATTAACTGAGAGTCCCCGTAGGCTTTAAGGCACTTGACTCCCATGTCGAGAGCCATCTAAAGTCTGATGATTAGAGCTTTATACTCAGCTTCATTGTTGGTCAGGGATTTCATGAGTGCACATGAGTTGTACAACACTCTGCCCTTAGGGGTTAGGAAGATGATCCTAACACCTACTGTGATGGCTAGATTTTGATTATTCTAAGTGACCCTTCGGGAAGTGCCGTCGAAGTAGAGCTCCCAGCAAGGCACATTGGCTGTGAGGGCATTTTACTACTGGAAATGCAAGCCATCTCCGGCTTGTTCAACTGGCTCTGGTCAATGAGACGCAAGGGTGTAACGACCCAAGATCTGGATACCAGGAATAACCTAATACCATTCGAATCCTAACACACCACCCACGAGTCGGAGGGCTTGGAAGGGCTAAAAGGTGTGTATGGAGGTACATAGAAATATAAAATAAAGCAGGAACATCTATAATTAACAGTTTAAATGACAAAAATAAAATTACATTTTCAATTAAACTACAGAGTTTAGTCCAAATGAACTACAGTCTACAGTAAGGGAACGTACCCAATGTCGAGTGAACACTCGGCCCGACGAGCTAACAACTACGAACCTCCGCGTTGCACCTCTGAACCTTGAGGAGGAACCACTACACCTGAAAAGTAAGGGGTGAGCCTCCAATCACTGGCTCAGTAGGGGTCTTGTGGAATCCCAACCATAAAAAAACGACGGTAAAAAAAAAGTAGCACTAACAACAAACAACAATAGGAGCAATAGCCATAGGAGGAATAGTAAACGCGACCTCGGTAGTTGATAAAACCATGGCTCTATAACCTACTCCTACCAGCACATAAAGCAAATCCTGATCTCGTAGTCGGGGGACCACAGGACTAACGGGAGAACCTTGGCTAAGCTGTTAGAAGAAACACCATGGCACCTCTATTATGGAGGCCTGTCCTCATAGACGAAGGCCCAGCCTAAGACCACGCAGTCTGGGAGCACGATCACGACCTCTCCATCGTGAACCTTACACCGTCCAAGGAAAACCCATGGTAATCCCTACCGAAAACCCTGGACCTCTCTATCGAGAAAGCACATGGGAATTACTTGTAGAACCACGTCTCGTAGATGGAAAATGAAAACTCGAGTCACAAGAGCCTCATCACGTGACGGGAGTACAGCCCACTAGAAGCAAGGCCGGATGCATCCCTTGACGACTAATTAGTTCGTGCCTCAGGTGTCTCCCTACTCACCCAAGACGGACATTGAGACACCATACCAGCAACCATAGAATAAGGGTCTAGTCGGGAAAGTGCTCATCAGCACGTGTCCAAAGTCCTTGACTATGTGTGCACACACTGACTAACTATACTATGTCAGGCTCTCTAGCTAGTTTTCTTTTTGGCTCGAACTCGAGCCGCTACAGGGGAGGCCCTACGACAACCAACCTAAAAATCATCTCTCCCAGGTGTATCGCTCCACCTACTCCCAGGTGGGTTGGCACACACGTGCCCAGTCAACTACAACTAGTGGGGGGCACTAAGTAAACGACTGTCGACAGAAACGACTGAAATATGGATAGGCTACTCACAAGCCAGCCATAATTAGCTCAGAAAATGGGTAGCACAATGCCACCAGACTCTGGGCAGTCCACTAAACCTATTAAACCCAATGGCCCTTGAGTCGTAGGACTCAGGGTCAAGGCCGTTACACAGGACAGCTCCATGCTATCAATCTGGCCTATCACTAGGTCAAAAATCACGATAATATAATTATTAGGGTGGCTCACGACTGTCAACCCTAATCCCTTTCCAAAGGGAGGCTAAGAAACCCTCCAGCCCCAGACTAGGTAATCAGACTCGCTGTCCACAGGCCATACCATAGCCCACATAGAAATCATTTTCTAAAAAAGCTATCGGCGTGTGGGAACGACCCTCTGCACTCAGGCCAATCCACGGGGACTCGATTAAGCATAACATAAATGCCCAGTACACAAGAGGGTCACCCAGACCCTTAAAACCTATAGGCATGCTAATCGAGGTGAATCGATACCTCCAGACACCCAAAAATATGGTCACAGTCCCCACGAGATGTCCAAGACAACCACGGGGCCAAAGGTCGACCATTGGGTCTCAACCTTGTCGACCGGGGCCAAATGGGCCAAGACAGGGTAGATCGGTTGACCAAAACCCCTAGGTCGGTTGACCAACAGGGGTCGGTCGACTAGCCCCAAATGGGCGGTCGACCACCCAATAGCCCTGGGGTGCCTGGCCCAGATTAGTCGACTGATTTGGGTAGTTCGGTTGACCGAACTGGCCAGAGTTCCCCTCCATGGCGAATGCCGTTCGGTCGACCAATGCTAGGGGATTGGTTGACCGAAATCGGCAGGGAACGCACTAGGCTCAACCTTGGATCCCGGTTCCATGCCCACTCAACCCTGATCGAGGGGGAAAATATTGGGGACCATTCCCCAGGTCCCAAAACAAAAAAAGGGAGGGAAATAAGTGAGAAAATCTCACTCGATCTGACGAATCCGTCGCATGCCCTAAAATATGGTTTTAACCCCCCGGCGTGAAATAAACCCCGCTCAGCTCACCTCGGCCTACCAAAATCATGGGAAAGGATGTACACAGGTTAGGGAACCATCCCCCTACCTCCACTGAAGATTACGCGCGTGATAACGCGAAAGTTCGTCATTTAAAACACGCATATTAATCTTAAAATTTTCAACTCGCACTAGATGAAAGTAAGACGTAATAAGGTGGCGAGAAGGGTCGAATCTACAGGGAAGAAGAGATTTTTAGAGTTAAAAATCTTGGAGTCCTTTGAAAAACACTTGTGATTTTACTTTGCTTAAAGAAAATAGTGAAATGATGAACAAACCAAACACTTAATTAAAAACACCTGTGGAACGAAAACCAACACCCTGAGCCCTCGGTCAGGGGACTACCAGACCACGAACCACCCTGGCTACGCCGCCAAGGGAACCATCATGACACCACTATCGTGGAGGCCTATCCTCACAGACGAAGGCCGACTCTGAGACCACACGGTCCGGAACCACGATCATGACCTCGCTGTTATGAACTCTATACGTCTAGGGAGAATCTTCAGTAACACCCACCGGAAACCCTAGACATCTACATCGGGAGGACACCCAAAAACTACACGCAAAATCACATCTCACAGATGAGAAATGGGACTCAAGTCATGAGAAGCTCACGTTACGTGATGGGAGTACCTACCCACCAGAAGGAAGGCCGGAAGCATCCACTGATGTCTTACACCGCGCCACAGTGTCTCCCTATACGCCCTAGGCAGAAACTGAGACACGCACCAAGTAACCACGAACAAGGACTAGTTGGGGTCGCGCTCGTCAGCACGGGTCCGATGCCACCAACCACGTGTGCACACATAGACCATGCGCTCTAGGTCAGGCCCTCTAGCTGGTTTTCCCCCCAGCCCAGACGCATGTTGCGAAGGCGAGGGGCCCTATGGTAACCAGTCTAAAAAATGTCTCTATGGGTCACGCTCTCCACCACCCCCAAGTGAGTCCGCATACGCGTGCGCAGGAAAGCTACGACTAGTGGACGGGTCACCAATGTGAATACCGAAAGTCACACACACACTCATTGAGAGTAGCACAGAGTAACAGGTCGCTCAAGGCCACCAGACACGGGACAACCGTCTAGACCTAAAGACCCGACGGTCCTTGAGTCCCGAGACTCAAGTCAAGACCGTCGTACAAGGACAACTTCATGCCATAAATCGGCCCTACTCCTAAGGCCAAAAACCCTCGGTACGATAATTCATGAGGCAGTTCACAACTGCCAAGGCCATTCTCTCATAAGGGAACTCGAGAAACCTCCAATCCCAAGCTGGGTGGCTAAACTCACAGTCCAAGGGCCGGACACATGGCCCACACGGAAAACACTTCCCTAAGAAGCCAACATCGTGCGTGAATGGCCCTCCGCACTCATACCGATACACGACGACTCGATCTAGTAAAAACACGAAGGCCCAGAACACGCGGGGTCACCCAGACCCTCGAGACCCACGGGCGCACTAATCGAGATAACTCGACACCTCCGGACACCCCAAAAATACGAACACGAAACCCTCGGGGTGTCCGGGACATTCGCGGGGCCACAAACCAACCAGGGGTTGAATCCTGGTTTCACCGGGGCTCCAAACAGCTCGAGTAAAACATGAAAAATGATGAGCAAGAATGCACCCACTATTGGCGCTGCGATCATGAACGCGCCCCTCCCGAGGGTCGCGATCTGATTGGAACGCGACCAACGCAATGGTCACGATAATATAGAACGCGGTCTCCTATAGGACCGCGACAATAAGTTGCGGTCGGTTCCTCGACCACGATCTGCAACATGCATCACACAGGAACGCGGTGGTTGCCACCACTGCTACATTAACGCGGTTTCCACCACAACCGCGACCTCAATGGATGCGACCGATCGATGGGGTGCAATCTCAACCGCCATACTATTCATCTTCTCCGATGAACATGCCCATACGATACGTCATGTTCCTTAAGAACGTGGCTTCTGTTACGACCGGGATATGAACCCGAGCCCGAAAATGTGAATTTCGACGAAAAACTCCATTCCTCGCCCCAATCACCCCCAGACGATGGGAAAAACAAGGGGAAACCCTTCCCCAACCTCTCTAGCACCGAGAGAACCCAATTGAATCCCAAAAATGTGATCAAAACGAGAGATCCGACGCTCACCCCAAAATCATGCATTTTGACCCCAGTGAGAAAATAAACCCTCTCGGCTCACCTCGGGCTACCAAATCCCGGGGAAATAAACTACAGGGGCCAAGGATCCATCCCCCTACCTCCATTGAAGATTACCCGCGTCGAGGATGCCGATCCACCTTGAAAACACCGTTTAAACCACCACCAGCTCGTGATCTCATGAGCCGCCTCCACCATCGTGATCCTCGTCCCGTCCGCGTCGCTCCTCGCCCCACGAGCCTTGCCGCCTCATCCTCGTCCACCTCCATCGGCCGCCCAGAGAAGAGAGGGGGAGAGGAGAGAACGTGAGAGAAGAGAGAGGGAGAGGGAGAGAAAATGAGAGATGGGGAGAGAGATTCTTCTAGTTCATGTCTTGTCACTTGGATTCTCATTCGTGTGTTTTATCGCATTTTCTATTACCTTATTCAATAGAGTGAAAATCTAATTACTTAAAGCATGCCTCCATGTGGATGCGAAGATACCTACTGGACAGTGTACTCATTACCCTACTTTCCATTCTTTTCAGGAAGCTCAAGAGAGTCGGATTCAGGCTCTAAAAGTGATGGGTCCAAGAGTGGAGATGAATGATGTTCGAGAGAAGACCTAGCTTGTCCTTAGTCATCAAGTTGGTCTAAAGTGTTGTCATGTAATTTTCACTTTATTGAGTCATTTTGTAATTTTTATTTTTTCTTGAGTCTAGTAGGTGAAGAGTCAACCATATGTACTTGAATCATTATTATCAATGAGAATTAGGATTTTGTCCAAATTCTGGTGCATGAGAATTAGAATTTTGTCTAAATTCTTGTGCATTCCTCTTATGTGGATGTTATTGCACTCTGATTACATTACTATCTTGAGGCGTATTACTGACTGATCACGTTTTCGAGTTGCTTCCGCTATACATACATGGCTTGGGGCGTGATAGGGGAGGTGCTTGTTGTTGCTGGGGTTGAAATGGGTGAGGCATGTTGTTCTGAGGGAGGCCATTTTGTGGTGAGGGATGATAAGGCTGTGGGGCTTGCTGATTTTGTTGGAAGGGACATTCTGGGTTCTGTGGAGGCCTTGGGTTGACTAGTTTGTTGGAGCTGCCAACTGCACTCACTTGTTCATTTGTGACGACCCCTTCCGTCACCCCACCTTGAACACTGGTATTTGTCTTCCTAACCACTCTTGTCTTTGGCGGTTCAAACATGTGCATGAGAGGGGAATCTTTTAATTGGGTATGAATATATCGGGCCCTCTCATACAACTCTTCCATTGTGGTAAGTTTGTTCATTGTCAAAATATGTCAAAATTGGGGGGTGGCATTAGACACGATCATTCTGACTTGTTCTAGCTCCGAGAGGGTATCTTTTATCCTCTCTGCCAGGGACCTCCACCTGTCAGCATATTGGATGAAATCTTCGTCCGACCTCATTTTCTCGACCACTAGGTCAGTAATGGAGAGAGAGGGACTGACCCTATCCCAGTACTTCTGTAAGAATTTCCTTTGCATTGCATCAAAGTTCTCGGCCTCACTTGGCTCTAAGGAATAGAACCATTCTAATGCGGAGCCGTCCAATGATCTCTAAAAAAGTAGGCCAGGGATCTCTGATCATTTTGCCAGAAAGAGGATTCATACATGAAGCCCTTAAGATGGATAAAAGGGTTGCTAGTGCCATTGTACTTGCGATACATAGGCATTTTAGAAGGGGAAAGATGGAATACCAGAAGGACCGGCAGGGAGACCTCAGTGGTGGACTTTACGTCCACCATTTTCTTTAGATCCCAGAATTACTCATCCATTTTGTTTAGTTTAGTAAGGAGGGACTGGGTGAGCGCATCCATAGGTGAAGGTGACGCTTGACACTAAGGATGAATAGGCCTCCTAGAGGCCCAGGAAGGGAATCTCAAATGAGAGGAATATTGTGGCCTGCTAGTAGATGGACCTGGTTGAAGTGGTGTATGAGCAAAGGCTGAGGTTGGAGACTGTGAGGGGAATTGGAAAGAGGGAGGCTACTAACTTGCCTATCCATGAAGTGAAGGAGAAGGAATGACCTGTGCTGGCTCCTGGAGGGGAATGGTAGCCGGAGTTGGCTCCTGGGGAGCGGGAGAAATAGTTTTCCCCTTCAGGATGGCCAAAAGGGCTCGGAATTGCTCAGGAGCATGCTCCATGTTAGCGAGGACACCCAACAGGAGGAGATGTCCTGGGATGAGGATGCCTCCCCAATAGTGGTTTGCACCTCACGAGAGGGCTGCACCTCACGAAAGGGCTCGGAGGATGGTCCTGCACCCATACCGTGGACACGTTGCTCACCTGGGTGGCCAGGATCCAGGTGGTACTCCTCAAAAGACTCGTGGGCCAGGTCATACATTTGGGGCTCATATTCAAAATCCCCGGCCTTAAACTCCTCATAACCATATCAGGCCATTTTCAGAACTTTGTCGAAACGCAATAACATGCACTAACAAACAAATAACAGAGATTATCAGACAAGTGGATGCTTTCACACCCTTTTTTTGTTTTTCTTTGAATGAAAGAAAGTGATTTTTTTAACAAATCTGAAGTTCACACAAAGGGGTAGGTTATCTGAACAACAATGGTGCGAGAAGAAATAACAGCATCGATGGAAATCTTGCCAGCAAGCAAAGAGATTGCCACCAACCTCACTTGAGAAGAAACTGGCACCAATGTGAGGGAACTCTTCTTGACAACCATCTTTGGAAGTATAGGCTCATCAGTCCCAAAGTAGCCCGAGACCAGGACACAGATCGGCATGCGGTAGATGAAATCTTGAATCTTGAAATGCACAATCGAAACCTGACTTGGCTCATTATCTCCCTCGGGAGTAGACCCAAAAGGCACCGAAGGTAGTGCACACCCGCTCCGAGGGGTGGAAATGGATGGAGAAATGGAGGTAAAAGGTATGGAGGCTTTAAATGGAATGGTGTGTTTAGGTGGAGGCAGAGGCAAAGGTGGAGCTTGCTCAGGCTCAGGTGAAGATGATGACAGGGATGGCAAAGGTGGTGGAGATGGCGGGTGTGATGGAATGGGGGTCTTTGGGAGAGGAGGCGGCAAAGGCGATGGTGATGGATTAGGCAATGGAGACGGTGATGGAGATGGCGATGCAGGCAATGGGGGTTGTGGAGATGGAGATGGAGAGGGTGAAGAAGGAAGTAAAGTGGAAGTGGAAGGCCGTAGGGCCCAACATCAACGTATTGATACGACATGCCGAGCAGCATTGGGGGTAGGAGTAGTGGCAGTGGAAGTGGGGGAAGTGGAGGCACTAGCCTTAGCAAGGGATTGGGTAGGCGGAGGTGATGGAGATGGTTTATGAGATGGCGAAGATGGTATAGATAACTAAGCAGGTGATGGAGTAGGTGCATCGCTAGATGAGGGATCACAGGGGTGCCCCTAGCCTTGTAGAGATAGAGACGGCTGCCTGGGCGGTGCTTCTTGTTGCTGCTTGCTACGAAGGTCTGAAATAACTTTATGCATGACGGACCAATCGATCCTCTTCTGATCTTCCAAGTCATAAACAAACTCCCAAAATTTGGGGCAATCTTCAACCAAATGCCCCTGCTGGCGGTGATAATCACAAAATTGAAGTAAATTCCCGACCACGGGTCAGCAAGGCATAACCGGAGGGAGCGACAACGCGTGAGTGGCCATCAAAGCCCTGAAGATATCTGTGAAACACTCCGGCAACGGAGAGTGAGGAGCCTGCTTCGGGCATGGCGAAAGCCGAGGGGTATGGGGTGGAGATGGTTGTGGCGGTTGCGTAGGCAAGGGTGCACGGTTAGTGGAAGGACTCAGTAGAAACGTATGTGGAGCGGGATGTGGAGGAGGTATGTAGACGGCATCCACCTGCTCGGGGTGTGATGTTCCCTTGACCGGAGGTGGAGGTTCATGCAGATATGAAATGGCGGAGGGCTAACTGTGGATGGCGGCAGGTTGACTCAGGGAGGGTTGATGTGTGGAGGTATATGGGTATGTAGGAGCGGAAGGCCGACCCATGGAAGGATATGCGATGGAGGGCAGACTCGTGGAGGGCTGACTAATGGGAGATGATGGATAGGAAGCATATGTGGGCGTAGAAGGTGAAAGAGACTCGGGGTCAAGAGAACCTTGGAGTTGTTGGTGGATGAAGCGGGCTCAGCTATATAGTTATTGCCAGGAGGTGATGTCATTAAGGGCTAAGATGAATCGGTATTCCAACGTTGCATTAGATATCAACATCTTGATCTGCACCGGCTCCGGAATGTGCCCCGGGACTTACGCGGCAAGGCGACGCCAGCGGTCAGTAAAGGTGCAAAAATCTTCGTCGGGCTTCATCATCTCATGGGCCAGATCCAGAACAGAGAACTTGGGCCCAACCTGGTCCTGAAAATGCTGAATGAACTTCTCTTGAACCATCTGAAAATTCACAATCTGCTCTTGCGGAAGAGAGAAAAACCAATCCCGAGCCGGGCCTTGCAATGACAGACCAAATAAATAAGCCATCAAATACTGGTCATATCGAAACTGGGTCGATTCATACAAAAACTCCTTCAAGTGCACGTAGGGGTCATCGACTCCACCATAACGGTGATATGCAGGGATTTGGGAAGATGGCGGAAGCCGAAGACCTTGAAATGCGAATGGAACACTTGAGGAAGACTTGGGATCAATTCGGCGTTGAAGCTCATCAAGTTGGCGCGGGACTTGAGCAATCATCTCCTGAGTAGGGGGAGACCGAGACTGACGTAGGCCAGCTTGAGCAAGAAATTGTGAATTAGGACCAGGATTATGATAAGAGGTGAGCAACCTTACAAGATACCAGCGCCAGAGGTCAGGGGACTCCAGATCCCTCCTCCATCAAGGTTATATAACCAAGCTGGGGGAAGTAGCAGCACTCCCTCCTTCTTGGAATTCCTGAAGACATCTAGGGGCAAGCAACCATGTCAGGAGGCCAGACATATCCTTTCCACCTCATCAGCCTTCTAGCCAGCCAAAAGAACAAAGGGCCAGGCCAGTAGCAAATACCAAGGTGCAGTTAGGTGACATTGCCATACTGCAAGAAGAATCAGACCCAGGGTCCAATGAAGCAGGTGCATCAGGAACCGTTGCGCAAGATTCCTCCAAACCAAGATGGGCGGAGGAGATGAAGCTGTCAAATCTTCAGGCCGGAAGCCGGGTAGTGAAGCTTCTAAAAAACCTCTCGGCAAGGTTCACTATTTGGGAGATTCTTTCTCTAAGTGAAGAGACTCGGCAGGCAATTATTACTACCTCATAGATGCCTGCTCAGTATGAAAACTGCCTAGTCGATGCATTGTCGGGGGAAAATGTAACCTTCACCGAAGAGGATATGCTGCTACCTACTCTCAGTCACAACAGACCCTTATATATGCGGGGGCAACTGAACGGCCTGCCGCTAAGCCAGATTCTTATAGACCCGGGCATAGCTGTCAATATACTATCTTACAGAATATATCAAAAATATTATTTTAATGTATACCTTGATAAAGTTGGGGATATGCGGATGGTCGGCTTTAATCAGAAGTGTGAAACCCCACTAGGTGTGACAGAATTTACTCTTACCAAGGCAGATTTCACAACAAAAGTCCAGTTCCATGTCATTAACTCTAATACCACATACAAGGAGCCGCTTGGCCACCCTTGGTTGCATGAGAACTTGGTAGTGCCGTCTACATTACACCAGTGCATCAAGTATAATCATGATGGAAAGGAGGAGAGGATATTTGCTAACCTCCACCCGTTCGAGGCTTTCAAATGTTATATGTTGGATGCACCCTTTTATAAAGAGCAACCATAAAAGACCCCCAAGGCAAAGACTTCCTCCAAGTTAACAAAAACAAATTCTAGTGATGACTGGTTTCCGCCACCACCAACAAGCTATATTAGCCCCCAGACAGTGTCACACATTGCCTGCTCGAGAGACGTGGGCAGAACTGCACCTCCCGCCATCTATTCGAGGACAAATGAACCCGAGGTTGACAAGCATTATGGACATATTAAAGTCCCGAAAGGCCTCACCAAGCCGATAGCCGGCCTTGACCACTGTACGATCATGCCCATCAAGATGCTAGATATAACCCAACCTGAATGCCCCACCAGTCTGCTTTACACGGCTAAAGAGCATGCTGCACAGGAGGACACTGATTGTTGCCTCCAAGAAGACCTGGAGAATCCCACAATCCCCATCTAAGGACTGACCTTCATCTCGGACAAGGTGGCAGAATTGTTCATAAAATAACATGTTCCTTCTGAACAGTCCCAGAAAAAGAAAGAAGCCTTCCAAAGCTTTGGTATCCTGCCAATCTAGACAAGGAGCTAAGGCATGTATCCCAACACCCGGGGCTAGGATTTTCACTGGAAGAATATTACTACAGTGGATGTTATGAGGTAGACATAATCTATGTACTTCCCTCAATAGATGAAGGTTTGTCGGGGGCAACATATGATGAAGACCCGGCAGAAGCTGGACAAGGCCAAGCTCTTCAACTACAAGACCAAGGGCCAGAAGTCGCCACCACCTATAGATGTTGGGAATAGGTCCGCTGCGAAGAAACGGCCTTACAGGTCAAATTTGACACAGCTAACAACAATGAAGCCCTAGGAGCAGCCAGTTACTCCTGCAACCCTCCTCTTGCAATGATGATATGCCCCAAACCGACCAACGAGGTTGCTATCGCAGTTGGTCAAATCATCTCTGCTGATGAAGACATAGCCAATGGGAAACAGGCTATCCCTATCAAAATTGCAGTAATTCAAGCCACTCAAGAAGCAAGGCCGTCCCCGTGTCCGAGGGAGCTAAAATATTATGCTTCTAACTTAGCGATGGGCAAATCCCATCCTGACAAAGCTAATGATTGGCCATACGAGAGCAAGGCTAAAGGGGATTTATCAGAGGGGGAACCCGCATCACTGTCATCGCCCAAGTTGCAATTTCCTGAAGGAATCTGGGGGCAGCATGATGAGGACATCGAGGTTCTGGAGCTCGACCTCTGCGATCCTCAGAAGATGCACAAAGTAGTGGTACTGTTCCAGACTCAGAGAACGCACCGGTTCACCCTGCATAGCATTCTGAAGGTCCGACCGATAAAAACACATGAAAATCGCTAAACTCAATCTAGGACGCCCAAACGAGATCTGAAACCCATGGATCCTGATCCGAAGAATATCCGAAGAACCTGGGGCATCACACATAACAACCTGCCACTACGGCCATGTTGCAGCTAAATATTTGGAGGTGCTTGCTCCTTTGTATCACCCTCTTGGCTGGCTGCCCAGGGAAGGTTAGCCTATCAAACACCGAGACCCTCGGTGTAACTTGTTCACGAAAAGATGGTCCATAGCGACCGAACCCTTCATCTACAACTTTTTTCAGGTTGACTTGCACTCCCCAATCTTCATCTTCTGCAGCGCTCATAGCCTCCAAGAGCGGTTGCATCCCTTGAAGGGTGTTCTCGAGGTCTCGAAAATATCCTCAGACGGCCTGAGTAATGTCATCTTGCACATCTATGGGGCAGAGTGTAGATGGTGACATCCTGGGTTGAGCCGGCAATCTATAAGCGAGCCGCCATTGTTTGGCTATCTTGCCACATCTTTTGCTCTGAGCATTAACATTTGCTTGCCGACCATAGGCCTGGAAGGCTGGTCTGTGAGGCGTCGAAGCTGGCACCTCAATTCTTTCTTCTTCTTCTTCTTCTTCTTCTTCTCTATCAAACCTAACAATTTGAATAGCTTCTAGTTGAGTAGTAGTGGGGGCCCACATCCACTTAGGCACCCACACTTGTTTAATTTTGGTTGGCTTCGGGGCCAAACCTCCCCAAGATCTAGACTTCAGATGGTCTGTTCTATCTTTGGCCAGTGCTTGAAAAGAGTTTCACATTGGTATAGCTGCAATCACTTGGTCAGGAAAAATCCTGGCCTGTCAGTAGTTCCGAAACATGCAGACTCCTTCGATTAACACGGACTTGCTTGATGTCGATAGTCAACCTCACAGTACGCCAGTATTCTTTCTGGCCACCCTTCTGGCTACCGATGAGTGCTTCTTGTTGTTGGAAGCATGGGACTGGACGTGGTGGATGTTGTAGCCCACTACAATAGCATCAGTCAGGATCGCCTTTGCAGCAATGATTGGCTCCATCTCCTACACATCCAGGAGCTTTTTTTTTTTGATAAACCGCCTAAGGCATTTGTTCTGGTCAAGTGCACCTATCCCCAGGAGGGAGAGATGTACCCACTCCCCCAAACCAGACACCTTTGGCCAAAATTTTATTCAAAGGAACCGGATTACAGTGGTTGCAGGGCATACCCCTGAGATACAACTCTAGAACCAAATAGAAGACAGAGAAAGAAAAGAAGAAAAGGCAACAAGGTTATGAAAATCTAATGGCGGGGATGCCATCCTTATCCGTAACCAGCGCCCCTCTAGCTTTATCCAGTAAATCCTTGTAATGGAGAAAAACCTTGTTGTTTTAATGCGAGCAGGCAAAGTTCGCTAGCGCATCTGCCACCCGATTCCCTTCTCTATAGGTATGTCTTACCGGGCAATTGGATAGAGAGACCATCCTCATAATTCTCACCCACCATGGAAGAGTAACCCAGCAAGGGTAGTCTCCCTTGCGAACAGCATCAACCATCACAATACTATCAGAATATATAGCCGACAAAGTGAAAGACCCGCTAGCAGCTAAAGCCAAACCATCAAGCAGTGCTCGTGCTTCAGCCAGGATACTCGAGCCATTGTCGTAGTGGAAAGCAAAGGCGATTTGTAGCTTCCCATGCGGGTCCCAGATACAACCCCCACCACCACATGGACTAGGATTCCCCTTCGATGCACCATCAACGTGGAGCGTGAAAAGGCTTAGCAATAGACAGCATTTGGCAAGAATTAGAGGTTTAAGTTGAACATGGGGCCTGAGGTTATAGAAGCCTAGGCAAGCTACTTGTTCAAAAGAGACAGGATAGTGGAAGTCCAATTTGACCATAGCATTACTAAGAGAAGATAAAATTGATCTTTTGATATGGAGAATATTGCACTACTGACCTTTGAACTGCCGTGAGCATCTCGACTTCCATATCTCCCAAAGGATTAAGATGGTGGCATAGAGACCACAGAAGCTAATGTGATGGGGACATCACCTCCCTTGCCCACACTCATGGCTCGTCTCCTCACCTCAGACACATCTAGCATGGTCTAGTTAGACGAGTTTGGGACTCGAGGATGGGCATTGGCAGTTGTCGATTATGGCTCGTGTTGTGGCTCTTGGTGTGGTGTGTTGCAGTTCAAGGAATTGCCGTGGTGGTGCATCAAGGGATGGTGTGATCGTGGTCCGACGTGACACTCGCCGAGTGTGTCGAGGGCACTGACTTGATGGAAGTGACAATTTTCTCGATGCTGGAAGGTGCTGTTCCCAGCATGCGTGAGGTTTAAGGCCAGGTCGAGCGCAGAGTTTTTTCATTGGTCGGAGGTGTGTTGGGTTTTCCTTTGGTTGGAGAGAATCTTTCTTGGCTAAGGTTCACCATCTTGCATCGTGTGTTCGGATTAGTTGGCCTTTGTGTGCCATGAAGTCCGTGCGAGACGTGCTCCCTGTCTTGGCAAGGTGGTTGCCTATAACAAGTTATGCTCGTTCCCTTGTTGTGTAAGGGTATGTTGGCGCTATTCCGGAAGGACGAGTGCCGATTGGGCGGTGTTCGTGAGGACTTGAGGCTAGTGTTGTGATCCCCAATGTGTCGAGGATCGGAGCCTGCAGAGTGTAGAGGATTGTTGGGATGGCGGATCCTGAGTTGGCACTGTGATGGCTGTGCACGTAGGTCTAAGTGCGCAGTGAAAGCGTGGTGGGCCCATGACTCACTGGTCTGAGATCGTAGCATTGGTTGCTACAGGTGGATTTTTGTGGTTGAGAAGAGCATTGGAAGATTGGTTCCTCGGTAAGCGTTGTCTCCGACTGTGTGAGACGTGTTATTGCTGTGCCATTGCTTGAGATATTGTGGTTCATGGCACTAGCAGGGTGGAGAATCTGGAAAATATGTTAGCAAGTGTGCCGCATGAGTACCTTATTTTTATGTTGGAGGTTGTGTTTTCAGATGAGATAGGTGATTTTTGGAGAAGTGATCTCTTGCAAGATTATAGATCTCGATTGGTAGCTGCGAGCGGCTGGTGGTGCTAGTCGAGTGATCGGCTATGGTAAGATGTGTGTTGCTTGAGGACCCGTGTGCACTGGTCGTGGTGTTGTCAACCAGGTTGTCGTGGATTTGGATGGCACTTCCCTCCCCTAGAGATGTGTGCCGTGAGTTGTAAGGTGTTGCATGTCCCATGGCTCTATGGTAAGAGTGGAAGTCGGGATGGGTAGGCGTCCTTTGGGATCGTTCTGAGGTGAAGGATTTGATGAGACAGGATGAAGGATGATGTCGGTGTGCGGAAGTCTCTAAAGAAACATCGGCGTTGGAATGGTGATCCCTTATCTGTGACCAGCATGGGAGGACTCCCTTGTAAGTCTGAGTCGAGTGAGGTAAAGACCAAAGACACCAAGGTCCTATCATGTGGTTTCGCCATACTCCCCTGAGAGGGTAGAGTTGGTGTGAGGTTCAAGATCGGATGTAGTGTCTGAGTGAGAGTCAGCTCGAGGTGCGGTGTTGGTCTGTGGAGAGTCAGCGGATGGCTTGTCATGATTTGGATCGTGCCTGTTGGGCTGGCGAAGGTTTTCCGTTGATGAGTGTCTAGCGACCAGTGGGTGGTCTTTCACAGACAGAAGATGTTGCTGGCAATTGTGATTCGAGAATGGCGAGAGCCATGTATCGGTGAGGCCTTGGTGGTCATCTCCGTGATTTGCCTCCCAGATGAGATCTGGGCTTTGTCGATGTTTATCTTCTGGCAGAGTTTACAGAGTGATATGTCTGGCTATCGACTTGCCATGTGTAAGGTAATTCTTGGCGCTGCGCCGATGATCTGGTTGCGGTCTATTGAGATGGCTGGGTGAGCTGATGGATGCTCTGTATTGGTTGTTCCCTAGAGTCAGGCGTGAAACCAGTCAGCTAGTTATGAAGCTGATGTGTGCTTGTCCGCCAACCATAGGATGGATCGGTAGCTGCTTCTCGTGACGAGGGTTGTGTCTCCTCGGTGAGCGAGATGGTGGCAGCGGTGCCATGATTGGTTCTCATGTTGTCTAGGGTGATGCCAGACTGTGTCCTTTGGTGTATGCCTACTCTAATGACCGGTGTGTACGGCGTGCGGAGCAAGGTGTCATTCATGATTGTAGTCTAGTTGTGTCCCTCATGATAAGAGCTTTTGTGAGAATCGAGGTTTTCTGTGCTGGGGCTCTGACAGCATTCTCAGTTGGATAAAGGTGTTCTCCCCTTGTGGCTTAGCGTTTGTCCTGAATTTTGAGGACGAAAATTCTTTAAGGGGGGAGGTGCCTGCGGGCTGGCTGGGCACCACGGTGGGCTATGGTCGGTCGGTCTCTTGGCTGCCGGGTAGGCCTCCGGCGGCGTTATCTCTTCGCCTATCGTAATTATTTCGCCTATCTTGCTCACATTGGCGCTCTCTTTCACTTAGATGAAACTATCTCATCTTAGGTGTTATTAAGTTTTCATAGGTGCTATTGTAGGCATTGGGAAGTTGATGGATAGGGTCAGGCTTGTGGCACTTTGCTCCCCTTCTGGACGTTAGCTCCCTTTCTAGTGCTACTGGTACCCTGACATGTGAAGTATACAGTCAGAACACAATGATGTGATCGCCAGGGAATTTTACCTGATTCCCACAAGATAGATGATTGCGCGAAGGTGCCTCAAGGAGGGAGTCTACGGGGCCCTGACTTCTCCATGCTCGGCCGACCAAGGACGGAGAGCCCTGCATAGTCTAGAGTGCTGAAAGTGTTGAGACCAATAGCAAACACAAAAAAAAAAAATCACCGGTTAGGACTATAAAGCATAGTACATATTCTGAGTAATCTGAGCACGAAAGATGTTGGCGGTGAGATTACCTGGAGGAGTGGTTGGGAAGGGGGGATGGCCGAGGCTTTCAATCACCCACCTTTCTGATTGTTTAATTTAAACCTTTATGATAAGGATTCTAAGAGAGAGTTTTCTAATATGCAATGAAATATATATGCACCGAAGAAGATAGATGCTACACAGGTATATGGAAGCAAAAATCAAGAAGCAGTGAGGATCAAACCAGGAGGTAGCCAAAGAGTTGGCTGCCCAGTAAATTGAATGGCCTAGTCGATGGCCATCCATCCTTCTAGGGGAACATAGACCCAGAAAATGTAAGCAAATAGAGAGAGCACAAAGCTAACTAACTAATCCCCCCTCTCACACTGGAGGAACCTTTCTAGCTCTAGCCCTCAGGAGACCCTTGTCTTCGATCACTTTCCGATCGCCACTCTTCGACCACCCTCCTTCCGTTTGTCTCTCTGTTTTCTCCCCTCCGTCTTCTCCCTCTCTCCCCCTCTCCATCCTCCCTTTGTCCCTGTCATCATCTCCCTCCTAAGAGTTTTGTCTCTGGGTGCACCTTCTAGGAGCTTCCAGCTACGTGCCCAGATCATGGGCAATGAGGTCGAAAGTGGGGGTCGAACGGGGGGAGTGTTCAAAGCATGGGACATGAGTGTGGAACGTGGGTGTTGACCAACGGTTGCAGCTAGGAGGCTAGATCACTGGCCGTTCACAAGTAGAAGGCGACCAGGTTATTGGCCATTCACAAGTAGAAGGCGGCCAATTCATTGGTCGTTCACAAGACCTGGGTGGCCAAGGCGGCCAAAGCCTTGGCTGCCCAGCCAACCTAGGCGGTCATCAACCTGGCTGCCCAGGCCATGGGCTTTTCAACCCTTCTTTGCTTCGATCAAGGCCAAATAGGGTAAGGTGGGTTGGACTTTAAACACAAGACATCAATCAATCCGAGGAAAATGATAGCGTTAGTGATATGAAGGTCTAACTAGAGGTCTGCGGGATATCTAAAATTAGGCATCTACAAATGTCCTGCTGGAATGCCCATTTTGGAAGGGAGCCTGACGGACTGATAAATGGGTATTTTGGTAAAGAAATAAGTCTAATTAGGACATCCCGCTCAAGGAGATTCTTGAGCATAAATTGAGCTTTGCATAAGAACATGCAAACATAATGCGATAAGATAGGTCATTCAAAAGGAGAGGAAGGAAAAGCTAATCTAAGAGGGCTTGTATCAGCATTCCAAGGGAGCCCTAGGCAATCACACGTGAGACTTGGGCACACTCTAGGATGCATCGCAATGCGGCCCAAGGAGATACAAGACACATAAAAACATGAGTGAGTAAGTAAATCAGGTTAAGGTGAAAATGACCTTCAAATCTCAGAATACTCATAGCGATCATATACAAAACACGCTTTCGACCTGTTGAATCAGAGTGGAATCACGTAGACTCGTTCATACAAGTTTAGCAGAGTTGAGAAACATGGATGATTAACGTAGGGAAGAGAAACCATGGGGAGGTCAATGCTACCCACGCTGCCTCTTCAGTTTCGCTGAGTGATACCCATGTGTCATACATGCCCATTTTTCTTCTTTTTTTGAGTGTTTTGATTTGTTATGACTAAAAAGGACCTACATGATGCATGCTTGGTTTAAAAAGAAAAACCTATCTTATGCGGTTCTGCACTACACTGTACTGTCAGCGCCATCCGAGTTGTCCGTTCAAAAAAAGAGAAAAAAAAGAGAGAAAAAAAGAGAAGAATGAATGCAAAAGAAAAGAAGAAAGAAAATTATGAGGTCAACAAGGCCTCCCCATCTACCCATGTAGGCAAGGGAGTCCCTATTAGCATTGCATGGTGAATGCCCAAGAGATAATAAAATGACTATATCATCTGCAGAGGTAGGAAGACCATGCAACTACAGCTTCTAAGAACAAGCGTCAAAGGATGACACTTGGCGTAAACACTGGGAGTCCGAGCCGAAGCTGTTTGGTGCACCTCCTGAAGAAATCAATGACCAAAGAAGACAGCTGTTGATCTGATGCATAGCTGTCACTGAATACTCCCCATGGGGACTATGAAATTAACGGTCCCACCGACGCTAAAGAGCCTTCATTGGCCACTAGGCCTCCTGTTTCAAATATGGGTCTGTGCCCATTGAGGGGAACGAAAAGAATAGGCCGTACCGACGCCTCATCCTACGGGGGTACTCCTCGTTTTTCCCACCGAGACTAACCTGCTACCCTTGATTTGGGATCTATGTCCCTGGCCAACACATTATCGTTGCCTTTTGGCATTCGGCCAACAATGATTCAAATTTGCCAAGAGACACCATAGTTGTCTCACGAGACTTTCCCACCACTACCGGCTTGGACCCTTTGCCTATTGTCGGCCCAATAAAATCTCCATTTCCTTGACATAAGGCACCCTACCCTTGTCGAGCTCAACACTTTGACCATCAGTCCCGTCGGGCTGTGTCCATAAAGCCTTTTCCTTGACCAGAGACGCTCCGCCCTAGCCGAACTCAAAAATTACCTTCTGTCCCATTGGGCTAGGTCCACAAAATCTTTTCCTTGGCCTGAGGTGTTGTGCCCTCGCGGAGCTCGAAAATAACCTTTGTCCCACTGGGCAGGGTTCATAAAACCCTTTTCTTTTAGCCCGAGGTACTCTGCCCTCGTCTAAACATCCTTATCTGACGTCATGGCTCTAAGCCTAAGCCGGTAAATATTTTATCTTGACATCATGGACTTCCACCTAAGTCAAGGTATACGGCGTCATGACTTTATGTCTAAGCTGTTAAATACCTTTGTTCGACATCATGGCTCCTTCTGCCTAAGCCGGTGAATATTCTATCTTGACGTCACAGCCCTCTGCCTAAGCCAAGTTGTCCGGCATCATGACTTTACGTCTAAGCCGTTAAATATCTTTGTCCGACGTCATGGCTCCTTCCGCCTAAGTTGTTAAATATTTTATCTTGGCGTCATGGCCCTCTGCCTAAGCCAAGCTATATGGGGTTCATGACTTTACGTCTAAGCAGTTAAATATCTTTGTCCGGCGTCATGGCTCCTTTTGCCTAAGTTGGTAAATATTTTACCTTGATGTCATAGCTTTCTGCCTAAGCCAAGCTGCATGGTGTCATGACTTTACACCTAAGCCGTTAAATATCTTTGTCTGGTGTCATGGCTCCTTCCGCCTAAGCTGGTAAATATTCTATCTTGTCGTCATGGCCCTCTGCCTAAGCCAAGCTGCACGACGTCATGACTTTACATCATAGGCATTAAATATCTTTGTCCGCGTCATGGCTTCCTCTACCTAAGTCGGTAAATATTCTATCTTGGTATCATGGCCCTCCTCCTAAACCAAGCTGCACGGCGTCATGACTTTACGTCTAAGCTGTTAAATATCTTTGTCCAGCATCATGGCTCCTTCCGCCTAAGTCGGTAAATATTTTATCTTGGTGTCATGGCCTTCCACCTAAGTCAAGCTGTATGGCGTCATGACTTTACGTCTAAGCCGTTAAACATCTTTATCCAGCATCATGGCTCCTTCCGCCTAAGTCGGTAAATATTTTACCTTGGCATCATGGCCTTCCACCTAAGTCAAGTAGTACGGCGTCATGACTTTATGTCTAAGCCGTTAAATATCCTTGTCTAGCGTCATGGCCTTCCGCCTAAGCCAGTAAATATTGTCCAGCGCCATGGCCTTCCACCTAAGCCGGTAAATATTCTGCCTTGACATCATGGCCTTCCACCTAAGCCAAGTTGTACGGCGTTATGACTTTATGTCTAAGCCATTAAATATCCTTGTCTGGCATCATGGCTTTTCACCTAAGCTAGTAAACATTGTCCGGCGTCATGACCTTTCGCCTAAGTTGGTAAATATTCTGCTAAATCCCTGTATGGCCTATTCTCTTTGGCTATCATTGGCTTCAGTATATGGGAGTTGTGGTCTGCCAGGAACATGGCTAAACATGAAGGCAAACATATATCTAAGAAAAGTCTACTGCATAAAATTATTGTCCAGGCCAAGCAAAGCTGTGAATTATCTTATTTAAGAGAAGAAAATTTCAGTAGGAAGAACATTCTAGCACACTTCGGAATCAAAGGTGTCAGCACTAGAAGCCCAAAACTTAAAGTTTTTAAATGGCTATGCCCTCCGTGGCCGCTACTTAAATTGAACACTGATGGTGCCAGCAAGATGTCAGGTAGTTCTGGTGGGGGTGGAGTTATTAGAGATGCTACAGGAGATATTATTCTTGCTTTCTCTCATTTCTAGGGTTCATGCAACAGCCTCATTGTTGAAGCAAGATCTCTCCTCGATGGTATCAAACACTTGCGCACTGTGAATGCTGAACTGGCACTGATAGAATGTGATTCAAAAGTTCTTGTGCACATCATCAATAAATAGGTTCATTGCCCATGGACTACTCTCATTTATGTCAGAGAAATCTGGGAAATCCTTTCTCAATGGGATTCTATTATTCACATCTATACAGAAGCAAATTTTGTTGCTGATTCATTAGCTACTTTAGCTTGCACCAATAAGTGTAATGTTTTCCTTTCTTATCATGAGCTTCCCATAAACATTAAGGGTACAGCTCGATTGGATAAGCTAGGTATGCCTAGCGTTCGTCTCATGTAATTATTTAATTTTGATCTTATCAATAATATTTACCTCCTAGTGGTATGATGGTAAAGTGCTTACACTTTCCAAATTACCCCTAGGTAGGGTTTTCCAAAAAAAAATTGAAGTGGATGGTTGCACAAAAATCAAGGCATGTTATGCAAAAAGAAAGCAATTAAAAGGAGAAAGCCTAGTGGAGTTCACCCTCTTGCTCAAACAAATGAAAAATGAAGTCAAACATATCAATTAAGCAAGGGTGACAAATAAGTCCATAAGGGTGAAAAATAGCTGGCTAATGGTGACAAATAGATCACCAAGGTTGTAAAATGCCTTCTAAGTGTAAAAAAGTGAGGGTTGAAGCTGAAAACATGAAAAGCGTAGAAGGAGAGTCCACTCAAGTGGAAATGGAGTTGACTCCATAAAAAAAATGGAGTCATGGGAATAAAGTGGTCATGTAGAGAGTATGACTACTTGAGTGAGAAATCTAATATGGATTCTTTTATCTTTCTTACAGAAATTGCTCTCAACAACCATTACGCATATGTACACTTGATGCATGCCCTCTCTTCTTTTTTTTAAAAAAGCTGATAGAACCATCTTGGCACAAGGGTTGACCCCCTCATCTGTAGGGGTTGACCCCGGCATAGAGTGGCCCTCCCAGACCAAAAATGGTTCTAAAGCGGGTGGCCTGCACAACCACAAAGTTTTAAAATTTGTAAGTGATGCATGCCAATGTCTTGTGCAGGCTATGATCCTTTTATTTATTTTACTTTACTAGAGCATCCCTTCCTCGCATTCCTTTTGTTTGTTCTCTTCCCTTTTTAGACAAGCTGGACTCTAGGGGAAGAAGGGAGTCGACCCCTACACATACAGAGGGTCGACCCTTGCGGCACCCGAACCTAGCAGGCAAAAGGGGATTGAATGCAATGCCGATGTAGTTATGCCCGAACACGTGAAAAATTCTATATGCAACCATGACTTCATGAAATGTTGTGCATGAATGTCGTGTGTGCATTTAAACAATGAGTGGAAGGGAAAACTATTCAAGATTCATGGGGATTCAGTGGCCATGCAGAGCCTATGACTATTGGGATGAGGAGATCAATGGGGATTCTTTATTGTGCATGTAGGAGCTCCCTTCACAGTGGCCATCATGCAAATGCAGACTTAACATATTTTTTCATGAAGCAAATAGAGCCCTTTCTGTGAGGTGAGCAAGCAGAGAGTGCTGCTCAAGGGGTCGACCCCTACAGCGCCATGAAAACAGAATGTGGGGCCACTGCCTACTTAAGGGGTTCTGAAAAAAAAATCTTAGCATAAATTCTTCACATGTTTTTTGTCCTTCCACTCATCCTTCTCTGGAGAAATGTGGTGATTAGTGAGTCATCTCTACTTATCTTCATTTTGAGTAGTTTTCTGAAATTACATGTGTTCCCGCAGCAATTCTTCATGTTATCAGCCTGTGGAGGCCCTGTTCAATTTTTAATTGGGCCTTAAGTTTCAAATCGACGTAAATTTTAGGAGGGGATTCATTCAGCCCCCTCTGAATCTGCACCTAGCGTCCCAACAAGAGCCCAGCGAGTCGAGGAGTTTCAGGGGAGGTTACGTCTGCTTTGTGGGCTCGTTAAGATGCGAGGGCTCTTATCTCTTAATCGCCATCATCCTCATGATCTCCCAGCTCTTAAAGGGCACGCAACGGTCGCATGGATAAGCTTCCGTCAGTCGGTCTGAGCATGTGGAGCTGGCTTCAGGGGGTTTCCCCGAGCGATAGGCGTAATGCACGGGCGGGATGTATAGGGCCTCGTAGTGGCCTCCCGATCGACCTGATGCTCCGACTTTCGAACCCATAGGTCGCCTAGGAAGCGCTTAATCCGAGTGAGTTATTGGACTTAGTGGGCCCTCGGAGGGCAGTCACTTGTGGGAGCTGGGCCTTGTTTGGTCCGTTGGGACCTTGTTTGGCAGCTCTATTTGGGCAGTAGAAATCACGCTCTCCACTTGTTCGCCTCCTCCCGAGCCAATATTAAGCTCGGTTGAGTAGCATTTGGGGCACGTGTAAGTGGTACGAGCTAAGTGGGGACTTCCTCTGATAGGGGCCACTCGTGGCGGCTATCTTGGGAATACACCCGTAATGATGATAATTCTTACGAATTGATGTGTGGAGACCTAATTTTGAAGATTGGAACGTCGCGTTGCTTCCCCGGGGGTTTTATAAGCATAGCGCATGCTGTCGTTCCTAACCTCCATTGTCTAGGGCTTTTTCCACCATCTTCGTGTCTACGAGAGGCCCATGCGCCATGAAGTTACCCCAGATGGGCAAAGTGTGGTGGCGGCCTTCGCGGAGCTTGTAGTGGTTACGGCGGCGACGATTCGTCAACTTTCACCTTCCCCTAAGTCATCCAGCACAGTGTCTTCTTCTTCCTCTTCCAGCTCTCCTGATTGCTCCATGGCAGACCAACATCCCGAGGCTGCGATGCAAGAGTTTGAGCAGACTTCCTAGGCTTTTACTGCACCAACAGAACGTCTTCGCAGCGAGCTGACTAAGGATGAGGTGAAGCGACTGGAGGGCCGATATGGGCTGCCATGGAAGTATCAGTTCTATCCCGTAGAGCCTCATGAGTCTAGTCTGGATACTCGCTCCGACTTCTTCTGTTCCTTTCTTTTGGCCTGGAAGTGCGGGTTTCGCCCATCATTTCGTTGCCGAACTGCTTTGGTTCTACCGACTGGCCCCAGTCTAGTTGGTCTCCAATTCTTACTCTTTCGTGTTCTCCTTCATCTTCCTTTGCTATTCGCATGGGATCGAGCCTTCGTTGGATCTCTTCCATGCATTTTTTGAGTTGAAGGAGCATGCCCACATAGGTAAGGGTTTCTTCTTTCTCCAGGCGAAGAGGGGAAGGAGCTACGTGACTCTCTCTCCCAAAGATTCTTCCCACAAGGGCTGGAAGACCCAATATTTTTGGGTGGACGCAGCCTTGGATAGCGAGGCTTGGAACTTCTTACTGACCCCCAATTTTCACCCTAACATCCCTCCAAAGCTGGCTGTGATTTTCCTGGAGGTGGAGAAGGTCGCTGCCCTCCTTCAAGAGAATCGTTGATCCACCGTCGAGTTGATGACTGAGGCCAACAACGAGGAGTATCCTTCTCAGATGGTGGTGCCTCCAGGTAAAGGCTTCAGAACCATGTGTTGATATTGGGTCACCTCAGCAAGCTTCTTTCTAACTGTCCACTTCTCTTGGTCCAGATTCGAGGCGAGTGGCCGATGCAGAGGTGCCACCGACCGAGGTGGTGATCATTGAGGAGGAGGCGCCTGCCCCTGGTGGACCTCAAGCATCCGGGAGTTCTTCCCGTGCCTGAGACAAGGGCAAGCAGCCTGCCCGAGATGGTTCTTCCGAGCGTCGCGGGGCCAAGTGCAAGGACCCCATGGAAAAAGTGCTGTGGGCCTCGATGTAGGCCGGGACCACTGAGAGGAAAAGGGCGAGAAAGGCAGAGGCCGCTCACCGCGTCAAAGAAGGTGAGCAGCTGGCTCTCTCGACTGTCGAATCAGAGGGGGCCGTTGCAGCAAGAGGAGTCGCGGTCGAGGTGGAAGCGTTCCAGGTAGGGGTGGCCAATGCTGGGGTGCATACTGAGGCTGATGGGGCACAGGATGGCGGAGCTCGATTCAAGCCGGTCAAGGCCGAGGGCTCGCGAGGTGAGGCCACCCCATCCCTGCCGACTGAGGCTGTGGATGCACAGGGCGAGGTGGTCCGTTTTGAGCCAACCGGTGGGGTCCCAGAAGTGGGGGTACTCGGGGAGGATGCCCCAATCTCGGCTGTCCCAGAGAGGACCCTCCTTCTCGCAGCGGGAGCCTTCACCATCCGAGCCTCCCTGTATCGTAGATGTCATTCTGGGATGTCAGAGGCAATTCGAGGAGACCTCTGACGTAGCTCCCCTTCCGTGGTTCTCGAACGAGTAATGGAGGGCGGCTTGATCGTGGCCCCACTTGGGGCCGAGATGGCCGATTTGTATGCTCAGTTAGAGTCAGAGAGGGAATCTCTGTCCTGTGCCCGAGGTGTGTCTGATCGAAAGATCAAACGCTTGACTATCGACCTTGAGGACCTCCGACGGGAAGCATCTTTGCTTAAGGCGCAAGTAGAGTTGAGCTGGAAAGAGGCTCAGGAGGCGACCGAGCAGCTGGCTTACCCTCGCTATATGGTGGGGCTGAAAGATAGGCTTATGGATGCAGAGTGCAAAGTTCAGGCAGAGCGTGATGAGCAATGGAAGGCCGAGCGTGAAGAGCTTGAGGGTCGGGTCTGAGAGGCCGAGCGGTAGCAGGCAGAGGCCAAAGTCGCGTGAGCCCAAGCCGAGCAGAGGCAGTCTGAGGCCAAACGGACGATGACTGAGCTTGAGGCGAAGGCAGATCTGGCCGGGTTGGAAGTGCTCGAGCAATACAAATGCTCAGAGAGTTACCAGGCGGTGCTCCAACAGGCTTCCTTTGCTTCCTATGAGGCGGGTTATCATCGGGGCCCGCGAAAGGGGTTTTCCCAGGGCTACCGTCGAGCGATCGCTTTGGCCTATGAACAGGCGCACAGAGAGCTTGATTTTCCTTCTGGGCAATGCTATGACTTGGACGAGGATACCATGGATTCTTCCGTTCAGTCACCGAGTGAAGGCAGAAGTCGGGGTGCCTTTGTTTCATCCGAGCAATCGCCAACTCCGGCACTCTCGGGAGGGCACACGATCGAGGTAGTTCCCACAGCAGTGGGGTTAGTGTCTGGACAGGCCGTCACTGAGGGTGCGGGGGGTGAATCGCTCACTGCTGAGGATCCTTCATCTACTGAGCTTCATAGTGGGCCCGAGGCTTGATGTACCTTTTTACTTTTTCTTTCCTTTCCTTGAAGTAGCCATGTAAGAACTTTCCTTAGGTCTACCAGTTTTGGTAATAGTAAATGCTGAATTGACTATTCCTTACCGCCTTTGGTGCAATTTGACCGCTGTACTTATAGTTGTTGGAAAGGCGGTGATTCTTTTTGCGAATATCTTGCGTGTCAATTGGTTGGCGTGGCGCTGGTGCCTGTCCATCTCCCTATGCTTTAAATGACTTGCCACTTCGTGTGTTTCCATCGAAGCGGTGTTGGTGGAAAATGAGGTAACTGTCTTAGGGAAAAGGGGTTTCTGCCTTTCTCGATTCTTCGAGGGAAAAATCTTTTAAGGCAACAGCTCCCCTTCAGCTTATAAAAGGCTCCGAAGGGTGTTTCCTCCTCTCTTCACCACTTAAGGCCATCCCTATAGTTTCTCCTCTCCGCAAAGTGTTGTGCTGTTAGTCTTGGTGAAGCATGGTTGCCGTTTCGAAGGACGAAGATGCAGACGGAAGGAGAGAGGAGGGTCCGGCTACTCCAGCTTGAAAGAGGGTCCGACAGTTAGCAGACAGCTAGTAAGAGGATCCGACATGCCGGAGCATGCCACCTTCATACTGCCGAATGCCCCCATCCGTCTGCTTCTACCTTCCTCCTCCCCTCCCCTTTCGGCTTTCCATCTCGTCGCCACGGGGGGTAGCTCTTCAAGCTTCCTCCACACCTCCTTTTTTTTCTCCGCCGTCGATCCCATCGGTGGGGGGCGGCTCGTCAAGCTTCCGTCTTTCACTGTTCTCACATAGCCTCTCCTTTTTGCTTGTTGTTTCCCCTCTTTTCCTTTTCTTTCACTCTTTGGAGGATGCCCCCTATCATTCTCTTTTTAATCATATTCCGTTGGAGGGGGTTCTTCCAAAGAGTTGGCAGAGGAGGCCCTCTCTTGTTTGGGGTGGCATCTGGGCATTCCTTCCTCTTCTTCTTCTAGCACTTGTCCTTTTGAAGTTCTCGAGTAAACCAGGTCAGTCATCCCATTTTTTGAGCCAATTTCTACACTAGGCAGAGTCAATGGCCCACCTTAGGAGTACCAACCGAGTTCTCACCAAGCAAGATCGAGCAAACAGGTTGTACCAGCAGATAATGTACTTTTCATTTTTTTTCTTTTGATCTATACCGTAATGGCCTCAGCCTATCCGATGTATCAAAGAAGCATTAATAAGAAAAAGAGGACTTACTTTTGCTCTATATTGCTTACATGTGCATTTGTGAGAGAGGCTCAAAAATAAAATTTACGTAGTGTTGTCGCATTCCATGTCTGAGGGATGGACGTTCCTTCCATGGTGGCCAATCGGTATGCTCCTTTTTCGAGCATCTCGACCACTCAGCAGGGGCATTCCCAATTAGGGGCCAGCTTGCCCACCGCCTCCAGTGGTCGAGAGGCTTCGGCTTTTCTTTGTTGTGCCCCTGTGGTCATTAGTCTTATGTATCTCATGGTTTTGATAATGGCTAACACTATAAGTCATTGTTGTTTTTCCACTCTCATATGACTGACATACGGGCTCGGCTATAAATATCAAGCTTCTGCGAGAGAAGGAGCTACTACTGTCATCGCTGGAGCCCCTTGGAGAAAAGAAAGAACGTAAGAAGCCAGCTGACTCCAGAACTAGAAGAGAAGAAGTAAGAAGAAGGAGAAAAGCCCTTGGGCATCTTCTAAAGACCAAAAGCTGAACTGTAACTCCACTTCAAGCTACTCCTCGTTCTGCAAAGAGAAGCATTATGAAGGAAGCAAGAGTTCTGAAACCAGCAGACTAAGCTCTCCTCTTTTCAGACAGAAACATCTTCACATGGCCTGAGTTCCACTCACTCTGTCTGAAGTTTTTGTTCTTTTTCTATTTTTTTCCTGACAAACTGTGAACCATCCCTACCGGTTGTTGTAGGAAGACAGATGAAGGTGTGCTCTCATCTGGGTGTTCAGTCCCTACCTGGTTCTGGAGGAAGACAGACAGAGGGTGTCTCTATTTGTGGTTGGCCTTGTGTGCCATAAGCTGTGTATCAGCGATTTAGTGCTGTAGCACTAGGGAAGCCTCACTTGGTTTGAGTGAGGGGTGGATGTGGGACTCAGGTTTGAGACTGATCCACCTTAAAATCCTTGTCCAAGTGATTTGGTTGTGTGTTTGCCCTACGCTAGATGCTTGCCTAAGCTCGTTGCTCATCTTCATCCCTGCATCTTGTGTTTTAGGTTCTTACATTTCTTGGTAGGTGCTTTTATTCCGCTGTAATCTTTTTATATCATGAAAAAGAGGGTAGATCTATTCACCCCTCACCTCTAGATCTGTCATTCCCACACAACACTCTCCACCACTCCCAAGTGGGTCTGCACACGCGTGCGCAGGAAAGCTATGACTAGTGGGGGCTTACTAAACATGAACACTGAAAACCATGCACGCACCCATCGCGAGTCACACGAAGTAACAAATGGCTCGCGACCACCAGACTCTAGATAGCCCACTAGACCTAATAGCCTCACGGTCCTTGAGTCATGTGACTAGGGTCAAAACCGTTGCACATGACTGTATAGCACAATCAATCTAGCCTAATCCCTAGGTCTAAAACCACGATAGCATGATTTCCAAGATAGCTTATAAGCTGTCGAGTTGATCCCTCATCTAGGGGACACACGAGAAACCTCTAGCCCTAGGCTGATTAACTGGACTCACAGTCCGAGACCACACACATGGCCCATTCGGAAACCATCTTCCGGAGAAACCCACATCGCGCGGGGAAGACCCACCGCACTCACACCGACCCACGATGACTCGATCTACCAAAAGCATGAAAGCCCAGAACACATTGGGTCGCCCAGACCCCCAAGACCCTCGGGCGCATCAATCGAGGTAACTCGATACCTCTGGACACTCCCAAAAATATGAACACAGAACCTACGGTGTCCGGGACATCCACGAGGTCGAAGGTCAACTATTGGGTCACAACCGAGTCGACTAGGGCCCACACAACACAAAATGGACACGACTAGCATGAAAACCAAGTGGCGGTCCTCTCTGGGCCGTCACAGCGCCTGGCAGCCTCCTCCGGACCTCAAGGCCTGGCCTAGCAGTCCAGCCAGGACCACAAGGCCCCAGAGACACTCGAACCGTAGGCGGTCGCCTCCCAGATCGCCAAGAAGGGTGGCGGTCCTTGGCCTGACCGCTAGCCATTGGCTGGCGGTTAGTCGTAAGGCCACTACCCTACCCGACCCTGAACGACCATGAAATGGAAAAATGGTCACACCTTGACCGCTAGGCACTGAATGGCGGTCTCCTCGAGACCGCTAAGTTGGGTGGTGGTCTATCGCGAGACCGTAACCCCTGAACCGACATAGGGGACCCCTGGCAGTCTCCATGAGGCCGCCCCATTTGGTAGCAGTCCTTAGAAGGACCGCTACCCCGTCCCGAGTGCGAAAATGTTGAACTCCGCATAAACCTCCATTCCACGCCCCGTTCACACCCATGTAAAGGGGAAAATAAGAGAAAACCAGTCCCCAACCTCTCTAGTACCGAGAGGACCCATTTAAACTCTAAAAATATGATCAAAACACGAAATCTGGCTCACACCCCAAAACATGCATTTTTTACCAAAATATGAAAATAATCGCGCTCGGCTCACCACGGCCTACAAAACTCGCGGGAAAGAAAGTACATGGGTTAAGGATCCGTCCCCCTACCTCTCAGAAGCCCAAAAATCTCTGGATCGCCATCGATCCACGAATGAATTCCAGCCCTTGCCAAATTTATGCAAAAAAGGGAACCAATCGAGCTGGTACAGTAGACTCAGGCAACACCCGAAGAAAAAGATGAACCGCCTCCTGAGCCAGCTCCTCAGGAACACCATGAGGGCAGGCATAACAAAGCTGAAGAAATGAAGTTGGCCAATGTCAGGGCCACCAATAGAATAATGAAGCAGCTAAAGAGAATCCCTGCAAGATTCACTATCTGGGAGATACTTTCTCTTAGCGAAGAAACTAGACAAGCCATTTTCACGCCTCTATAAACCCTAGCACACTTTGAGAGCTATTTCACTAAGGCACAGCCGGGGGTGGCAATGACCTTCACAGAGGAGGATATGCTTCTACCCTCTGTCAGCCATAATAGACCGCTCTACATGAGGGGGCAAATGAATGGCCAATCGATAAGTAGAATTTTGATTGAGTCAGGGGTAGTAGTGAACATACTTCCCTATTGGGTATATCTGAAATACTATTCCGATGTGCACCTAATCGAGGTTAGGGATATGAAAATTGTTGGGTTCAACTAGAAGTTTGAAGTCCCTATGGGCATGGCAGAGTTTGAGCTCTTACTCGGTGACTTCACCACTAAAGTGCAATTCCATGTGTTAAACTCCAACACCTCGTACAAGGTGCTACTGGGCCGACCATGGTTGCATCAAAACCAAGTGCTGGCCTCCACCCTCCACCAATGTATAAAATACCCTCAGAACGGGAAAGAAGAAAGGGTATTCACCGACTTACAACCCTTTGAGCTGTTCGAATTCCACCTACTGGATGCATCTCTATATCTAGAGAAGCCGAAGAAGCCTACCCTTGCAGCTCAAGACAAGGGGAAGAAGAAACTAGAATCTGGCATCTGGTTCCCTCCGCCGCCGCCTGAATACATGACTCCCCCAGAGGTGTCACTCATATCTGAGGAAGAAGGGGAGCTCAGAGCAATTCAATCCAGCATTTACCCCAAGCCAGGGGCATTAGAACTCAAAGACTTACTTGGGGATGTCAAGGTCCTGCCAGGGATCATCAAGCCCATAGCTGATGCAAACTACCAAACGGTCAAATTGCTAAAGACCCTGGAGGTTCCTAATCATGAGGGCCAACCTACTATGTTTTATACAGCCAAGGAGTAGCCGACAAAAGCAGACGATGATTCCAGGTTCCCCGAAGAGATGCATGATCCACTTGTCCCAATCATGGGGCTCCCACATATAACTGGTTGTGTGATAAAGATTACCAGGAAGCAACAAATTTCCTTTTGTCAATTCTCCAGCCAAAAGAAAATGTTCAAAGAATTACGGTATCCGCCGTATATGGACAGAAGATTGCTACAGATTATTCAATACCCGAGGTTGGGCTTCTCTATAGAAGACTGCTATGAGGTCGACATACTCTCTACCTACACTTTAATGAGTGAAGACTCCTTGGGGGCAATTTATGATGAATACCTAGGACACTATAAACTAATAGAGCCATCCGTTGAATTGAAAGGCCCATGCCCGTCACGGCCATGGGTGCATAATGATCATGGAGTTGCTACTCCATGTAGATGTTGGGAGTCTATCTCCGTGGAAGCAACTACAATTTCCAACAATGACTCACATGAGCCAAAAGCTGAAAAAAGTCATTCTACCCTCGAGGGCACTCCATCTATGAGACGGCATCCAAGCTGCACAGAATCTATGCCAGCAACAATAGGGATGCATCTCCAAACTAGTTAGCAGCCAAATGACTCAAAAGGAGGTAAAGCTAAAGTCCCACCGTCATGCGAAATAAGACTAGAACACACCTATGATGTCCTTGAAGGTGAAGAAGATAATGAGGACTTCGTTGACTTGAAACCGGCTCCTCCAGAAGTAGAAGATGACAGCCAAGCCACTGTTGATGAAGTGGTCGAAGTAACCTCGGCATAGAGGATGATCCAAGATCGACTTTTCTTAGTGCCCTCTTACTACCAGAGGAGAGGGGGCAATATATAAAGTTACTCCAAGAATTTTGAGATTACTTTGCTTGGAATTACAAAGAAATGTTAAGCCTTAGCCCTACAATTGCTAGCATATCCTTCCCAATAACCCTAAAGCCGAGCTTGTGAAGCAGCCACCTTGAAGAATGAGGCTAGAATTAGTAAGTCAAATATGCAAGGAGGTCGACAAGATGATAGATGTTGACTTCACGACTGAAAATCAATATACTACGTATTTGAAATTTGGACTGAGAGTTCTATCCATTAAATCACCATTCCACAAATTTCCCCATGATTTTTAGAGTTCATTTACCTCTGTCAAAAATTAGTTCTCAGATCAGATTATGTTCTATCTTCTGCAGTTCAGATTTGACCACCCCAGCCATAAAATCCATTCCCCTTTCAAACCACCTCAGAAAAATACACAAAAATTATTGACGTGTTCCTTATTTCCCCCTCCATCTCCCATAAAAATTTCAACTCCCAAATCCCTTGTTTATGCCTTGGTCAACGTGCATCATCAGGCTGATCTGAATCTGCCCAGTCAGATCTGAGATAAGGAACAGTCATGTTCTAAAATTCCCCACGAAGACTACAGCCATAGGAAAAATTCCTGTGATTCCAAGTATTTGTAGATCTTCAAGAGAGCTTCGCAACGGCGCCAGTTTTGTGACGATCCAACTTTGGATCTGATCGCAGCATCCATGCTCGCCGGGTCGCGCAGCTCTGGAATAGCAGAACTGGTTCGGGCCAGCAAGTAGTCGCGTCTCCGGATCGGGCCGCCTCGCCTTCCACAAGGTGTTCCAGCCCGACCACCTTCCAGGGAGCGATCCTCCAAGAGTCCCCTTCACAACGGGACCAACCCCCGCCCCAATCGGCCATCCGAGCAGAATGTGATCCCCACAACCATCAGCCTGCGCCGTCTGGACAGCACCGACGGAGCGGTCCAAATTGCTGCCCGTCAACCCGAAGTTGCTACTCCCGGGTCCTACTATAGCCCTTTACCTCTCTGCGTGGAGTGGGTAGTAATATTCATTGCTGTACTTTAATTATTTACTATACCGAGAGCATGAAGCTCGGCTGGGGTCGTCTTCCCCATGCCTGGAGCGTGGAAGTATCGTGTACGCTCCCTACTTTGGCATTTACTTTCCTCGTATATATTCGTATGCCGCTGCAAGTGATAGGATAATTACCTTGTTATACTTTTATCACCGCTGCGAGAGAGAGCGAGACCCATCCCGTGACCCGATCTGGGCACGAACAAGAGTTGACCACCCTAGCTCATTGCCGATTTCTCAACCGCGTACGTCCGTACTCTTCCCTCACAAGGGATGAGTCACGAGCTTGCTTAGAGTCCCAGGTTCACATCCAATTGTTGTCGAGTCGCCGCGTTGTCATCCCGTGTCAAATTAGTATCAAAGCTAAGTCGAGTCTAGGGTAGTCATTATTTTAAAAGAAAAAAAGTGTCTTGATTCGCATTTGCCTTCCTCTATTCGGTATATCAAAAGACATTATCGAAAAGATAGGTTACACCTATTGGGAAGGTAGCCCCTTGCGTGAGGTTCTACTCTGCCACATACCGGATATTGGTTAGGGTCTAGGTTTGTAGTCGAGTCTACATTCTAACTTTGCATCGTTGTTTTAGGGCTGTGTCTAGTCCATTGTCTAGTCCATTAGAGAGTCAGTTTATTTTGTCACCGAGTGTATGCATGGCAATCCTATAGCTCCCCGAGTCCCATGGATCCCATGGGTTCCCAATCGCCTAGGCAATATCACTATTGCATGACACCCATGTGTTCGGATAGGATAGACTCTAAGATCTAGAGGGGGGGTGAATAGATCTGGCCTCTTAAAACTTCTACCCTCTAAAACTTAACTACAGCAGGCAAACAGATGTGGAATTAAACAAATAACTACTGCAGAATTAAATTCAATCTATGGAAGAGTATGTATATGAAAGAAACGATGAGATCCTTTACAATCGTCTATGCACTGTAGCAACAAAGATACAAGCACAACACACGCAAGCAAGTAAGCAGAGACCACAAATCAATCACACGGAACTCAGAAAGTTTTAGGTGGTTCGGCGCAAGCCTACATCCACCCCACACTCAAATCGAGTGTGGCTTACTGCTGATTCACAACTTCTCACTGCTGATCCACAGCTTTGGGGAATTAATCCCAGACCGCTGAGCTTCATAGCTTGCTACTGCTGAGCCTTACAGCTTATGCTACCAGAGGAGTCCTCCTCTACCACTGAGGATTACAGCTTAATCACCGCTGACACACAGCTTGTAAAATGAGGTTTCAAAACAAACAAAGGAAAATAGAAGATCAAAGCACAAAATGTAGCTCTTACAAAGAGCAGATCGGCTCTGGTTCTGAACCAAGAGACCGAAAATAACAAATCACCAAATGCTCTTCTCTCAAATCTCTCTCTGCTAAAATTACAAATAGAGATATATACATTAATTAGGAGATAATTGTGGAAATGGCAGAAAATCTAAATTTTTTGAATTTACCGTAGCCTTGCGGTCTATCGCGAGACCGCTAAGTGCCAGCAAACAGTCTTCCCTTCACTGCTAAGCTCTCCAAAATTTCGTGAGATGAAGAAATGTTGAAAGCTTGGATCTTTGGCTTCCAAATCCTCATGGATCGAAGTGCGTAGACCTGTAAGTATTTTTATGATTCTTGGGGATCGATCTTACACCTAATTAGGACTCTTAATTCGATCAAATGCTCAGCTCTAACTCCAAACCCTATAAAAAGACCCTAATCTTGGCCTACGCGAACTCTTATTTTGGCTCGCGTCGTTTGATAGTAAAGAGTTGATATTTCACATTGGTTCTATAGAACTTTTTGTTTACTTTAGTGTTAACTAATCCTCCTCCAAATTTCATTCTAGGAGGTCAAGCATCTAGAGAGTTAGGAGCCCCTAAAGTTATTATTTCGCTACAAGGCACTCAGGAACTTGCATGTCGATCCAGTGAAGATATCGAGATTAGAAGCCCAAATCAAGGTATTTAGGAGTTCATCCTTTAGAATAATTTGTTAATCTTCATATCTTCTCCATATCCTCTAATTTTCATGTGGTTAGGTCAAGAGAATCAGGAGATAGAAGGATGGAAAGTTACTGGTTTGGCATAGGAAGTGCAGAAACTAGAGTCTACTTCCAGTCAGAAATCAGAAGTCTAGGGATTGAATTAAAGGTAGGTTATCACAAGATTAATGTGTTAGGAGTAAAAGTCCTTTATTTTCTCCTAGTTTCATGCATTGTACGATGAGAATTTCATGTTTTAGTATCATCATGCACTTAGGTTAAATTCTACATGCTTAAGCTTATCCCTAATTACAAAGATGAAGATCTTACTTAAATTACGAACCCCCATGCATATCCACATTTTTATATGGTTGAATCAGGCCTTAATTACCCACTAAAATCTTTTCTATGCATCTTTTTGCCTAAGATTAGACTTGTCCTCCGGTTTTTACTCTTTCTGCTATAGGGAAAGAAACAATCATCGTCAGACCACCAAGATCCTCTAGCGGCCCTACGACAGACCGCTAAACACCTGTAAATGGTCCAAAGGAGACCGCTAGGTTTTTCTGAGTTTCTGTATTTATATTAATCCGAAACAGAATGCAGAATTGTCTTATTTATCATATGATAAGCCTAGATAGTTAGGTTTTGTTCCTATTTTAAACACTGTATTCATAGACTTGGTGATATTATTGATTCATCTAGTGGATTTCATGTTTCACATACACTTAAGGATTATTTTAAAGTTTAGTTAATTTCATGCTAAAAATATTATACTCTTGTATTAAATCCTATTTCAAATGGACTTGTTCTATCAATGTTGGTCGCTGTTTTATCATGATCCTTTCTCATCTAGAGTCTTTTTTTTAGTACATGACACGTATCCTGGTACAGAGTCATTAGATACACTTTACACTTGTAAGTACACAATCTTGGACTGGTGATCCTCTCTGTTGGATATTCCTTCTACCGGACTAGGTGATCTTGTTTTAAGGCCTCCGTAAGTCTCTATGAGCTTGGGATTCCTACTAGGACATCGAGCTAGTTGTACCCTCAAAACCCAATCGTCTAGAAAGCACTTTCATCGCAGTTTTTCTATGTTCTAGACCTTAATGGTCTTCTGGAGACCGCAAGAGCCTGTGAGCGACCGTTTACTTGACCGCTAAGGATGTCTAGTGGCCCTGTCATGACCGTATGGTTCCAGAACGTTCATTGAGTCAACTCTGTCCACACAACGGTCCGGGAAAAGATCGCTATTCTCTATAAACGGTCCAGTCATGACTGCATGTGTCCTCAATATTCTTAACCCAAGGTTGGACCCAAGGGTTAAATTTTCTATGTTCCTAGATGGCCTATTGATTATCTAGAACTTAACACCTTATTCAAAAGCTATTTAATAAATTTGTGGAAGTTAAAGAATATGTTGTTATACTGTCTGTAGAGGCAGAAATCTGGTTTCTATGTCACGTACCACGTTCTCTATTTATTGAATGGGGAAGTCATCTCGCACCAGAAAATAGGTGGCGTCAGAAGGAGTCCGGGGTGTTATCCTAGGGGACAACCCTCCGATGCTTAAGTCAGCAACAGGAAAATAGAGTATAAAGAAGAGCATCCATATCTAGCACGCAGTCAAGAGGGAGACTGCAATCAATAGAACGTGGTGCAGAGATAAACCATGACAAGGTTCTGGAAAAGGGGGAAAAGATCAAAGCTTGATAGGCACCGTGACTACAGACGCGGTCACAGAGTCGACCACGAACATGAAAGTCATGACATATCGCACGACCGTGATAAGGAAGATGCAAGGATCCTGTTCCCAGCCTGAATCAGACCATGGAACTCTATCCTATTCCTACCCAAACTTGCTCCATAGCACTCCTAAACCCACTCCAACTTGAGACAAATCTCCCTAATCCAATTCTCAGTGAGATTGAGCCTTCTTAGAGTTCTATAAATAGGTCTAGAGGCCTAACCTCATTTCCACACAAGACCTTTTTCCTACCATAGCTGCCCTTTTTCCTTAAGCTCTCTACTCATCATGAAGAGGTGTGTGAGTGAGATGATGGGCACAGGTGCATGAGACTATAGCCCAAAGCGTGCAAGAACAAGCCATGCTGACTTGCAGAGGCTTACCTCAATTTGTAGCCACCTAAGCACTAGTTCCATAAAAGAGGTAAGTAAAGATTAAGTTCCTCAATTCCCTTCATTCCTTTCTACTCATCTACTTTCACTCTTCCTTTCTTGCAGATTTTACAGGGCCCATGCCAATATTCTAAATTCAAGTGGCCGACTCCCATGGTCCAAGTCTTGCCCCTAGAAGTCATCTTCATTTTGAAATATTGGAATCTCCACTCCTTGATAGTATTAGCCAAGAGTCCTTGCAAATTTTCCTTTGACTGGCATAACATCATAGCTCTCATAGAATTGTGGCATCCATAGACCCATATATTCTTATTCCCATCTTTCGAAGCCACAATATTGCTGGAGGAGGTGGAAACCTACTTAGGACTACCTAGGACCAAGCTCAGGGAAGAGCACTTGATATAGACCCCGAGCCTATTTTAGGTGAATTTCTTACAAACCCAAAAGACATCTTGACTATGATCAGCCCACAACATGTTCATCTAATTCCCCTAGCCCAATGGGTTGTGTCTGATTGCAAGAACAAATGCAGAAAATATGAGGTTATAGCGAAAGCCTCAGCCATACACCTATGCGAGACCCTACTCTTCCCACCATCGGATCACCTCTTAGCTCACATCAACCTTAGCACCATTAGTGGGCTGTGGCAAGGGTTAACCCTTTCTTATGCTATCTTAACATACTTATATGAGGGCCTTCGTTCTACTTCACTAGGCGTGTGTCCATGATTCTCTTAGAATGTTGGATGGGCATTCGGTTCAAATTCCAACCCAAAGAAGGCCTACCCTTAGCCAGCCGGATCCATGGGAGTTATCCTCTTCACTTTGTCAGTGCTACTTCAAAATTTCCTAACCAAGTGGAGTGCCAAACGGCAGACAAGAAAACAAGAGACAAGTGGTGGCTCTACCTCAACACTCTCCTAATTGGCACTTCATCATGCAACCACCGACTCTTCATGGGCAGCACATCCGACTACCTGGGAGGATAGGATTGGATCTCCAGCTTGTGGGGAACAATATGCTAGCGCTCTATAACCCACACAGGTGCTATCTGCAGGTCGAATTACCCCGTACAATAGTCTTGGCACTCTCACATCTTCCACCACTATGGGCTAGACGATTAGGCACCTTAGAGGATGAGCAAGCCATTCAAAGCAAGTTAGTGATGTGAGAGGTAAGCAAGACATGTCCCCTTCCAGTGGAGGTGACAGAGGATGAGGGAGCCTATCGGTCTTACCTCAAGGAGCTGTGCGAGATCCAGTCTTGTGGAGACTCGCGACTAGGAGAGACTTGATGGCACATTGATGTATTTTCCTTTTTTTTCTGAAAGTATGAGATATGTGAGTTTACTTATAAGAAAGATGAAAGAATGATTTGAATTATGAGCTTCTCTATCTGTATCACCATTTTCTTAAATAATCCTGAAGGTGAATGTTGTTCACTAGGTGACCGCGGCCTTTATTGCGGTTCTGAGACCAATCATGAATGGAAGGGGCGAATGAAAATTGATCAATATGGATGTGGATAGTTGAAACATGTCCCCTGCACACTTAGAGAAAATAACAAAACAAGTTAGATATGTTCTTAGACTTAGTCCCTTGTCTTAAACAAGAGAGATGGAGTGACAATGTCCTTGATAGTGGTTAAGGGGCTAAGCCTTGTTAAAATAGGCAAAATAATTTTTTGTCCTTGGATGCAGATTATGATTCTAAAATCCAAATGATGATGGGCTAGTCAAGGCCAAGCTTGAATCAACTGGAAGAATATCTTGTAAGGATAAAAAAAATGATGAGAACTTTCTCAATTGGTACCAAGAGATGGGTAAGGATGTTCTTGTAGAACAACCTTCAGGATCGACTCAACATTCGTTATTGTGTACAATTTGTAGAAAGTCTTGTATGTGCTGAAGCAAGTACCCAAGGTATGATAAGAGAGGCTCATATCTTTTTGATTAAAAATAGATTCAATAGGTAAAGTTCATCAAACACCTTTCACAAGGTAAGCAGGTAAAAATATTTTAGATTCACTACAATAACAGCAATGCGCAAAGAATTTAGCATTCTTCTCATGTACATGTGCATTAAACCTTTGTGATTGAATATGGATGCCAATATGTTGAGCATGGGAATGAGTCCTACCTTTTAGGTGCCAAAAGTCCCAAACTGTGTGGCCAATTTTTCTACAGTGAAAGCAACAAGAGGATTCCTTCTGGTGGCCTTGGGGTGCATCAACCTGATCTGATTAGTGCGTCGATGCACTGGGCCGTTCCTGGGCTTTTGAGTAGAAGTGCACTGAGCACACATTCTCCCAGCGTCGACCTGTCCCTTGCCAGTGCTTTCTCCATTGTTTATTCTGTTCTTGGCTACTCTTAAATCATTATTCTTCATGATAAAACAATCATGCATAATATGACCAAGCTATCCACAATAAAAGTATGAAACATTCTTTTTATGAGAAGCATGGTACTTGACATTGAGTTTTCTAGCATGCATACTAGACCCAACAAGATTGTGTTACTATTTTTGGTGAAAGCTTTTCTTTTTCTAATTTTTGTTTTGATTTTGATTTCTCTTGAATGTAGACTGGTTTGGGGTTTTTTGAGCATTAGATTGACTTGGGGATGTTTTAGAAGGATGGGCATCAGCTGAGCTAGAGACAAAAGATGTGTATAGTTTACTTCCAAAACTCTTTTTGTTCACAGGATTGTATCCAAGGCCTTCTCTCCAAAAATTTACCTTTGTCCCCAAAAGTTTGTCTAGATTTTCTTTGCCCTGAACAAACTTAGATAGAGAATCATTTAAATCTTTGACTTCATTTTCTAAAGAGGAGATTTGTAGTTTAGAATCAGCGAGATCCTCCTCACATACAGCTAGTTGCTCATTGAGTATGGCATTCACATTTTTGTAGTTCTCAATTTCTTGTTCTTGGACATACAAATTTTCAGAGCTATCATTCATGACATGCTTACCTTTTTCAAAAATGGTCAGCTTTTCAGTCAAAACATTTATTTGTTCTTTTAAGTTTTTATTCTCTTCAATCAGATCCTCATCCTGTACCAACTTATCAGACAGAGTTTGATCAAAAGATATTGGTTCAAATTTCATTTTCAGCTCAGAGATTTCATTTTGAAGAGTTCCATTTTCATCCCTTATAAAACCTATTTGCTCTTTATACAACTCCACATCATTCATTAAGGCATCATTTAGCCCTTCAAAGGTAGAACACTTATTACAAAAGGATTTCTCACAAGAAATAGTTTAAAATTTCTTTTTCAACTTTCAATTCTTATATTTGAGCTTCTTGTACTGCTTGGCTAGCTCATCATAAGCATCCATAACCTCTTCAAAAGTAAAATCTTCTGAATTAGAGCTTACCTGAGATGAAGAGGGATCACTAGGATGATCTGGATTGTCAGCCATTAAGTAGTCATGCCTTCTTCTTTCTTGATGGGTCCTGGCCAGTTCGTTTAGGATCTCCTTGGTAGTGTTGCAGCTAGAAACAAAAGGAAACCTGGTAACATCTACAGCAGCTCTTATCAACTTGAGAGCAACAAGGTTGTCAACATTTTTGGTCCCGTGTTCAGCAGACCATTCAGATGTATCCGATGGTAGCTTGTGTGGACCATGATATATGAGGTTCCATAACATTGCATCAATGGAGTTAACAAAGGCACACAGCCTCCCTAGCCACATGGAAAAATCAGAACCATCAAATATAGGCAGGGAGGTCATTCAAACTTGACTAACAGAAAATCCATTAGATTAAATGCACCGAGATCTTCCTTTGCAGATCGTTGGATCTGAGTATAATAGAGCTTAACACTGATACCAATTGTTAGGTCCCTTGGGTGCAATAGGATCTGGAAGGGGGCGTTGAATAGATCCGGTGAAGGACGTGGAATTCTGTAAACCTCAGAAAATTTTATCAATGAAGCTTTTAGCAAGTCCGATGGAACATCACTAGTCGTATTCAACTAAGGTAGCTTACGAGCTCCCTAGAGGCGAGCACTGCTCCCCTTGAAAATAAAGAGGTAGCTTACGAGCTCCCTAGAGGTGAGCATCGCTCCCCTTGAAAATGAAGAGGTAGCTTATGAGCTCCCTAGAGGAGGTAGCTTATGAGCTCTCTAGAGGCGAGCACTGCTCCCCTTGAAAATGAGAAGGTAGCTTACGAACTCCCTAGAGGTGAGTACTACTCCCCTTGAAAACGAGAAGGTAGCTTAAGAGCTCCTTAGATGTGAGCACTACTTCCCTTGGAAATGAAAAGGTAGCTTATGAGCTTCCTAGAGGTGAGCACCACTCCCCTTGGAAACAAGAAGATAGCCTACGGGCTCCCTAGAGGTGAGCACCGCTCCCCTTGAAAATGAAAAGGTAACTTACGAGCTTCCTAGAGGCAACCATCGCTCCCTTTAAACATAAGAAGATAGCCTACGGGCTCCCAAAGGTGAGCACTGCTTCCCTTGAAAATAAAGGTGGGTCAAGAGCTTCCTAGGGGTATATGCGCCCCCAAGTTGAGGGCACTTCCCCCTCGAAAATAAGAAGGTAACTTACGGATTCCCTAAAGGTGAGCACGGCTCCTCTTGAAAATCATGGTGACCTTAAAGTCTCCAAGAGATGGGCACTCATACCCCCTCGAAAATGATGGCAGTAGTCAAAAGACCCAACGGAAGACACAATCTCAGCATGGACGAATGTATGTGCACAAAACTGAAGAGAGCAGCGCCTCCACTGACACGCCACGAAGGAGTCTCCCAACTAGAGGTACACATCAATAGAAATTGAAACTAGAGAACTTTATTTCATTAGTCAAAATACAAGCTGCCAGTTTCCAACAAGCCGTTCTCATACAGGAAACACATAAGCATACGAAAAAACAAGACCAGCCAAAGCTACAGGGGCATGATGATCGATCCAGTCCCCAGCAACTCGTCCATCTGGCACCACCTTTGTCAAGTTACCTACCAGTGACTAGGGAGGCAACTTCTGCAGGCAACCATCTCTCGATCCCTCTATTCTATGGAAGGGGACCAGATGGAGAAGTCGAATGCAAAGAGGCCTGCACCAGGAAAGGGGGCTGGATCCTCCCCACCTGAAGCCACGACCCCAAAGAGATCTAGCATCGGGGGGCAGAGGAACAATGAGGCCAACACATTACAGAGGCCAACGTATTACACTGGTCATGCCTACAAACTAGCATGCAAGGCTGACTGCCCTGCCCGCCGCCATCTACGAGTAAAAGACGCTTCCTCCAAATTAGGGAATGCACCTCATCACGCGCCTACAAACCAATGAAAATGATGGGAAAATAGTCACACGTCACAAGAACAGGGAGAAGATGGAAGAAAATAAGCTTTTTTTATAAATGAAGGGGAGGATTATAAAGAGATATCTCGACCCTTTAGGGATGAAACTTGTCTGGTTCAAGGAGTAGGATCCCCTTGCCAGAGTATAGGCGGTTGACCTTCTCCAAAGCCTTCCACGAGCCATCCAAGTATCCAAGCTTGTATTGCTCGGGGGTGTCGCCACCGTTCTCCCCTTGTGCCGGCCATGCTAGCCAGAGTGCCGATAGTGGTTCCCTCCGGAGATGCAGGTGTCGGTGAGGGATTTGCAAGGCCCCATCATAAGACAAAGTACCAGGTTGCTCCGAAGACATCACACGCGAGCTCCCTCTCTGCGGCTTAGCGAACTAGAGATGCCCTGGTGGCCCAACGGGAGTCGTTATTTATAGAGGGAAGACGAAGTTCCCCGAAGGAAGGAGGAGTCTTATCGCCTCTTCACACCCTTAGAAATCGAAGTGACAGTTCCCGAAGGTCATGCCCTCTCGGGGTAACCCCCGAGGCGCTGCTCTGTATCCCCAGGAGATCTCAATGTAGGAGGAGAAAGTAAAATACATGACAGATCCCCAGAGATCCTAGAGTTTGTGAAAAAGAAGAAAGTCTTCTATTCAAAAGGTGAAAGAGTTACAAAAAGAGGTAACTACCTCAACACAACAAGAATGAAAGTTTACATAAGAAAAAAAGGGGGGAAACAATAGATATCGTCTCAGGCAATCGCCTCGGTGGCATTATCACGTGACCCGTCGCCCTTGGGTTCACGTGCAGTAACAGTTGGTGGGTCATCCGTCAAGTCAACTAGATGCTCCTCCGCCAATGGGGCATCCTTGACTGCTCGCCCACTGATGCTCGGCCCTAGTGTCTGCTCCTCGGCCCCAGCCTCCTCGTCGCCACTGGCCTCAGTGCCATAAGACGTTGATGGAGGAGGAAGAAGAGGCACTGAGGTCCCCGAGCTCTCAGCCATGGCCTAGAGAGCAGCCTCCCAGCCCTCCTTGAAGCCACGGTCTAGCATTGTCCCAAAGACTTCCAGGGCCGCCGAGGTCAGCTCTTCCTAGTAGGCCAGGGAAGAGCGAAAGGATTCCACTGCCTCATCACAGGCGGTCACCATCGACGAGTGCAGCTCGGCCACCTGCGCATCCATATCTTGAACCCAGAGCTCAAAGACCTTGACCTACATCCCTAGCCTAGATGCATGGGCCTCGACCGTCTCTGCCCAGACTTGGAAGAAGCCGCGGTCCCGCTCCATTCTGGCAAGGGCTGACCCCACTTGCTCCAACTGCTCCCGGAGCCCAGTAGCCTCTGCCTCAGACGCCTTCAGGCATCCCTCAACCTTCTCACACTTGGCTGTCACCGCCGCGTGCGTGGCTCGGCTATCCTCCAACTCCCTCGCAATGCCGCCGAAGTGGTATTGCCATAAGCTAAACACCCTGGCAAATGCAATGAAGTTCTTCACTGTCAGGTCTACCAAATCGCCCTGGGCCCCGAGGCCGAACTCCCCGGTCCGGTCCCGAGGGTGCATGGTCTTGTTGATGAAGGCCTTCGCCTCCATCCAAAGGTGAGACTTGAGGATGGGCTCCTCCGGCGGTAGGAAGCGAGGACCCGAGGGAATGGCTGGTGGTAGGAGGTGAGCCCTTCTCTCCTCCAAACTTAGTGTTTCATCATCAAGGGTGGGAGCCTTGCCCTTATCCGGAGTCTCCCTCTCAAAAGCGGATGTAGGGGGGGCGTCCACAAGTTCCACGGCTGGCGGCAGCAGAGGAGGGACCTCAAGAGGAACCTCGGGAGGAGGAGGAGGAGCTTTGGATGGTGACGATGATAAGGTTCGACCATGGACGAAGGTAGAAGTTATGCCTCTCTTCTTCAGACGGCACTAACTGTCTAGTGCTGTTAGCTCATCCACATCCAATGAAACGCGACAACCATCGAGCATGGAGGACTCCGCCTCAATAACGTTAGCGGCCTCCTCGGACGCATCCCTCCGAGCACTCGACCCGCCACTGACTGGGGGCGCCGTAGAAGAGCTCGCTGCTTAGACAGCCACAAGAACTGGATACTATAGGCACCCTGGGGTGAAGGTGATGACGACCTGAGTTTCGACGACGATCACCTAGTCGACGCCTGGCTCGACTTGGTCCACAGGGTGAGGTGCACATTGCTGCAACCACACCACCTCGTAGTGCCACTTCGGTACTTTTGGTGACCTTGCGAGAGAACCCAAAGAAAGATCAGCCTAGCCCGCCATCGACAAGCATGGCAGTAATCAAGGTTAGTACCCTGAGGCAATGGGGAGCTCAACCCAGCTCCTGGAGTACCGTTGGAGTCAGCATCAAAAAGGTGGTACTTGAGGATGGCGTTTATCTTCTTGGACTCCTCCACAGTGACCGAAGGCTTCCTATCTGCCCAGACAGGACGGTAGCCTACGAACCTCCAGCCGTCAGAGGGATCGCGAGCACTCGACTTAGTAATATACACATAGCGCTTCACCCAACCCTTGAGGTTGGACGGTGCTTTGAAGACCTTGACGATGTTGCGATTAGGGTGAGCCTTAAAATAGGCGTAAGTTGTATCAGCAGGATAGCTTTGAAGGCTGTAGAACTGCCAGAAGAGGTGGACGTTTGGCTCCACTGAAGCCTTCCGACACACAAAAATAAAACCACAAAGAATGTGGTAGGAATTGGGGGATAACTCCCCTGGATGATGGCCATAATGGTGGAGGACGGACTGGATGAATGGATGTACAGGCAGGCAAAAGCCCACTTGGAAGGACGTAATGGGGACCATAATATCGCCTAGAGGTAGACTCAGTCGATCATCATCGATGGTCGGAAAGATAATGTCGAACTCAAGGGGAATTTGGAAGGCCTCTCGCAATCCGTGTACCACTCTATAGGCGACTAACGGTGGGGAACGGGGACGACTGGAACCCGCGCCCAAAGTACTGGGGGCGCCACCACGATCGAAATCCACTTCCTCAACAGAAGAAGAGGGGCTAACCCTTAAAGTCCTCCTATGGGGCGGCATGGCTAGGGGAAGATGGAAAGCACAAAGCAAGGAAGAAGGCCCTCACCAGTCGATGGAGGAAGAGGTCTAAAATGAGTGCGGTGGATGATGAGAGGCAGATGTGGTTCTAGAAAAGACCTTGTGATGGTTCTTATAGCCTCCTTGGTTAGAACGACCACTTCAGAGCTATAGGGCAAGTGAAAAGGCGTCTGTCACTGTCACAGTACGGCCGCCAGGCTCAGGCGCCCCTTCGACGCTCACGCTCCAAGACGACGAGCCTGCATCATGATTACAAGAATGGCGCTTCTCGCCGCTAGAGTCACCTTGCGCACCAAGCCATCAACCGGGACCACTGGTCCCAATGGCGCGAGGAAACTATCCTGGTAACTAACCCTCTCGTGCTCGACTCTCAGCTCCCAGTGAAGTGCTCGGCAATTGAGAGTAGGGGGGCTAGTGAGGAGGGTAAACCTTCCGCCACCACCGTCGGCCTGTGCCGGCCAAGCCGCCGCCCTCGCAGGCAATATACAGCAGGAAAGCAACTTCAATCCAGCGGCTCTCAACAGCAATGAGGGGGCTAATGGTCTGCTTCAATGGCGGCTGGACCGCTGGAAGGCTCTGCAGGACTTCGCCGCTCAGAGAGGCACCAGCCCGACCGATCCCGGCACCCAACTCGATTTTATCGGACAGGAGATGCACGGCAGCGAGGCTAACGCCGCCAAGGCATTCCTCTCGGCTCAGGACTTGCCGTCTGCGAATGCCGCGCTGCGAAAATACATCAGATATGGGGACAACTCCGAAGGCGACCGGCTGAAGTACGCCAGCGCATTTCTGGGTGGTCAGCAATCGGCCGCTCCAACTCAGGCGGCCCCATCTCCAATCCCGACCGTCGCTCAACAGGCCACACCGATGGCCCCGCCCATCAGCGGGCCGGCCCCACAGCCGCAGTTCGCTCCGGTCGCCGCACCGTCTCAAGCTGCAAGCCTCCCAGCTTCGATGCCGATGCCGCAGACACCACAGCCGATCATGCCCCGTCTCGCGCTTGGCGCTCCACAGCGACCGCCGCCCGACCTGGCCCGCATTCAGTATGTCCTCTCCCAATTGCCCCCGGAAATCCGGGGGTTTTCTTTTAGGAACCAGTCATGAGCCTCTGGAAGTGGTCGAAGACCGCTGCATCGAACGCCACGGCAGACCCGAGCATTAACTGGCAAGAGGGCATGAGCCCGTCTGCCGTGAACGACTCCGCGCGTGCTGAAATGGCCGCTGTCGCCAAGTATCGGGACGACATCGCGGGCGCACTCCTGACCAGCGGCAGCGGGACGGCTTACACCCTGACATCCAATCAGGTGTTCGACACACTGGCGCACATGGATGGCGCGATGATCGCGTTCACGCCGCACGCCACGAACACAGGCGCGGCGACGTTGAACGTGGACGGTCTAGGAGCCAAGTCGCTCAGGATCGTTCCCAGTGTCGCGATCCCCGATGGTGTTCTGATCGAAGGAACGCCCTATGTCGCGACCTATAACAACACGGATGGGGAGTGGATTCTTCATGGCATCGGCGGCAATCCCTACAATGTGCCGCTCGGGGCGTATCTGATTTCCAGTGTTGCCGATCCGCCGAACAGCGCGTTCGTTAAGCCCTACGGACAAGCGATCTCGCGCACGACTTATGCGACCTATTTTGCCAAGGTCAGCACGACCTATGGCTCGGGCGACGGGTCCACGACGTTTAATGTCCCTGACGGTCGCGGTCGCGTGTTCATCATGATGGACAATATGGGCGGCACAGCAGCTAACCGTGTTACATCGGCTGGCAGCGGTATTGATGGAACGACGCTAGGGGCCACTGGTGGCGCGGAAACGAACACGCTGACAACGAGTGAAATCCCTGAACTCGATGTTGATATTCCGTCAGGCGAAGGATCGCATAAACATACCGTTACTCATGATGCCGTGAAAAGCCCAGGCGGTTTGGCGGTCGGTGACGGCGCGTTCTTCGGCGGCGGCACTGTGTCCGCTGCTTCTATCTCGCTCGCCAACGCCACGCTCCCCGCCATGACCGGCACGGCTAACACTGGCACGACTGCGGCGGCATTCACCAATATGCAGCCAGGCATTGTGCAGAATGCGTTCCTGCGTGTGATCTAGTCAGTGACCAATTCGATAGCATAGCCGACAAAGGCAAGCGGCCACATTAGCGCAATAAAGAGCGCGCCAATTCCCCACTGCTGCGGCCGGTCTTTGCGATATGACCATGCTGCAATCATGATCCCGACTGTGATCCATGCAACGGCTATAGCCATCGCCATCACTCCTGAGTCGCTGATCGAATCGCGCCGATGATCCCGCCGCCATTTGATAGGTTGTTGGCTGTCTGTCGTGTCGATCTATCGTGATCGAGTTGCATCCTGCATTGAACGTATGGCTGAGAGCCGGGAGCCACGCCGTAGGATCGGCACTTGGCGTCGTCGTTGTCGGCCACCTCGGCTGCGGTGCGCATACAGCCCGCAAGGCTCAAAGCAACCATCGAAATTGTAGCGATCTTGGCAATCACGGCAGCCTCCCTAGAGGCTGCATAGTACCTCGCAACCGCAGCTTGTAAAAGCCCCTCCACAAGGACTCCCCCATGCGACTTCTCATCGCTGCCCTGGCGGCGTGCCTTGCCATGCCTGCTGTCAATCCACTTCTCGTATTCCGGCGTCTTGGCGCGACCACGGCCCGGCACATTGAAGAACATGCCATTGACGGATGGCGGGAACGGTAATCGGATTTCAACTGCGTTCACGCCGCCACCTCGAACATGAGTTGACCGGCGCGCAGCCGCGATAACTGCCGGCGCAACGCACGGCGCGGCCGGTGAAGCTGCGCACGACGTTCGATGATCGAAGCCAGAGCAACCGCGCCAATCTCCCGCTCGAACGAGTCCAGCGGCAGCGCGGCTTTAAGCTCGGCTATGGCTGCGTCGATGTCGTGATGTTCACATGCCAGTTGCATTGCCGGGGCTCCAGAGAGGTTTGGACGACGCAACGCAACTGGCACAGGTACGGATTGGTGATGGACCACTTGAGCGCCTCGATACGCGAGGCAAGTTCCTGATCCGATTGCATCAATGTTTCGATTTTTCGGATACCGTGAATGACTGTGGTATGGTCGCGGCCACCGAACATCCGGCCAATCTCGGACGTGGAGCGAAATGCAAGTATTCGCGAGAGGTACATTCCGACCTGACGCGGAAGCGCCAGGACCGGCGGCCGGCGCGGGCCGAGTAGATCGCTCAATAACACTCCAAATTCCTTGCAAACCGCGTCCTGAATGTCGCGGATGCTGACCTTCTCAGGTAGCTGCCTGTCGTTCGGTACGACTGACCAAGACGGGGGTGGCTGATCGACAAGCTCGATAACCGGCGTCAAGTCCGGCGGCGCAAGATCGGAAAGCTTGCGCGGATTCCGAAGATCAATCCCAAGGTCCGGCACTGCGTTCGGAGGATTCCGCAGCCGTGCCCTGACAGCTTTGAACGACATGTCCTTGGGTGGGATGTGAAGCATTTACGCGACCTCACTTGAGCGGGAGTTGAAGCTTTTCAGCGCCATCGCTTCCTGGATGGGCTGCTTCGGCTGTTCGAACGGCAGACGTGGCCGTTTCAGTTCGTCGCTGATGCGCCGGCAGGCGATGTCGAAATACTTGGGCTCTATCTCGATGCCGATGAACGCTTTCTCGCATCGCACAACAGCAACGCCGGTCGCGCCTGCGCCCATGTATGGATCGAGGATCATGCGCCCCTTGATGAAACCAAGGCTCCACGTCATCAGGACTTCGGGCTTTTGCGATGGGTGATATCGCTTCTGGCCTGCGGTCACCTCGTGGCGCGCGCCAACACCGACGCAAAGGCCATCCCAGAGCAGTCGGAAAATGCGCAACGGCTGATCGCGGTTGATCCACGCGGCTTCGCCGTCACCCTGGTCGCGCACTTTTCCGGTCGGCACCTTGTCCCAGACCAGCCAACCGCCAGGAGGGAGACGATCACCGAATTTATGTGCGCCCCAGATCAGTAATTCCGGCGCGAGCGTGAGCAGGTGCGATGGGTCGAACGGCTCATCGTCACCGACGATAGGCTCATAGACATTCGGATTGATGATTAGTGTCTTGCCGTTCCGCTGAACGACAGCATTCTGTCGTGTGCCGCCGGCATAGAATGTGTTGACCTTGTAATCCTGGCCGTACGGCGGATCGGTCACAACCGCATCGACCTTGCCAAGCGTCGGCAATATCTCCCGGCAATCACCAAGGTAGAGTGTGACGGAATCGGAGAGGTGTTCAATGCGATTGCTCATGCCGCCTCACCGCAGATTAAGCTCCGTCTGTTCGCGAAGCATTTCGTGGATGACAGCCAGGACAACTGACAGCGGCGGCTCATGCTCACCACGAAGCCATCGCTTCGCGGTGCGCTCATCAGTCTTGGCGATGTAGGCAAGCTCGTTGGCCGTCTTGATCGGCCATAACACCTTGGCAACAGCGCCGAATTTCCTCGGGACAATTTTGTCCCTGCTAGGACATTCCTGTCCCTGGGATTTTCTGGCGGCCAGGTCAATGACACGCGATACTTCGGACATGACGCAACTCCATACAAATGCGCCGATGAAATCCCCGCGCGGGGAAAGAGCGGCCGGGCCTGGAATGAGTGTTGAGTATCCAGGTCCGGTCGCCGGAATAGGTGCGTGCGCTGTTGGCCTTGTACGGCATGATGAATCCGGCGTTGCGCCGACCACGACGGACCCGCAGGCCAACTTTCTGGGATCAACCGGGCCGCACGCTGCCCGACTGGGAGATCGCCGTCGTGGTGAAATGAAGTCCGGTGACTTTCTTGCGCGCACGCACCGGGAAGCACGAACCAGGGCACCAACACGATCGAGTTCTACTCCGGAGACATCACCGCGCGCTTCGACGATCCGGCCGCGACCACGCGTGGCGTCATCGGCGGCGCGCAGGACCAGGGCGGCGCGACGCATACCTGGAGCGGCGGCGCCGTACCGGGGCCGGCGGTGTGGACGCTGCGCTTCGGCGGCGACGGTTGACGCATCCGTTACTTGCCCGCAGACTCTTCGCGGGAGGAGACAGGATGACAACGTCGAAGGACGGGCTTCCGGTTGCGGCGAGCGTCGAAGAAGCGAAGCGGCAGCTCAACGATCACGGTCTGACGATCATCGAAAACGTGCTCGACACGGCGGGCATTGCTGCCGTGAGAGACGCGTTGAAGCGCGGCATCGCGGCGGACCAGACGCAGGGCGTGCAGCTTCACGGATTTTCCTTCGATCCCGATACGCGCAATACGCGGGTTTTCGATCTCGTCGGGAAGGATCGCGCGTTCCGCGATCTTGTTCAAAGTGCTGCCTATGAAAACAACCGGCATGTTTCGTACATCGATCATGACTTGGCTTCTAAGCGGTCTTGGTCACTAGCCGCAAAGGTGACGTTCCAGCGTCAACGCAATGTCCAGAGAGAACTAGAGCATCACATGACCGACCACGTGTCGGTCTGGTCTTTGATCCAGAAAAGAATGAATCCATTCGGATAACGTTGCTGCCGATGCCAGCGCGCCAACGCTGCATCAGGCGAGAGTTCAAAGCGAAGGTACTTAGTTGAAGTTCGTTCTCCATCGTTCTGGAACATAGGACAGGAGGACAGACAGGTGCAGGACAGAGCGGACAGAAACCGGATGAGTGAGACAGATTGGAAACTTGAGGTTGTTTGGGTCTGCGGACCCGTCAGGGAAACCGACAACCGCAAATCCTGGTTCTCTCGTGGGGCTGATGCTGCTGGCGTTTCGTATCGGCAGATCAAGGCTCTATTCCACGAAGAGATTAAGGACCCGAAATATTCGGTAGGTGCTCGCGTCAAACAGGCGGCGGATGAAGCGCGAAAGGAAGCACGGGTACATGCCCAACAACTGGAAAGCCTTGCTAGGCAAATGGACGCGACCGACCCGGATTTTTATTGCGAGGAGGTCAATCAAGCTCTCCACGCGGCTCGTATGCTTCGCGGTGAAAATAGCTCCAGAGATAACGGAGAGGCCAAATGAGTGAAGGCGCTGCAATTGCGGGAAGTCTGTTTGCGTCGGTGCTTTTGCTGATCTGCTTCACGATCTGGAACGTTTTCCTTCCAGTGGTCGGGCTTCTTTGGCTGGTCGGGTACATCAAGTGAAACCTGAGGAAGCGACATGCCTAACACCCTCGCAATCAATCTAGCGTGGTTTTGCGTAGGCGTAGTTCTAACTCTCTTCTGTGTGTGTTCTTTCCAATAACAAATGGGGCTTTAGGACATGGAAAACTACGTTGCTGACTCAGTCCAAGAACAAGCAGCCCCCGTTCCTCAATGGGCGTCCAGCGCAAACCATGACCCCCATGCACACAGGCGAGATGCCGAGGTTGGATCGCTTCTTCTTTTGGAGCGGCTGGTCCTGTGCCACCCAGAGCATGCGCCAAGCAACGTCACTGTTCTTCCGACGCCAGAGAATATTGCGTTTCTTCCCGCCCGCCGGCCGACTGTCAGGATGATCATTGCGGAGACGGCGAATTTCTACCGCATGAATCCGCTTGAAATCATCTCTCAAAGGCGCAGCGGTGAGATGATCGAAGCGCGGCATATGGCGATGTGGCTGTGCCGGGAGCTGACGGAATTATCGCTCCCATCCATTGGGAAGCAATTCGGGGACCGCGACCACACCACGGTTCTTAATGCGATCCGCAGCATCTCGAAAAAGCTTACGAAGAACGAACGTCTCCGAGATGACTCTGACGTTATCAAGCTGCGGGTCTGGGATCGCGTACTGGCGAGCCAGAAGCAATGAGACTGACAGCGGCACATATCGAGGCGGCCCGCGATATGAAGATGCGCGGACTTCCTGACCAGACAATCGCGGATCGTATCGGGTGTGCGAAGAAAACCGTTCAATTCGCTCTCCATCCAGACAGGAGAGAAGCGCACCGCAGGAAGTGCAAGGACCGGAGAATTGCAAACCGGAATGTCCGTGGCGACGACGAGCCAAAGCTGGAAATCCCCGAATCCACAAGACGGCAATGGCTTGAACGGGCGAGGTTTGTGTTTGATTTTCGCTTGGTTTCTCGCGTGAGAGCGTGAGTGCGCGGCGTTGGCGCTGTGAAGGTGGTTGCTGTTTTGTCGGAGTGCCGGCGTGGGGTCTGAGGATCGAGGTTGAGAGCTTTCTCCCTCATCGGTGGTGACCCTGGTTGTGCTGCGTTGGGCAGAGGTTGCCGGTTGGTGTGCCGCTGCGGTGCTGTGTTCGAGGAATCTGCAGCGAGGTCAGGTGGCTGGTGAGGATTGCTCGTGGTTAAGTGGCCGTGGGTGTGCTCTGAGGGAGCTGTTGCTGCGGTTCGGCCACTCCAGCTGAGGATTTATCCAGCCCCTGAGGCGTTGTGAGGGTTGTCGTTCGAGGTTGCAGAGCGGGCGCTCTGGTCGAGATGTGCTCGGATGAGCGGAGAATCTTCTTGGTTTGGGCAGTGGTTGCCCTGGTCGTGGTTTCGGCTTGAGGAGCTGAGGCTTGGTGTTGAGCTCGCGGCTCGAGGATGAGCGTTGGCGGGTGCCGGATTGGTTCGTGTTGCGGCTCGAGGCTGTGTTGCTGTTCGAGGAGTCGCTGTGTTGGTGCGTTGAGAGGTGTTGTGATCGTGGTCCGACAAGACACTTGGTGTGTGTGTCGGAGGTGCTGACCTGACGGGAGTAATGGTTTCTCCGGTGCTGGAGGGTGCTGTTCCCAGCGTGTGCGAGGTTCGAGGTCAGGTCGAGCACGGGGTTCCTTCCGTTGGTCGGAGGTGTATCGAGTTTTCCCATTGGTTGGAGGTGTTTGCGTTGGGTTCAGGTTCGTCGTCTTGCATTGTGTGTTCGGACTGGTTGGCCTTTGTGTGCCATGATGTCCGTGCGAGACGAGTCCTGTGTTGGCAAGGTGGTTGCCGGTGTGAGGCGTTGCCCATTCCCTGTTGTGTAAGGGTGTTGGCGCTGCTCCGGAAGGATGAGTGCCAGCTGGGCGGTGGTTGTGTGTTTGTGCGGTTGGTGTTGTGTTTTCCGATGTGTTGAGGTTCTGAGCCTACTGAGTTGCAGAGGATGTCGGGATGGAGAATCCCGAGTCGTGTGTTGCGGTGGCTGTGCGCGTGGATCCGTGTGCGCAGCGGGTGTTCGTAGCGTTGGATGCTACGGGTGGTTTTGAGGCTGTATTGAGCGTCGGAGGATTGGTTCCTCGGAGTGAGGTCGTCTCGGTTGGATGAGACGTGTTGTTGCCGTGCCGTTGCTTGAGGCATTGTGATTTTGTGGCACTGGCTGGGTTGAGATTTGGGGGAAGCGTGTTGGCGAGATTGCCGCATGAGTGCCCTGTTTCTGTGTTGGAGGTTGTGTCCCGAGGCTCTGCGGTAAGGGCGGATCCGGGATTGACAGGCGTCCTTTGGATCGTTTTGGGACGTAGGATATGGTGATCCCTCGTTATGGCCAGCAAGGGAGGATTCCCCGTGAGTCTGGGTCGAGTGACGAGCGGATCGAGGATTGTGGAATCCTGCCATTTGAGTTCGCTGTGCTCCCCTGAGTGGGTGGAGTTGGTGTGAAGTTCGAGGTCGGTTGCGGTGCCTGAGCGAGGTTTGGCTTGAGGTGTGGTGTTGGTCTGTGGAAGAGTTAGCGGATGGCCTGTTGTGTTTTGAAGCGTGCCTGTTGGGGCTGGTGGAGGTTTCCCGTTGACGTGTGTCTGGTGACCCATAGGTGGCCTTTCACAGACAGAAGATGCTGGTTGTTGGGGCTCGAAAGTGGCGTGAGCCGTGTGCCAGCGGGGCCTTGGGTGGCCGGTTGTGAGGTGTGCTTTCCTGGATTGGATCTGGGATTTGTGAGAAGTTGTTTCCTGGCAGTGTTGGTCCGGTGCTGTTGTCAGCGTCCGGCTTGCCGGGTGTGAGCTGGTGGAAGCTCTGTGTTGGTTGTTTTGGTGCCGTGTGTGTGCTCGGTCAGCTGGTGGTGAAGCTGACGTTTGGTCGGTCCGCCGGGTGTGGGCGTTGACCGGTGGTGTTGGTTCTCATGGTGAGGAGTGTGTTTCTCCGTGATTGTGTTTGGTTTCTGCGTCGGTCGAGGTGACGCCAGACTTGTGCTTCTTGTGTATGCCTGCTCTGAGGACCGATGCGTGTCGGGTCGTGAGCGAGGCGTTGTCCGTGATCGTTGTCTGGCCGCGTCCCTCTGGACCGTGAAGTTTTTCGAGCTTGTGGCTGGTCGGGGCCCTGACGGCGTTGTCAGTTGGCCCAGGCGTTCTCCCCGTGTCGCTTGGCTCTTTGTGTGGACGGGAGAAAAGACAAGAGAATGGTACGTAGAAGAAAGAGAACGTGGGAGAGCAACGTCTGGTGGTAGCACAACCCGCGGAAGATAGCTTGAGTAAGAAGCCTTCGAAGCCTCATTCTCTCCAGAGGGTAGAGAATGGGTTGCAGGAGATAGAGTAGTGCAGGAGATCCACCAAAATCTCGTCATCCCTTCCTTCAAGCAAGAAAGCACCGCGGCATATTCCTCTTCTATCTCTGAAGCCCAGCCAGTAGAGAAGACCCTATCTCAAGACATCTGCGCCATTGTTGGAAGACTCCTCCTGCATCTCCTTGAGTTCGTGCTGAAGAGACCACAATATGGAAGCCACCCAGAGCGTCATCCAGTCTATAGACAGGGCATTCCTAATCCACTTTAATCGATACATTTTGTCTGTTTGTCAACTTCTTTTTCAGTTTCTTTGTTAAACTAAGACTTCTGTATTGGTCCCTACCTGTGTGTAGGAAGATAGACTGAGGGAAGCTCAGTTCTGTGGGTTTGGGCTATGTGCGCCCGCAAGCTATTAGTCAGCCGTTTGGAGAGTGTTTACTCTTTGTGTGAAGCTGTGAATCAGCGGTTGGTGCTTGGGCACTAGTGAAGCCTCACTCAGTTGAGTGAGGGGTGGACGTAGATCTCTGGATAGAGACCGAACCATCTTAAAAACTCCTGTCTCTTTGGCTTGTGTGATTGTTTGTTTTGCACTAGATACTTGCCTAGGCACGCTGTTTCATCCTTCTTCTTGCATTTAGCTAAATAGGTGTACATTATCTTCCTTTATAGCTGCAAAGTTTTTTATCTTTAGCTTGTTAGTCAAAGAAAGGGACTGATCTATTCACCCCTCCCCTCTAGATCCGTCAATCCCTTCTATCATTGGGTTGTAATGATTTAGATTCTTATACACTGCCATTCCATCCCTTTAACCCTTTCGAGCTCCCGCCTCATGGGTGGCGGGCCAAGATTCAAGAATATCGAGATTTTTCTCGGTGTTTGGATCTTGGGTTGTTACACATGACCTCACCTTGGCACAAAATCACGAGGAAACTCATTAGGAAGGGTCAAAATCCATCCCCCTACCTCTCGTGAAGATTCCACAAGTCGAAACTCGCTAGAGACACTGAATCCCACACTCATATGCCTTCCCCGGGTAAGAACCCACGGCCGCATCACCTCACGATCCCGCTCTTGATCTTGCCACGTGCCGCCGCCGTCGCCCAGCCACCTTGTCCCTCCATGCCTGTCATCGACTATCGAAAGAAGGAAGGAGCGAAGAGGAGAACGGTGGAGGGAGAGGAGAGAAATGAGGGAAGAGAGAGAGAAAGGGGTGGGGGTTAAATATGTTTTATGTTTAGGTTTTTTAATGTTTAATGTTGAGTCCCTTGGTTTCTTGGTTTTGTAAGGTTGGTTTTGATGATGACCGAACACCTTTTGGTGGATTTCCAGTTTAGGTTTAAGCTAACAATCTCATTTTGAATGCCTCACCATTGGAATGACCTCATGATAGTTCAGATCTTAATATATGCCGAGAGAGGTAATTTCAGCTGTACATAAAGGTTCTCGTTTCAACAAAAATGTCTTGGATTGAATATATCTACACTCACCTAACTTTGGCCTTTTTGGTATGTCAGGTTTTTGAAACAAGGAAGTGACTCATCTTCTAGTTAATCAAGGACCTCCGGTGAGATCTAACAATAACTCAACTTCTCTTGTTGATAGCTTAACATGATTGGTTGTGTTGGGTTGATCCAAAGGATCAAAACAATTTAAGTCTATGTCTAGCAGTCCCATAGTTCAGTTTTTAAATTGCTCTTAAGTCCCATGGGTCCCCAAGCCCATTTCTTCCTTCTGGTCTATTGAGTTTTGTCTGGCAGGTTCCATGGGTCGACCCCAAGGGTCGACCCCCGCCTATCCAGAGACTGGAAACGCCTTATTTCACTGTACAGGGTTGTGGGTCGACCCCATGGGTCGACCCCCGGTTTTCCAGAAGGCTTGCTGGATTCTGTTTTTCGATGTACAGGGTTGTGGGTCGACCCCATGGGTCGACCCCCGGTTTTCCAGAAGGCTTGCTGGATTCTATTTTTCGATGTACAGGGTTGTGGGTCGACCCCATGGGTCGACCCCCGGTTTTCCAGAAGGCTTGCTGGGTTCTGTTTCGCTGTACAGGGTTGTGGGTCGACCCCATGGATAGAGCGACTCAAAATCTCACTGGGTCATAAACTCTCTCACGGCCATGCGGGTCACCCTTTTTATACCCTTTGGAATGGAGTGAGAATAAATGAAGGGGGTGAAAATAACAAAAGAACGGCGGGATTGAAAATGCGATACATCAAAGTAGTTATGATGGAATGGGTGACCCTAAATATGAATGGACCCTCAATTTTTACACGGTTGCACAAATGGCTTCAATCATACGTGAGAGAAGACGTAAGTATAATTGATAAAATAAAACTGATGGGAAGGGGCAAGAATTGAGGAGGGGGTGAAAATAGTACTGATTTGATAAATTTAAAAAATATTTTTCATCGAGAAATTTATGATTAATAGAGTGACTCAAAATCTCACTGTGTCAGAAACTTTCTCACGGCCACACAGGTCACCCTTATTATACCCAATGGAAGGGTGTGAGAAAAAAAGAAGGGGGTGAAAATAAAAAAAGATCGGTGGGGTTGAAAATGTGATACATCGAAACAGTTATGACGGAATGGGCGACCCTAAATATGAATGTGTCTTCAATTTTCACACGATTATAAAAATAGCTTCAATCATACGGGAGAGAAGGCGTAAGAATAATTATTATAATAAAACTGATAGGAATGAGCAAGAATTGAGGAGGGGGTGAAAATAGTACTGATTTGATAAATTTCAAAAATATTTTTCATCGAGAAATTTATGATTAATAAAGCCACTCAAAATCTCACTGGGTCAGAAACTTTCTCACGGCCACACGGGTCACCCTTATTATACCCAATGGAAGGGTGCGAGAAAAAAAGAAGGGGGTGAAAATAAAAAAGGATCGACGAGGTTGAAAATGCGATACATCGAAACAGTTATGATGGAATAGGTGACCCTAAATATGAATGGGCCCTCAATTTTTACACGATCATAAAAATGGCTTCAATCATATGTGTGAGAAGGCGTAAGAATAATTATTATAATAAAACTGATGGAAAGAAACTAGAATAGAGGAGGGGGTAAAAATAGCACTGATTTGATAAATTTAAAAAATATTTTTCATCTAAGAATTTATGATGAATAGAGCGACTCAAAATCTCACTGGGTCATAAACTCTCTCACGGCCACGTGGGTCACCCTTATTATACCTTAAGAAAGGGAGTGAGCATAAATGAAGGAGGTGAAAATAATAACGGATCAGCAGGGTTCAAAATGCGATACATCGATGAAGTTTTGATGGAATGGGCGACCCTAAATATCAATGGGTCCTTAATTTTCACACGGTTGCATAAATGACTTTAATCATACCATAAAGAAGGAGCAAGAATAGAGGAGAGGGTGAAAACAACACAGATTTGATAAATTTAAAAAATATTTTTTGTTAAAAAATTTATGATAAATAAAGTGACTCAAAGTCTCTCTGGGTCATAAACTCTCTCACGGCCACGCAGGTCACCCTTATTATATCCTATGGAAGGGAGTGAGAATAAATAAAGGGGGTGAAAATAATAGAGGATCGACGGGGTTGAAAATACGATACATCGAAGTAGTTATGATGGAATGGGTGACCCTAAATAAGAATGGGCCCTTAATTTTCACACGGTTGCACAAATGGCCTCAATCATACGTGAGAGAAGGCATAGGAATAATTATTATAATAAAATTGATAGGAAGGAGCAAGAATAGTGGAGGAGGTGAAAATAGGATAGGTTTGACATATTTAAAAAATATTTTTCATCGAAGAATTTATGATGAATAGAGCGACTTAAAATCTCACTAGGTCATAAACACTTTCACGGCCGCGCGGGTCACCCTTATTATACCCAAGGGAAGGGAGTGAGAATAAAAGAAGGGTGTGAAAATAACAAAGGATCGGTGGGATTGAAAATGCGATACATCGAAGAAGTTATGATAGAATATGTGACCCTAAATATGAATGGGCCCTTAATTTTCACACGGTTGCATAAATGACGTCAATCATACGTGAGAGAAGACGTAAGAATAATTATTATAATAAAACTGATGGGAAGAAGTAAGAATAGAGGAGGGGGTGAACATAGCACTGATTTGATAAATTTAAAAAATATTTTTCATTGAAGAATTTATGATGAATAGAGCGACTCAAAATCTCACTGAGTCATAAACTCTCTCACGGCCACGCGGGTCACCCTTATTATACCCTATGGAAGGGAGTGAGAATAAATGAAGGGGGTGAAAATAACGCGATGAAATGATGGATGAGGTGGACGTTAGTAGGATTCGTGGATGGATCCTAAGCTAACGTGGCTTGATTGTTTAATCGCCTGTGACTTCTGTGGAAGTCTATTTTTCTGTGTGGGTTCAGTGGCATGTCACCTGTAGTGTTGACAGCCCTGTGTAATGATCCACATCGTGCTCCGTGTTTTTAGGTGGAGTAGTTGGTTCTACTCTTTCCTCGTCATATCCGATTGGCTGGATTTGTAAATTGTTCGGTGTTATTGCTCGACAGCCGTCTTTTGTGCTGTTCGTGCTGTGAAGGAACTTCTTAGTGATATTCCTGTTGGCATTTCCCTTTTGGTCGGGGTTTGCCGGTATTAGATTCTTCTGTTAATTGCTCAGGTTGCTGTTGACCATTTGAGTTGTGGTGATGGCCGTGTAGATTATTACAATATGTCGGTTGCCCCAGCTTAAATCGGGTCAGCTCCTGACGTGTTTCACTTCTGTTGAAGTCGAAGTATTCGATTGGACCAATTTGACTGAGAAGCTATTCGAGCAAACTAGGCTCTTCCCGTCTTGGTGAGCTTCTATTACTGAGCTCGATGCTGTCCATGTCATTTAGTGGATCTCCTTGTGAGATTGACCTCAGGATTACCATTTCAGTGTCGCCTTGTCCTGTGTCTGCTCAAGTGTAGACAATTCAATTTGAGATTGATCATCTCCATGTTCTACGGCTGCATAACTTTGGACCTAATCCTTGTGTCGAGAGCTGTTGCGTACCGTATTTTCATCGTGCCGTGCCCAACGGCCGATGCGATGTGAGACTTATTTATCATTTGCAAGGCGTGAAGGTAGACTGAGATTAGTGCTTTCTCTTGGGCTTTGCGTTGAAGCTGTTGCTCTCCTCCGTTGCACTTGGGTTCTTTCTGCTTGGTTGCTCGCTGGATCAGTGCTCAAGGCATGTTACATTACGATTTTCAGTGATTGTGATGGTGCCTAGTACGCGCTGAGATGCGAAGGCCAAGGTTCTTTCTGATGTCTTTGTGCATTGGGGAGTGCGCAGTGGGAGTGTGTGGGCTGATGACTCACAGGTCGAGAATTCCTTTACGTGCGATTCTGTCTGATCGAGAGAACTACTCTTTCTTGATGTGACTCCATCTCGATTGCATATGCCTAAACGTTATCGTGACCATGCTGTTGTCGGTCAATCTTCTGGTTTTAGTGTTGGCATTTGCAAGCGTTGGGAAAATCGTCGGCTCTCTTGCTGATAAAATACCCTCTACTTTGCATTCATTCTCGTAGGTGTTACGCTCTCGAGGCGTGTTCGTAATCCTTGAGATGCATTTCCTGAGATTGAGGTATCTCTTGTTGCTTTGCGATTGACTTCAATAGTTGTAGGACTTTCCTTGGTGACTGGCCTGATGCGCGACTCATCCCCAGTAGTCGTGTGCTCAGTTGCCGCGTGCCTTGATGCGACCTTGCTTGCAGTGTGTTCCGTAGTTCTGGGTGCTGTAGGAGCTAGAATCCTGCAGGTGCTGTTGTCGTTAGCAGTTGTTCCCGTAAGTGCTGCTTTCGAACGATTCTACATTTAAAGTGTTGCACCATTGTCTTGTCAGTAGTTGGCTGTGCTCCTTTTTCCTGGTGAAGTAGCTTGCAACTCGATCGGATACAATATCTGAGTGAGGACTGACTTCTTGTTGTATATGGCCGAATGCTGTTATTTTTGCTGTCATTCTTCCGTATGATTATCATTGGCGTCTTATGTGCCAGGTGTTCCTTGTCTCCCTTGGCACTAAAGCCGATGATGTCGTTAGGCTGTCAGCTGAGAGGACTATGTTTCCTTATGAGGGCTGACACTGGCTGTTCCTGTTACTCCTATCGATTTTGTCGATTCATTTCTTGGTGTTGTGCCTTTGGCAGTCGTATCTCCTGACTTGTGAGACGTAAGCAGCGTGCCTTGTTTCAGAGGTATCGGGCTTGTGTTCACTGGTAATCATGCTCATTCTCGAGCGTGTATCCGTGACAACAGTTGGACGCTGTTCCTCTGAACCCTGTTTATTGTGATTTTGTGTCGGTGTTTGTTGGGTTGTTCTTCCTTGCCTTGCCCTTGCTGGTCCTTAAATTTTGAGGATGAAATTTCTTAAAGGAGGGGAGGACTGTAACATCCTGGATCTTTGGCGGATCGTTGTTGGGTCCTGTCGGATCTCTATTGAGTTTCGGATCCTTTTTAGAATATCGCGTGTGGAGACGGGGATTTCTACTGCCCAAATAGAGCGGCCAAGCAAGGTCCTAATGGACCAATCGAGTCCCAACTCCCACATGTGACAACCCTCCAAGGGCCTACTAAGCTGAATAACTCACTCAGATTAAGTGCTTCCTAGGCGACCTTTGGGTTTGGAAGTCCGAGCGTCAGGTCGATCGGGAGGCCCCCTTTGATGCCCTATGCATCCCACCCAGGACATGCGCCTATCACACGGAGAAACCCCCTAAAGCCAGTGCAACATGCTCAGACTGACTGATGAAAACTTATCCATGCGACCATTGCGTGCCCTTTAAGAGCTGGGAGATCATGGGGATAATGGTGATTAAGAGCCCTCGCGCCTTAACGAGCCTACGAAGGAGACGTAACCTCCCCTAAAAATCCTCACCTCGCAGGGCTCCTCCATTCATGGGTCGCTATATAAACCAGGGAAACCCTCCTGCAGAAGGTAAGCGCTATTAAGTGATGTCAACCCTGAGCTAGAGTCACTTCACCACTTTGTGGAGAGGAATCTCGTGCCCTCATCTCCTTCCCTTTCTCCCTTGCACTAGAGCTCTACTACAATCGCTGACTTAAGTATCGGAGGGTTTACCCTGGGGATTCATCCCTGGGCACCTCTGACTCATTTCCCTCTTTGCAGTTCTAGCATCCATGGTCATCATCCTCTGCTCAGGCACTGCGTAAGATAACCCCTCTTCATCTGGCACCATCTGTCGAAAATGAACAAAGAGTCAACATGGTGTGAAGGAGTTCTAGCAGGAAGGCCGCCGGTGACGAAGGGAAAGCCGTGCTGATGGAGGAGGGTGCACCTTCCCACCCTACGGGAAACACCCCCTCACACGCCAACGACCCGATCGGCGACAACCCCCCACCCACCGTGGAGGGGCAACACCCTACTGGAAGCGCGGACCCCCTCTAAACCCTCAACGTAAAACTAGATAGCCTCATTGATCTAATGAGGATGCAGGTGGCCTGGGAGGAGCATTCGCGAATTCTTAGGGAAAGCTCCCCTCGTGGAGATGCTTCCCTGCAAACTGTAGGGGGCCGTTTCATCATCCGGGGATGGTGGATAATCCGCAACCGGTCAGGAGGGCCATCGCAAGCCCCTCCCCCAGACCAAGAAGCCTCCTCCACCTTAAGGAGAGAGAAGTTCGGAGAGTGTCGGCCACCTCCGGAGACCGAGGACTTCGAGGGGCGTCGAGGCAGTGTGCAGGAGTGCCCCCACAACCCCTTGACCTAGCGATGACCCGAGCTGTCCCTCCAACTGCGAGACTTTGAGAGGCGTTTCGCAAAGAAAGAGCATGCCCTTCGTGCCCCACAAAAGACCTCCGCTGCAGAGGATGAGGAGCAATCCTCTTTCTCCGACCTCATCTTGAAGGTCGAGATCTCCCCCAGGATCTCGCTGGCAACCTTCAAAGCATATGACGGCTAGGGAGACCCGACCAACCATTACGATAGTTACGACACCCACATGACCTTGCATGGGGTGTCTGATACCATCAAGTGTCGAGCGTTCGTGACCACCCTGGTCCAGAGTGCTCAGGCATGGTTTCGAGCGCTTGCCCCGGGCAGTATCAGTGATTTCTGGCAGTTCATGCGAGTATTCAAGGAGAGCTTTGTCAGTAGCGGTCCTCCACGGTCAGTAGTGGGCCTGTTGGCCCTCAAACAGGAATAGGGGGAAAGGCTTCGGGACTATATTAACCGATTTAAATTGGAGGCCCTGCGTATCCTCTGCCTAGATGTTACTTCGGCCATAACCGCACTGACCGGGGGCACCCGTGATGAGAACCTACGACGTAAGCTGGTCCTTCATCCTCCCACCTCCCTCGTTGAGCTTGTGACCCTAGCCCTACGCCATGCCGAGTGCGAAGAAGTCCTCACTGCCTGCCACAGCGCAACAGGCGCGGGTCAGGAGGGGGGACAAGAAGTGACAGTCTGAATAAGGCACTGGACAAGGAAAAAGGCGGAATCGAGATGGTGACCACAAAGAGCCCTCTCGGAGGTATGAGCGGTACACGCCCCTGATCGCCCCCATCTACAAAATTTACGAAGATATTAAGGGCTCGGGCCTTCTCCACCAACCCGAGCCCATGAAGGCAAAGCACCGCAACTGCCAAAAGCACCATCTGTTCCACAGTAACCACGGACACCACACCGGCGATTGTCATCAACTGCAAGATGAGATCGAGCACCTCGTCCGCCAGGGGCATTTATCCCGGTACGTGTCCGAGCACAAAAAGGATTCTACCACCCCTAAGGAGATTGACAATATCCCCCGCGGGGTCCATGTAATACCCTGGAACCTTAATGGGTCTTCTTGGATCTTTATTAGGTCTTTCGGATCCTTTTTGGAGAATTTCGGATCGCTTTTGTGGCTCCCGAGTTGAGTTTTACGATCCGTGTGGATTTTTCTCTCGTACAAGTTACGGAACCCTGCGGTGAATTTATTTCTCAGTTCATCGACTCATGGACGTTATAGCTATGATGTACTCTTCACGAGGATCGTTTCGACTATTTTTACGTATTTTTTTGGATTAGTAGATTTTTGGCTCAAAAATTAAAATTTTAGAAATTAGAAAAATTCCTAATTTTCCATCTATTTAAACCACCTCACCCTCTCTCCTTCCTCATTTCTCTCATCTCGTTCTCTCTCTTCATTCTCTCTCGTCTCTAGTCCGTTCGGCGCGGGGCGCAGACCGTTGCGGAGCTGGCCGAGGCGGGGACGCATTGGGGAGATCGGTTCACGGGATGGAGCGTCAATTTGAGCGTGGCGTGGTGCGATCCCTCGGTGGATTTCGAGAAGACGTCGTTCATGTTCCGAGCGGTTTTCGGCGTGGATTAGTTGCTTCGGTGCATGGTTTCTTTGGTGGAGGTAGGGAGATGGATCACCTACCTTTCCTGCACCTTCCCTCGTGGTTTCATGCTATACGGTGTGAGAACGAGTGAGTTCAGGCTCATTGTGGATTTTCAAACTTTGTAGGCTTTGCCAAAAAATGGCAACAGTTCTGCGATCGGTTAGTGTCAATGGACTCCCTGGAACGTTGGCGTTCTATAGTCGCTAATCTCGCGTTGAATGGTGGTCTATCGGGGCCGGTAGAAGGCCGGGAACTTCGTTAACCCCATTTGGGTGATTTCGTTAGAATTGCTCTTTTCTTGCGATTTGTGCGTCGGTTTGACTCCGGTCGGAGTCTATGAGATTGTCAGGGTGATTGTGGTTGTATCCTCTTCGTTTCGGCATGAACGGGGCATGAAAAGGCCACGATTAGATGAACCCCTTGGTTTGCTCACCGTAACGCCTTCGCGGTTCAATGACAATCGCTTAAGGTGCATGGGTGGTTGGTTTCAGACCATTCATCGTGTCTCGGTCTCAGGTTGAGTGGTCAGTCGATAGACTGCTCTAGGGCTTGAGCTGCCAGGAGTGGTCCACCTATCCCTCTGTGAGCGGCTGGTCCTCAGCTGTTCATCTTTCCCGTTGGCTTGAGTGGCCAGGTTCTGCCCGCTTATCCCAGTTGACCTTTGGTCAATAGTTTTGTGTCGGTTTAGATAGGCGGTTTGGTCAAAACCATTTTGACCAACACTGTTGTAGGTCGGTTGGCTTGAGCGGCTAGTTGTAGCCTGACGACTCGTGTTGACGTGTCAGCCACCTGGGAGTGGTGGCGAGGTAGTTCCCGATACACGATTTATAAACTAGTTTCCGTGGGCTCCCTTGCTTTGCAGTAGCGTCCGTTGGGGGAGAAAACTAGCTAGAGGCATAGTGCAGGGCAATAGACCAGCGTGTTCACACGTGGTCAGGGACTTGGACTGACACCGACGGGCGTTACCCTGTCTAGTTACTTGCGATGGTAGTACTGTTCTGGTTCTGACAGTGTCTTGGTCTCGGTCGTACTTTTAGACGACAGGTAGACAAGCCACTTATAGGCACAGTATAAGACGTCAGGGGACGTGGCTGGCTGTTATTCTAGTGAGGGGTACTCCAGTCACATGACACGTGACTTCCGCGTGACTCTCGTGTTTCTCGAGCGTCGTGACCTTTCCGGGTCAGCCTCGTTGTGGCTTTGCCCGAGGTCAGTATTGTGCCTTGTGCACGATGTTCTAGTCGTGTCGGGTCAGTGTCTGTCTAGATCTTTTCTAGACTTATTGTCTGGCCTTGTAGGCCTGGTGCTTGTCAATGGATCGGCAACTTCTGACTTCGCCAGTTCAGAGTTCGCCCTTCTATTGCTGTTAGGAGTAGCTTCGGGTGCTGAGGTTAGTTCGACAGCCCTTTGTTTGGTACGGGTCATTCTCCTCGTCCTTACCTACTCCCTACTCCTGCTTCCTTTTCTTTTACAGCTTTCTAGTGTAGTTTTCCTGCTTTACTACCTGCTGTTTCACTTGTTCCGTGTTATTGCGTGTTTTCCAATGGGGATCCACGTGACCCCTACTGAGCAAGTGACAAGAGGCTCACCCTTACTTTTCAGGTGGGTGACATCATTCTACTCCCGCGGTTCTTAGTGTACGAGTTCGTAGAGGCCAACAGGTACCTGGGTCGGGCTTCCCCCAACCTCAGTGTACGTCTTTCCTTTCTATCGACTGTACTTGCCTTTAATTTCTGGGACTGGACTCTAGTATATAATTGTTAATTCAAACTGTTAATTAAAAAGTAATTTTATTTCTGCTACTTTAGCAAACCGATCTAATGAAATTTAATTGCTTACTATCATATCTCTGTGGCTTCAATGTACTACATGACAATCCTTTTTCCCTTCAGAGCTTTACCGCTCTTGGGAGCCCTCGCGGGTTCCAAGTGGTATCAGGTGTATTCGATAGTCCTATAGGATATATCTGGTATTTGGGATCCGTGTCATCACAGTTGGTATCAGAGTATTGTTGTGTGAAGTCGCCCTTTTTGAACGCCCGTTGCTTGACCAGCTTGTCATAGGCACGTGTCATGCGGGCTTGGTACACTTGTAAGTGTTGATAGGCTTTGAGTCTTTTGCCTTCAAGGTTGGAGAGCTCTTCAAGCCTTCTTTCCACCTCGGATTGGTCTTGGCCAGGTAATCCAGCGTGTACGACAACGCAATAGGATGCTAGCTCGATCTCTATAGGGATCACTGCTTCAGCTCCGTAGATCAAGGAGAATGGTGAGCAACCCGTGGGGGTTTTGTAAATGGTCCGATAGGCCCATAGGGCTTCGTGGACCTTCTCCCCCCAATCTCGTTTGCGACCACCTACTATCTTGGATAGCAGCTTGTAAAGGGTCTTGTTAAAAGCTTCGGCTAACCCGTTAGCTTGGGGATTGTAGACCGACGACGCTCTCTAGTCAATATGGAACTTGGCCGCCAAAGCATAAATAGTCTTGTTCTTAAACGGTGTGTCATTATCGGATATAATTCGACTGGAGGTGCCGAATCTGTATATGATATAGTGCCGCACAAAACGAGCAACAACTTCCCTTGTGACTTCTCGTAGTGGAGTGGCTTCCGCCCACCTGGAGAAGTAATCAGTAGCAACAAGTATGAACTTGTGCCCTTGGGACGACGGTGGAAATGGTCCCACAATGTCCATACCCCATTCTGCGAATGGCCAAGTAGGCACGGTCGGGTGTAGTAGGTTAGGTGGCCTCCGAGGCACTGGACCAAATGTTTGGCATTGGTGACATGTACGAGCGTATTGATTGCAGTCCTCGTACATGGTGGGCCAATAGAACCATTTAAGCTTGATGCTGTTCTTCATCTTAGCTCCTGCTTGATGAGTCCCGCATAGTCTGGAGTGGACCTCGTGCATGACGGTCTTCGCCTCCTTAGGTGAAAGGCACTGTAGGAGGACCGAATAGTCCTTTTCGTGGACGAGCCTGAAAAGCAGGCCGTCAATCAGCTGGTAGGATGTAGCCCTACGTAGCAGTTGTATCCTCTGAGCCCGATCAGGAGAGAGCCAGCCATTCTTTATGTTTATGATCGGCTCGCGCCAATCTTCTTCTTCGGGAGCATTCCCTTCTTGAACATTGTCGACCTCGTAGACAGTGAGGCCAGACTCTTCGTCGAGCACACTTGGCATGAGCCTTCGGTGTCGAACAGTGATATTGAGTTCTCCCTCAGGCGGGAGCTTTAAGGCTGCTGCTAATTTGGCCAAAGCGTCAGCCTGGGAGTTGCTGCCTCTGGGGACATGACCTATCTCAAATAGGTAGAATTTCTCTTTGAGCCTCATGACGGCTGCATGGTAGGGAATAAGCTCCTTCTTTCGGACGTCATAGACGCCCAAGACTTGTCGAATGACGAGCTGAAAATCCCCGTACACTTTGATGCACTTGATGTCCATCTACAGTGCCAGCTGAAGACCAATGATTAGTGCTTTGTACTCTGCCTCATTATTAGTCAGGGACTTCATGAGGGCACATGAGTTGTGAAGAATGCCGCCTTGCGGAGATACAAAAACAATCCCCGCGCTCGAGACGACGTCTGTGAGGCCACCTGCCCTTTTGACTGTCCGGGAGGCACCATCAAAATATAAATCCCAATGTGGGAGGTCAAAGGTGAGTACACCCGGTTCCATCTGTGGTGGGACGTCTTCAAACTGCTCCCCATTTTCTTGATAAGGCACCAGCACCTCTTCATCGGGCAGCTCGAAGCGGAGTGGCAAATCTTCGGGCACAGGGTGCGCCGCTAAAAATTCTGCCATTCCTTGTCCCTTGATCGCCTTGCGTGGGACAAAGGTGATGTCAAATTCCATGAGGATGAGCGCCCATTTGTCGAGCCTACCAAAGAGGACGGCTGGCTGAGCAGATATTTGAGTAGATCACATTTTGAGATGAGGTCCACCCAGTGAGCCAGGAGGTAGTGCCTTAGTTTCTTGACGGCGAATAACAAAGCTAAGCACACCTTCTCCATAAGAGTGTACCGATGCTCAGGCCCGATCAGCTTCCAGCTGAGATAATACAGCGACTGCTCCTTGCCCTCTTCATTGATCTGGGCTAGAAGCGCCCCTAAAGAGGCGTCCATGGCAGCAATGTAGAGAATAAGGGGCTTTCCTCTGACGGGCGCCCCTAAGACTGGAGGCGTTAGGAGATACTCCTTAATCTGCTCGAAGGTCTTCTAGCAGTCTTCGTCCCGCGTCGCCGGTGCGGACGCGCCCGCGGGCTCGCCTGCGCGTTCGGCTGAGAAGAGGAAGGCGAGGGGGAGGGAGCCGTCGCCGCCTCCACCGCCCTTGCCAGCACACCGTGAAGCCGCCCCCCCCCGCCCTCCTCCATCCGCCGTCGCCGTCGGGTTGGGAAGGGAGGACGCCGCCGCGGTGGGTTCCCTGTGCGTTCCACCGAGAGAGGGCACGGGAGAGAGGGGGCCGACCGCCGGTGAGGGGGCCGCCGCCGCGGGGTCACCGCCTGGTCCGCCTCCGCCGAAGGGGGAGCCGCCGCGCGGGTTCCCTGCGCGTTCCACCGAGAGAGGGCACGGGAGAGAGGGGGCCGACCGCCGGTGAGGGGGCCGCCGTTGCCGCGTCGGGAGGGGCACGCCGCCGCCGCGGTCGCGGGAGAGAAAGAGGGCCACGGGGAGGGGGTTTCCTGCTGCGGTTTCCCGGAGAGAAAGAGGGCCACCCCGATTTTCTTTTTAAAAAAAAGGTTTTAATATATTTATTCTTTTTAATATCTTTAACCTCCAATTGCTAAATTAAACCAATTTATATAAATGCCCCATTTAAAATCATAAAAGCTTTAATGATTTTATTAACCACTTAGAAAATGCCCATTTTAATTACTTAAAAGCTTTAATCTTATCAGATTAAAGACTAATAAAAGCCCATCATTTCTTAAAATTAGGCAAAATTCGATGCTTTAAACTTTTATTTTAATTCCGGCATGGATCCGATAATGCATGGGTCTCACATGTATGGCTACTGTGATGAGCTATGCTGTAATGCTATGATGTGCAAAAGATTTGAGCTGTGATGCGCTGTGATGTTGAGCTGTGATGTGTGTTCTAATGTTTCAGACAAACAACATTTTTTTTCTATTGTACACAGGATGTTAGTTGAGCATTATAGTTAGCCTGCATGTTAGTTTTGCATTTTGTTATGTCTGCATGTCAGCCTTGTACTTGTTTTGGTTTGATGAATGAAAATGTTGGTTTGATGTATGGAAACAATATGTAAATCCTTGTTTGAAATGAATGAAATTCTTAATGATTGCTTCTATGGATTGTTTCTATGGTTGAATGATTGAATGTGTAAATAATTTCATTTTGTGCAAACATGTACATGACTCATAGTTGTCATCATCAAAAAGGGGGAGATTGTTGAAACCATGATTTTGATGATAACATACTATGAATCATGTTGAGACAGAACTGCATAAGAACCATTCATGTTGAATAAGCTGCTTATTTGTCTAAGTGTCAAAATTCAGGTCGATGCATATTTAGGCACTTAGTCATTAGGGTCGATGCATGTTTAAGACTTAGTCATATAAGGTCGATGCATGTTCAGGTCTTAGTTAGATAAGGTCAATGTACATTAACATTTTCATCATATCTGGTCAGTGCACATTTTTGGTTTAAGTCTGTTAGGTCAATGCACATTTTAAGTCTTAAGTCTGATAGGTCGGTGCACATTCTCATTTCATGTCTATTAGGTCGGTGCACATGCATGTCTTAATCCTGTCAGGTCGATGCATCTTGTGCCATGATGAACATAAGGTCGATGCATGTACTCGCAAGAAGTCACACAAGTTGGTGCATATATATACTCTAGTAGTGTATCAGGTCAGTGCATGAGTGACTTTGTGCTTAGCAAGGTCGATGCACATTGTACCTTGTGAAAAGCAAGGTCGATGCACATTGTACCTTGTGAAAAGTAAGGTCGATGCACATTGCACCTTGTGTGAAGCAAGATCGATGCACATTGCACCTTGAGTAAAGCAAGGTCGATGCACATTCTGCCTTATGTAAAGCAAGGTCGATGCACATTGCACCTTGTGTAAAGTAAGGTCGATGCATATTGAACCTTGAGTGAAGCAAGGTCGATACACATTCTGCCTTGTATAAAGCAAGGTTGATGCACATCCTTACACTCATTCTAGAAGGCCAATGCTCATGCAAGTATTATGCACATCAGGTCGATGCACATTCGTTAACATGCCTTACTAGGTCTGTGCACTTGCAGAGTATAGAGTCTATGCACATGTAGAGTCTGTACACATGAAAAGTCTAGGTCTGTGCACACGTAGTGTCCAGGGTCAATGCACATGAAGAATCCATGTCACCAGGTCTGTGCATTGAGTCTATTCTTTAAGGCATTTGCATTATCATACTTGTTTTTGATCTGAGCATTTGGGTAAGCGTGGAGTCCTTGGACACTGTCCATCTCCGCTCTTATATTTTCAAGTTATAAATCAAGCTACTTCCATGAGAAATAATAAAGTAGGCCAATAATGTCAAGTTTAAACAATAGTTCATGGCAATAATAACCAAGGTAAGAATGTACCAAAATGGAATCATGAGATCAAGGATGAATTATTTAGACATTATGCTACAAAGGAATTTCGACAGCATAACAATATATTTCTATTGTTTCATAGCTCATTAATGACTTACTGAATAAGGTGTTGGGTTCTAGACAATCAGTAGATTATCTGATAATAGAGTATAACCAACCATTGGGTCAAACCATGGGTTGGACAGCATTTCGACTGAACATGGTCGAGCCACGACCGCCATCAGGAAGTAGCGATCTAGCCAAGGCCGCTATCTGATAGGGCATCGAAGATGAGTTGATGTAGGAAGAAACTTGGTCGACGTAATGATCAAGCCTGGCACAACGCGGTCGTGCCAGGATCGCTATTTGGAAGTAGCGATCACCTGATGGCCGCGATCTATACAGGGTACAGAAAAACTGTCACGTCCCGAGCACAAAAGATACTCGGATGCATGACGCGTCTATATAGATCGTGTCATTCACGTAGAGTCAGAGTGTGCATAGTACTCAGTACCATAGTCCAAGATGACAATTATTTAACCCAAATAGTAATATCCTAAATTCATTCATAATGCTACATATTTGGGCATAATCCAATCCAACTTAATCATAACTGACCAAAATGTACCATACGATTACAAGCCTTAATAATAACTAGAAATACATAACGTAGGACCTAAAATACAAAGATAAGACTAGCTGACGATACACCCAATGGTGAGGACACCAGAGCCCGTGATCGGCTTGACTCAGCCAGCCGACGGTACCAGACACGCAGCACGACTCAGGCGACGCCGACGTCATTATGGCTCGGGGACAGTCTGGATGTTGGGACTCCTCTGGTTTTATAAGCAGCTATCCTGTGCTGTGTAGTTTTGATGATTGACAACGCAACAACGGTCTCATGACTGGTGTGTAGTTTTGTTGATTGGTAATTATATTTTAATTCATGCATGGTCAGGTATTGGTTTAAAAGCTCATTGAATGCATTTGTGGATCACTCAAGCTAGCACAAGTCCATGCATTCATAAGCCCGTGCAGGTTTTTGGCCTTAGAGAAAATCAAAGTCCATGCATTCTCAAGTCCGTGCATGTATCTGTCTGGTGAATGTTCAAGTCCGTGCACGTACTGTAGCAAGGTACACCTGACTTTTAAGTCCATGCATGTTTAGGTCTAAGTCCATACAGGTTTTGCAAGATGCATTAAAGTCCATGTAAGTTTTTATCTCTTACACTTCAAGTCTGTGCATGGTCTATGCATTTGATGCACGACCCACACTTCAAGTCTCAGCATCTGTATGTCCGAGCATTTGTATGTTCGAGCAACTCAATGTCCGTGCACTATCTCACAAGTCCTTGCACATTTTGGCCTTGTGTTAAAACAAAGTCCGTGCATAAACAACTCCGTACACATTTGGCATTTCACCATCAAGTCTGTGCATATATCCAAGTCCGTGCCGATTTGTGAGTGCTCAAGTCCGTGCATAGACAAGTCCGTCTCACAAGTCCGTGCACATTTACCAAGTCTATGCATATTTGAGTTTGCTCGTTTGTTAAGTTCGTGCACATAAGAGTCCGTGCACGTTTCTTTCAAACCAAGTTTGAGCACTTTTTCTGTTAAAAGGGAAAACCAAAGTCCGTGCACTTTTTGTCTAACTGAAGTCTGAGCATCTCTTAGTCAGTGCACGTTTTCAGCAAAATAGGTCCGTGCACACTAAAGCCCGTGCACCTTTTGACTAACCCAAGTCCATGCACATCAAATCCTATGCACATTCTGGACTTAGACTGTTTGCTATTGGCTTGCATCGCAAGTCCGTGTAAGTTTTACCCTCTAAGTCCGTGCACGTTCACTCTAGTCCGTGCACATCTCTGTAAGTCTTTGCACCTCTTCATAGAGTCCGTGCATATCTAACCCCGTGCAGGTTTCCTAGTGGAACTAAAGTCCTTGCACGACTTCATAAACCCAGTGTATGTCTTATCCCATGCATATTTCTTATTAAAACCAAGTCCTTGCACGTTTTCACCAAGTCCGAGCATGAACAGTCCCGTGCATCTCAAGTCTGAGCGTGCGCACGGTGTTTCGGCGACTCGCTAGTTGATCTCGGCTCTTGTGTTTGTCTTGGCGAATTAGGTCCGAGGGCATATTGTCTAATTACTGCCCACCCCCATCTTTGTCTCACATCACAGTCAATAGTCAATGGGAAAAAATTGTGAGGGATAAGTACAGATCAGATGAAAGGTTACATGGATTTCTAGATTCTTTACTACATGTATGTGAACAGGCTGGTTCCATGATGAGAAATCTGAGACTGAATCAAGTTGAGACACATATGAAGACAACTGACGTGAGACGACCTAGGGGAAATGAGCAATGAGCCCAAATGGATGCCCAAATCGTGAATCCATGATAGCAAAGGGTACGAGGCGAAGGATGAGCCCGAAGGCTTCCTCGATGATAGAAAGGCCGATTTCCAGACCGGTGTAACCGATCCTTTCGATGACGCCTTTTGATATACCTCTTTTACTGTCTAGGACTCACGCTAAGGGGGGGTTGACACTAAGAGCCTAGGACCTAGACTCGCAAGCAATGCAATGGACCGGTGACTTCACTCAAGCGGCCTCACCCGTGTAGTGTACACAAGTGCCCGAGGGCAACGCGACGATGGTGGTGAGGGTCCGAAGTGGGACCTTGACGCTCCGGGGATGTGGCTAGCCTGGGATGGACCCCCAAGGGCTTGGGATGCCCAATTCAGTGGGCAGCCAGCACGCCGAGGGCGTGGGATGTAGGGTATCTCTCACAACTCACTCCGCGGTGGCACTCGATATATGGAAAGTTGGAACGGGCACTCTCTCACCATCCGATAGAGCTAAGAAACAATACTAGTTAAGCAAAATGAGCTAGTAAAGAGATGGAACCAGAAGCTCACCTGATCGACATGAATACGTCGATCCCGGTCGAAGACGATGGCGAGCGAGGAGGCGTGGGTACGCATCCGCACGCCATGCCGATGTAGCTTCGATTGGTGACCTACTAGTACAACCACTACACCCTCGCAGAGGGGTTTGACTAAGGGTGGGGAAGGTTAAATTACAACCAAAATTATCCTCCGCGCAAGGAGGGGCGGTCAGCCGGCCGGGCGAGGGGGGCGGGGAATTGGACGGTGAAGATCGATCACCCGGGGATCGAATTCTGTCGCAAAGTCGGTTCTACAGGGACATCGAGTCGGTTGTGGGGTCGACACGATCACTCCTGATCGTTGATGAAGACAGGACTGATGTAGAAACATCCGAGAATGGTCCAGGTATGGGCCAGCCGAGTTGTGGACCGATCGAAGTCTGGCTGTGGTCGTGGCGGGCCCGGGACCAGGGTAGGTCCGAGTCGGCCCTGTCTGACCCTGAACAGCAGGGGCCTAAGAAAACTACTGCCACGAGCTCTCCCGAGATACGATGAAGGTGAGTCCAGTGCCGATGTGACCATGGAGAGGTCCTCTTCAATCAGGAACTGATGGAGAACCTATAAAAGGTCAGAGTAGAGGATGGCAAGCTGAATAGTAGGACAGGGTCCAACCTATTTCTGGTGAGAGTGCCTGCGCACGCCCACGGGGAAGGTCAAAACTTGGTGCTCCGGTGCTCAAATGGCCTCCTCCTTCTTGGAACTGGAAAAGGACTGGTAGGGGCTCATCTCAGCCATGGGTTGCTCCAAGAATCGCAGAGGGCTGGTCATGGGAGCTTCTGCAAGTCTGACTGATCCTGTGCAGTATTGTTTGTCCAAAATCAAAGTCATCTGAGAAAAAGGGCGCCCCGGGCTCTTTTAAACTCTAATGACAGTAGGGACGGTGTCGACGTGATTGTGGGAGAGTCCGACCTAGTACCAGTGAAGCCGATCTGCGCCAGTCGGGGAGAATTGCTAGAACATGATGTGCTAGAGTCCGAACGGCCTCCTCCTTCTTGTAACTGGAAGAGGACTGGTGGGAGCTCTCCTCAACCAAAAATCATGCCAGTCTCATCACTGTTTTGACCCTAGTGTCGTTTGCATTGAGCTTTAGGTGCTTTGCCAGAGCTCTATTGCGCAGGATGACGAGAATCATCCTCCCAGACAGTACGGACGTCGGATGAAGGTGGAAGAGCCCTCATTGGAAAGCTGGCTCGGAGAAAAATCATGTTTCTGTTGGGAGTTTCACCTGAATTTGCTTAGACAAAGTAAGATCGATATGGCAAGTCACATCGAGTTATGCTGCAGTGGTGGACAGAGTGGTGGGTGGGGATGGGAGGTGTCAAGAGACACACACAGTAGTTACTTTGTTTGCTATCATCAAAACTGAATGGAATATGTTGCTAGCAACAAATCTAAACAACATATGCACAACACACAGTGGCCACCGCAGAGGGAGAGACCTCACTGGACTTGTGGTCTCTATTCAGGATTTTCAGACTGTCGATTAGCTGCGAGGGATATGAGGAGGTAGTGCCGGATGACCTCCACTGCAGTCACAGTAACAGACAGGGGAGGTACCGGGTACCTTTCAGCTATCGATACCTCTTGAAGACCTAGAGGGACTTGGCTCTAGCAGGGAGAGAGAGAGCGGCACAGACTCTGAGAGTGCCACTGAATGTATAGGTCTGTCATTTCTACAACGGGTCATTCTGCTTTTATCAAGAGTTTGCCAGAGACCAGACTCCATGGGAGGAGTACACCAAGGTGGAGCTACACTTCCAGACGTACTCTAGATATGTGTATGCACCATAGGAGGGGTGGAATCCCCATTGTCTGCCAAACGTGACACACCTTGCAGTGTATCTGGCATATTGGTTGGCGACTTTTGTAGTACCTCATGGAGAGGACGGACTGCTGAGAGCTGAGTTATTGTGGCCAGCTTGTTTGTTGGTCGAGGGGAGACAGTTGGCCCTAGCTCCCGCTACACTGGCCAACATCTACCACGGGCTCGGAGTTCTAGCGACACACTCAGTGGCGAGAGAGAGAAGCATACTCCTGCCGACCCACTGGCTCAGTGTGTGGGCCGGGTTGTTGTTTTCGGTCATGGTGACGCGGGGGACAGTGAGGAACCTGACGGCACCGCTCTTGTTTAGCTTCCCTGGGTAGTCTGACGGGGATGCAGAGATGCAGCTAGAGGGGGCTAAGAGAGCCCTTTGTTACCTGCCCGCCAGAGGCGAGGAGGGGCTTCCTTTTGGCAGTGCCACAAGGGATTCCAGTCTCTTCCTGGGGCCTTCAGGTAGAGGGGCGACCAGCGCCGACATTGGTCAGGAGGTGACAGAGATAGGGTTACGGAAGGAGTGGATATGGAGTACCCAATCAGTGGTGCTGACGTTGCGTCGGTCAGCGATGAGTTCCTTGGAGCCATACTACCCACACCGATTTGCGAGGAACTTTGGGTACGACCAGGGGATCCCGCCAAATCGGGAGTTCCCTTAGACCGGAAGGCAGTACCACGGTAGGGACACCCACCTTCTTACGGTGGCATGGTGGGAATTCTATAGTCATCGGGAGCCAAAGCAGTTCCCGATGTCGGAACAGGGACGTCGAGGGAGGTTCGACGTACACTACGCCAGGTGGTGGTTCGAGCATAGCCACCTGTACCGGTAAAAGGCCTCTGCGATTCGGAAGCGGAGGAGAGCCACTTGCTGAGGGAGGATTTGCCTCCTATTATGCTGGACGACGGGTACCTGAGGACCCACATTGCTCGGGTCCACCGAGAGATAGAGCGGGTCATGGAGTAGTGGCCCCGTGGTGGCCGGGGTTCGACTTCTAGGAGCCGGAGCAGTAGTGGGGCACTAAAGCCCCTGGTACAGGCTTCGGTGAGAGCAGCGACGACAGGAGCGAAGGTGTCCCGGTCGGGGGCACCTAAGGCCTGGTGGGCCCAGTTTTTGGCCGACTGCAACTTTCAGAGTAGGGGTTCGCTGGATCGGGAGCTCCCGCATGGGAGCTTTGCCGACTCAGTGATTGACGACTGGTGGCGACACATCGGCCACACGATCGGGTCTGCGGGGCCCGTGGAGTTTCTATCCTAGATTGAGTGCGCTCGCACTCTACGGGACATCTGGGAGGCCGTGGCGAATGGGGCCCAGGTGTTGGCACTAAAGCCAGAGTAGTTGGTACTCCTGCCACCGATCCCCTTCGGGGTTGTAGGTACGGCCTTCTTTGGGATACTCCATCCCTTTTTCTTTTGTTACTTTCTGGTCATGACACTGACATTGTATGATGTTGCATCCGTTGACAGGTTCGGCGACGGAGGGGGATAACCACTCCACGGAGGCATCCTCGTGGAGTGGGGACAGACGTCTGTAGTCGAGGTAAAAATGCCCCGAGTGGAGGTCACGATAATCGAGACTGGCGAGTCTTCTGGAGGGCTCGAGGCTGGTGGGGTAGTTGAGGTAGAGATAGCTCTAAGTAAGTGTCACTTTGCCTTCTTTGCTCCTAGTCAATTTAGCCATGGTGGTGGGCTAATCCTGCTTTGCTAGGTTTGCACGAGAGGGGGTGCCCGAGGCCCATTAACCTCCGGCATCCCTCCCGTGGCTGTGTCCTACCCCTCACTCCGGTCACCATACACACCGACCCTGGCGGAACCCTCCCGGGGGTGGAACAAAAAGGATGGCACACCCGGTGGGACGTCTCCCGCCTTCCTTCTTTTTACTGATGCAAAAGTCCGTGCCAGCCTTGAAGTCTGGGTGCCCTTTTCCTGTCCTTGCTGGAGGGGGTAGTAGAAGAGCACCTGTTCGTACTTCCCAGTAGCTCCCAGTTCGTCTCTCAGTTGCCAGACCGCGTTCGACGACCGCGCCTGGCCATTGCCTCTGCTCATTCAGGACTCCAGCAACTATGGCGGCCGTCACCTACGGTCCCATCGTTGTCGCCACCCATGCATGGGTGGGCTACTTGGCAGTGCCGATCACTTTCGACAGCTTTGCTCCAGTCGTCGGATAACCCTACTTCTTGGGTGTGGTCCCCGTGGCGGTGCCACCGCCACCTCCAGCTCTTGTTTCCTCTGGTGCCACCAGGGCGCCATGCCAGCTACCAGTCCCGACAGCCAGGCCGAGCATCAGGCTCGACTCTCCTGCCACTGGTGCCCATAGGGGTTACGGACCAGTCCCAGCGAAGGCAAGCATTAGTCCCCGGGCCCAGTCTCAACCTGCTTCCGACGCAAGCCTTGCATCCTAGGTTCCGGTCTCTAGTCTTGAAGTTTGCTTGGGCCTCCAGCCCCGAGCCCCAGCCAAGCCGACTTCCAGTGTAGGTCTCCACCCTACGGTGTTTGGCTCCTCAGCACTCTGATCAGGCCATCAATCTCGAGCTCCCACCGAGCCAGCTCCCCACACGGGCCTCCTCGCCCGGGGGAAGGGCTCCCCAGCACCCCATTCGGGTCCCCCGACCAGAACCGCAGAAGCGCGACTGCCTTGCCCGGGTCCCCAACCCCTGGCACAAGGCGTCCTAGCATCCAGACCGGACGTACAACTCCAGGGTTTCCCGCGGATGATGTTTGTTACGAGTGGTCCGTGTCAGGCTTTGGATCTCTCGGCTCTACCTCTGGGGCATTCCTCCTGCAATCCGATAACGCCGATCCCCAGCACGGGTCAGCCTTTGTGGGACCCAGTGACCTCAGTACGGACTGAGTGCCCTCTATCGCGCCTTCCAGTCCTACTAGCTCCCAGTTCAGGCTCAAGGCCTTGGGTCACCAGTGCCCTGGTACCCCCTACAGTGACAATGTCAGGCGCGGACATGTTACGGCGAGCGTCCGCAACACTACTGTCGGCTCAGGCGAAAGCCTACACCCGAGCCACCCAGCCGCCTGCCTTCACTACAGACTTCACGTTTTGGGGGTCTACCCCGGTATTCCTGATGAATGGCCTTATGCCACCAGCACCCGCAGGCTGGGTTTTTTCAGCCTACCACCTTGGAGCGGAGTCGTCTTCCACTCCCCAGAAGAAGCACTGTCGTAGCCGTAAAGGCAAGTGACCCATTGCTAGCACTAGCAACTCCAGCAAGACCATTCTTGTCGGAGACTTACGAATTCGCCTAGATAGGGGCGAACCCATTATTCCTCCAGAATGGATCGTCCCTACGGTCCCCATCACCAACCGCTTTAGTCTCCTGCGTCGAACGTGGGAAGACAAGGCAGAACTTAAGCGGGCAGGCGCTTCGATAATGGCCCGAAAGCACCAGCACCGGTTTGGCACTCGAGCTCCCAAGTCCCGTCGGAGGAACAAGGACGAGGGAGACCAGTAGTCAGACTTGAGAAGGATCTAGGTCACCTCAGAGGAAGCTCAAGCTGTCCCGGAAGCACACCTCAGCAACCCCTTTCGGGCACTAAGGCGTCGCGCCAAGCAAGGTGAGACTGACCCCGTAGCCGCATCATTTGGCGGTGCCCAACCCTTCATCGCCTCTCGCACAGATAGGCGGAAACAGAGACGGGCTCAGTCTGGGCCCCACCAACATCCAGCCCCAAGCTCTCCTCAGGCAGACGCCATGATGGAGACTCCTCAGCAGCGTACCTCGGTCTTTGATAGGCTGGGGACACCTAGCCGCCCCAAGAGGCATTCCCAGAAAAGGAGGATGATCCGACTCCTCAACGACGTAGCCAGGGTGTTCACGTGTTATACCACCGAACACCGACCTAAGATTCAGACCGACGATCTGAACCTACCTATATCTTACCTCAAGATGCCTCGTCATCTGCCTCCACGTAAAACGTACCACACGCCAAGTGAACACTCGGCCCGGCAGGCTGGCAACTAGGAACCTCCACGCCGCTCCCTCGAATCTCGAGGAAGAACCACCGCACTTGAAAATCAGGGGTGAGCCTCCTATCACTGGCTCAGTAGGGATCCCGCGAAACCCCAACGGAGAAAATAACGGCGGAAGGGAAAGAGCTACGCTAGCTACAGAAAGAACAACAGTAATAGTAGGAATAGTAACCTATGACGGCCGGTAAAATCTCGGCTCTACATCTACTCCTACTATACCGAAAAATACGACCCAGTCTCCCGTCGGGGGACAACCAAGTCACGCACCCGATATCTCGATCCCATGGTCGGGGAACAACCAGACACGAACCGCCCTAGTCACGCTACTAGGAAAACGTCACGACGTCACAGTCGTGGAAACCTGCCCTCACAGTGGGGCCCAAGCCAAAACTACACAGTCCGGAACACAATCACGACCTCACTGTCATGAATTCCACGCCGTCTAGGAAAAACCCTCGGTGACGCTCACCGAAAACCCTAGACCTTGGCTACAGGAACGCTCTCGAAAATAACACCCGAAACCCCGTCTCGCAGATGAGAACTGAAAACCCGGGACACGACAACTCACGTCACGTGACGGGAGCACCACCCACCAGAAGAACAGACCGGATGCATCCCCTGACGTCTTACACCGCGTCACAAGTGTCTAGCTACCACGCCCCGGGCTCGAGACTTAGACGCACTCAGTAACCAAGAACTCACAACAAGGACTAGTTGGGGTCACGCTAGTTAGCGCGTATCCTCTACCCCCAACTACGTGTATACACACAGACCATCTGCTCTAGGTCGTGTCCTCTAGCTGGTTTTCCCCCCCGTCGGACTCTGGCGGCAAAGACAAGGGGCCCTACAGTAACCAGCTTAAAAATTATCTCACTCGGGTCACGCTCTCCACCACTCCCAGGTGAGTCCTCACCCGCGTGCGCAGGAAGCTACGACTAGTAGGGGTTCACTAAACGTGGACACTAAAAATCATGCACACACCCATTGAGAGTAACACGGAGTAACAGTTGACCCGAGGTCACCTAACTCTAGGCAGCCCACTAAACCTACTAAACTCAACGGTCCTTGAGTCACGAGACTCGAGGTCAAGACTGTCGTATGCGATAGCACTACGCCGTCAATCGGGCCTAATCCCTAGGCATAAAACCATGGTAGCACGATGACTCACGAGGCGGCTCGCAACTGCTGAGACTCCTCCCTCGAAGAGGAGACACAAGAAACCTCCAGCCCCAGGCTGGTCGACTGGACTCACAGTCCGAGGACAAGCACATGGCCCACCGATCCGAAAATCTCATGATGTGCGGGAGGGACCCTCCTCTCACGGACACACACACACAGGGTCACTCGGACCCTCCGGAACACCATCAAAACATGGACACTGGTCTCACGATGTCTGGAACACTCTTAAGGTCGAAGGACAACCATTGGATCCCAACCGGGTTGACCGAAGACCAATGCGACACATGAAAAACTCAGTAACATGGAAAAATCGCCTGGCGGTCCAACCTTGGGCTGTCACAATCTCTGACGGTCCAACAATGGAGCGCCGTAGCGCAAGGTAAAACTGGCTCTGACGCACCTACCTCAGGGCGTCACAGCTCCCTGACTCACCTCCCTTGGTGCGTCAGAGGACACAACGACACGGTCTCTGATGCACCTTCCTTAGGGCGTCACAGACACTAATGGACCACCCTAGGTGCGTTAGAAGACACAGAAACACGGTCTCTGACGCACCTTCCTCAGGGCGTCACAGCGCTCTGGCGCACGTACCCACGGTCGCCAGAGGAACACGACCTAAATGGTCAGAAACACAGTAACGGTCGAACCCAGGTGCGTCACACCCTCTGGCGGTCTATCGTGGGACCGTTAGAGCGATCGACGCCCTGCCGACAAAACACGGCCCTTTGACGCACCCCTCTTGGGGCGTCATGGCCTGTAACGCACCCTCCCAGGGGCGTCACAGCCTGTGGTCGCTGGAATGACCGCCACACCGTCCCGAGAACGGAACGGTGAGAAAATTCCAAAAATATTTTTCGTGCCCCCATACCTCCACGGGCGAGGGGGAAAACATGGGGGAAGCCCCCAAATGACCTCTATCATGAATCTACGGTCTCGGATCAGCCAAAAATGTGGTGAAACGGTAGATCAACACAATTTAATAAATAAATGTAGAAAGATAAATGGTTAGTCACTAAATAAAAAAATGGTCTAGAATATCACATGTCCATAACAAGTACAGTCAACAGAAAGAAAAGAGTACAAGTACATGAGGCATACCTCGGCTTTGACAACTAGAAACTAAACCTGATCGCTAGAACCATGCGGAGCCTCAGACATGCTTCTCGATAACCGCACCTCACCTGAAAAATATAGGGGTGAGCCTTATCTCATTGGCTCAGTAGGGATCCCGCAGACCCCTACCTTACAACGAGAAAGCAAGACAGCAAAGCTAGTACACGCGAGGAAAGTAAACAAGTATGAAAGTGTGGCAGTAATGATACTTAACCAATAAGAAACCTGGCTACAACTAATCTTACCGACCATGTGTCACATCGAATAGAAACAACCGCGACCCAACAGAGAAAAATAGAGCCACTACCTGCCAGAAGACAGGAGCACCACCCACTAGAAGCGGGGTTGGAAGCATCCACTAACAACTTACATCGCGCCACGGTGTCTCCCTACATACCCCAGGAAAAAACTGAGACACATAGTAAGTACCACAAATAGGGACTAGCTGGGGTCGTACTCGTCAGTGTGGGTCCGACACCCTCAACCACGTGTGCACACACAGACCATGTGCTCTAGGTCAGGCCATCTAGCTGATTTTTGATAAGTAGTGATAGGCAAATCTAAAGGGGAGGGGTGAATAGATCAGCCCCTTCTATGCGGAAATAAATGCTATATAAAAACTTAGTGCAGGAAAGCTAGAAGAGTGACCGGCTACTGGGCAAGACGCACTGAAAATAAGTCCACAACTGTCATAAACATACATCTAGCAAAGAATCATGAGCCAAGCAAACTACGAACAAGCTAGATTTTTAAGGTTGTTCAATCTCTATCTAGAGACCTACGTCCACCCCTCACTCAACCAAGTGAGGCTTCACTAGTGCAATAGCACTGCGACTGATTCACAGCTTCCAACAGAGAGATAGACCACTCTCTAAACTGCTGTCACACAGCTTGAGGGTACACAACCCAACACCACAGACCGGTACACACACTGTTCATCTTCCTACACGCAGGTAGGGAGCAATGAGATAGTGTAGTTTTGGAAAGAAAACAAAAACTGAAAAATGGATGAACCAGACTGAGTAATAGAGTGAAAGTTCTCAGGAAAGGAAACTCTTGTCTGGATGAGAGCTTGATGAAGCTGGGGCCTTGGTGCTCCGTTTCTTCTCTAGTTCTTCACCACGAGCAATGGAACTGAGGTACACCAGCTACATTGTCTTCACCAGGCTTGAAGCTGAGGAACAATCTGCTCTCTCGCAGACGTGCTTGCAGCATAGGAAGAAGACTTGTTCTTCACGGAAGCTTCTTAGCTTCTAGCTCCTTGTCTCATGCTCTGTTTCTTCGATTCTACCTAGAACTCTTCTACTTCCTTTTTCTCAAAGCTATATCATCTCTAGCCTTATCCTCTGGGACATACTTCCTCTTCGAACGTTGCTTTTAGTTTCTCCATTTGCTTCAGCAGGTTGTTTTGTTCTTTTGCGCCGTGTTCACCTCGTACATAGTAGGCAGGGAACACAAACTGCCACATGAACTGGACTTCTGAGCGAATCTTTCGTTAGGAAATTAGAGCCTCTGAAAAAGTGGGCTTCCTGAAGCTTTTTTGTATGCGAACGGATCCTCCAAGATCAATTACAGATCTTCAAAAGCGGGCACATCTAATTTCATATCCATTTCACGCGAACCAGATAGTGTCGACACATTAAGAGGAAGTGTCGAGACATCCCTTCATGTGCCTTAGAGAAACTGGTTCCTAGCGTGCAGCTAGCGCCTAAGTGTCGAGTCATTGCACTTGAGGTGTCGGGCCACGGATGCTCCCGAACTCCAATTGGGCTGAAACTAGAGCCAAAATACTCTGATCTGGCCCAGGAAGACACTGCAATTTTTTGGATCAACCCTGAGTTGGTTGTTGGATGGTACATGTCGTGGAACAGTGTTGGTCCATTCTAGTGCTGACTGCTCCCAGGGACTTTATGCTAGAAGATGGAGACGCCACGGGCAGTCCTAAGCTCGGATGGAGGCAGGGCTGGAACCGTGACGACCGTGGGTGAGTCTTCTTTCAGATGGTACTGACGGCAGCCTCAGATGATGTCGGGGACGATCACGCTGGCCAGAAGAGTGGAGGTGAGGAGTGAAGAGTGGAATTGAAAGGGAATGAAATAGATAGGAGCTGTCCTATCTAGAGCAAGGAATGTGCCTACTAGAGAGGCATCGTTAGGAAGCTTGTCGAGGTGAAACAAGGAGAAAAGACCAAAGTCTTCCTCGAGTGGGGGATTATAGGGAACTTCTTCCTGGGGACTGTCTAGATTTTCCCTTGGCTCCTGCCGAGTTCCTAGCTGTACTGGACCTTGAACAAAGTGACCAAAAATCAGATCCCTAGCATGAGTTGTCTTAGCTACTTTTTCAGCAGAGTAACCTAGGTCTGTGCGGCCCTTGGAAGTCTTGAGTCTCATCCTACGAGTGAGACCCTTCTCATGCTGGCCCAAACCTCTACCCATGGTGAAGCCCATCCTAGCCATCATCTCCCATCCTTTACCGAATGGGATATTAGAGTGAGTGATTTACCGAGGAAGAGTAAGAGAATTTGACAAACATAGGGCAGAGGGCCCTATGGCGCCTACTATGGAGAGAATTGACTTCTTGCCCTTATCTTGGATGGTCATGAAGGGGATCTGTTCAGAAGTGATGGCATTGAGAGTTTCCACTAGTGGGATACTCTTGATCTTGATCACCCTGCCATTGTAAGGGAACTTAAAGCACTGGTGGGCAGGTTACGGAATCCCGATGGTTTACACTATCCATGGTCATCCTAGGATGGCCTTGTATGCAAGGTCAATCTTGAGGATAATGAAATCTGAGGAAATGACTACATGGCCTAACCCAAGCTGCAAGGTCACCTTACCCTTCGCACACCGCTTTGAATTATCATATGCCGAAATGGTGGTGCAGACTTCCTCCAAATTCTCTTCCTATAGACCAATCCTTTGAATTTTTTTCATGGGACAAACATTGATTGATGCTCCCATGACGATGAGGTTGGAATCAGCTTTGACTCCGTTGAGAGTGACAATGAGGCATAGCGGGAGTGATCTACTCTTGGGTGGAGCAAGATCCTTATCAGAGAATGAAATAGACAGTCCACAAGTGAGGGCCATGATGGCATCAGTCACGCCACTTGCCGGAAGGTCATCATTGACCTTGATCTTCTAAAGGAATAGGAGCAGGGTGGATTGGTGTGAAGGGGACCTCCTGAGGAGTTCCATAATGGAGACCTTAGCCGGGGTTTGGTCCAAGTGTTGGAGGATGTCATACTCTATCGGAGGGCTTTATGGATTGACCCCTTTCTCGGGCTAAGATTGCCTTCGGGATGGGGGGATAATGTAGTTGTGGAGTATGACATTCACTGAGGGCTCTTTTGGTTCTTCCAACCCTGAAGGTTTTGGGCGGATTAATTGCAAGGGGGCAAGAGATTGGAAGATGAATGAAAGGGAGGCCGATTCCTCACTAGGAGTGACAAGAGTAGGAGTGACTGATTTTGGCTTTGGCGGCCATAGGAGGACCAGAGGGCAATTGTGCCTGACTGAGTATTCGAAGGGATATGGGATTCCTACCAAGGTGATTAAGGGGGATTGATGAAGGTGAGAGACCCTTGGTTAGTAGCTGATGGTTGGTTAGAAGGTAAAATCAAGGTCTAGGACCTAGGTTCCTGGGAGAACATGTTGGCGTTAGCCCATAGCTCGTGGGATTCCACTTCCAATTTCCCGTACCACCCGGGAAAGCCTTCGATGCTCCACATTTGCATCCTTTTGAGCACTCGGGGTTCCATTCCAATCACAGTGTTCACTTGCTCATTCTGCCTTGAGCTAGAAGGATCCTTGTTCGGTTGATGAGTGGGCAATGAGTTTTGCACAATGTCGAGGTCCCAGTTGGGCTTCTTATGATTAGCAATGGCTAGCTTGACATCGGACCATTTGATTCTCCCCTCGTCATTCATGTCGTATACCCAGTCCTGGAATTGGAAGCAATTGAAAATATCATGGCCGGGGGCTCGATGATACGGGCAACATTTGGATGTGTCGGCATTGGGGTGGACTCAATCCGTTTGAGGGGGAAGCTGGAGAGCCTGAGAAGACATGAGAGCGAAGAAAATGTCACCCAAGGTTTCTGGTGATGAGGGATAAGTGGCCCTCTTTGGTCAAGTGCGGTTGTAATTCTGAGGTGAAGGGACATTGTCGTACTGCCTCGGGTTGCCTTGGCCCTGGTTGGAACCAAGTGGATTAGGATGCGGAGTTTGATGATTGTTGGGCCTAAAGGATGGGCCAACAACATTGACTTGTTCATTTACTGTGACTCACTCGGTGGTGGGGACAGCTGGGGCCTTCCGCCCCCTTGCACAATGTAGATGTTTATTCTAACCCCGCCCCCAAACTAAACAAATAATATGCACGAATTATGAATAAACCAAGGGGAAATAAGAGATGTAGAACTAACCGTGATCGCCACCCAAGGATTAGCAACTCCATAGCAATGAAGAAAAGAGGGAACCAACGTCGTGTACCTTGGGAAAAGAAGAAGAAAACTACGACCAAAGGTGACCGCCAAGACTCGATCGTGCTTAACAAATGGGGTGCAGGGAACTCGTGGGATCAGACCTCCTCTCCTTCCAGTCGGCTACAGGAAGAGGGCCTCACGTTGTATTCATACTCTCCTGCAAAATAAAGCCAAACAACAAGGGAAACCCATTAGAAACTATGCATGTAGTATCAATCCTGCAGTGATAAAATAAGGTGAGAAATTGAGGGAGAACGCACCGAGGGGAGATTTTAACCCTTGTGGAAGGGACAAAACAATAGGTGTGTGTGTTGTGATGAGAATGAAACAAGGATATGGAAAAAGCACACAACACAACTGTGGGAAATGGAGATGCAATATGGAGAAAAATGCTTGCAGAGTGTAGAAAATAGGAATTTGTGATGATTTATGAAATTGGGAGAAGAATAACTAAGAGAAGGGTGAGTGGAATTGAGCCCTTGAGCATGGAAAACAAAGACAATACTTCCCTCTTCAGGCCGGGGTCAGATATGTGAGTCGAAGATGCGGCATGGCTTCACCCCGAACCAAGAAAGAGCCCCCCATCGCGCACTGCGAACTGGGTTCTTTATATAGGAGTGCAGAAAATCCTAGGGTTTGATTAGGAGATAAATCCTCGAAATAGGAGTTTTGATTGGCAAAACCTTGAGATAATGGTGGGGATAATATTGCAGAAGAGATAAAACTCGAGCAGGAGGACTATTCTCCTCAAAAATGGTGCCAAGGAGGAGTCCAAAGAGCCATTCGGCGAAGAAATCAAAGTTTGGGATGCTCTAGACTCTACGACGGAGACACAGTCACTCGCGCGATCGCTACTGCATGAACGCGGTCATGACAAAATCGCGACTGGCTGGGGTCGACAAATGGCCGAGGAGTAGAGCCATCGGGCCCCCGGATGCTCACGAATGGTCCCTTGAGAACGCGGTGACCGCGACCTATTTTTTTTTAAAGAAATCCTAGTTGCGATCAAGGGTTGACCGTGACCAGATGGGGCTGCCAACTTCGCGCGGGTGACTTCCGGTCGATCATGTGACCCTCCAGAATGCCCGATATGGTCTCGAAAGTAGGGGAATTGAAGATAAAAGGCTCCAATGCTCAATGGGCTGAAAAATGATTAGAAATGGGCTTGAAATACAGTCAAAGAAGACTCCAAAATAATGGGTAATTCAGAACATCACAAGAGATAAATAAGAGAGATATCTCAACTTATAGGCTAAAAATGGGTGTCAACACGTGAGACTCGAAGAGAGGAGGTAGAGTTGAATCCTTTATTTGGGCTTGGATGATTCAAGCTCGGTTGTAAAGTTGAGGGAATGTGTGGAGCTCGCTAAGCATTAGGATAGCCCTGAGTTGAAGAGTGGTGTTGTTCACTAGCATGGTGGCGGCCTAAAATTCGGGGATGGGTACCTTCGTCCTAGAAGCCATGATTCTCCAATGGTTGGCAAAGTGAATGAAGTCCTCGTCCGGCTTCATCTTCTCCAAGACCAAATCAAACAAGGTGGGTGCAATTGAGGACACATGGCCAAAATGAGTGAGGAATTGCTCGGAGACTATATCGAAATTTAGGAGATCGACAGTCAGAAGAGAAGTGAACCATCGTAGGGCCTCACCCTTGAGGGATTTTTGGAAAAGATCAGCCAATAGCACCCGATCATATTGCCATTGGTGGGAGTCCATAAGGAAACCCGAGAGATGATGGTGTGGGTCAGTGGTACCATCGTACCTCCTGTACTTGGGAGCCTTCAAAACCGGTGAGAAGTAAGCATTAGGGAGCTTACAATATTGTGCTAGGGAATGAGGGCGTGAAGATGGCATGCTTTCGGCCACCACTTGCTGAATGTAGCTTTGGATTTCTTGCTTAAATGTGGGATCTAGCCCCTTTGATGTAGTGATCGACATAGGAGGAATTGGGGGTTGAGGGGTCCCTTGAGGAGTATGAAGTGACCATATTGAAGTGGAATCTCCAGTGGCGGTCAGCTAGAAGATCCTTGGAAGGGAGTTTGGACCCAAGGAGGTGTAATTTGAGGGGAGACATGCGGAATGACGGGGGCTTTATCATGAGAGACCATTGTGACCAGCTCCTCGTGAGCATAGCGGGATAGCACGTTGATCAACTCCTAATCCTCATGCGGTGACAAAGTGGGAGCCCAAGAGCTAGTATGATCATGGTCACTGCGAGAGGATGCCGAGTCGGCATGGATGCCATCATTTTGTGTAGTTGATAACATGCCTATGAAGGCAGCTGGGTGGTTGTCCTCTATCTCAAATAGAGGATTGCACCTAATCTCTGATTCATGTTGAGGAGCAAACTCCTCCTCAAAGGCCAGATTGCTAAAGACTCTCTCCATTTCCGTCAAGACTGCCCGGTGTGAAAGGAGGAAGGGAAGGGGTGGGTTATGAAATTAAACACACAAGTTATGCACAACAACGCCCCAGGAGGCCCAATAAAACCAATAAATCCCATAAATCTAATAAAATCAAATAGCTCAACAAACTCAATAAACTTAATAAACTCGAATTAATAAACCAATAAAAGACCTCTTCGCTTTGTGTCAGACCTTCTGTGTGGGCAAGGTTTGGTGATCCCGTCATCTCCGCGGGTCGACACCCTTATCCTATCCTGGCTCAGACCTCACATCTCTGCCAGGTTGGTTGGCTCCAATGTGACGTCGGGTCGACATCTGCATCTATACGTTCTTCTCTTGCTTCTGACCTTCCGTCGGAGTAGAGTTCGTTGACTCCGACATTTCGTCGGGTTGACATCTATGTTTAGCCCTGGGTCTGGGCCTCTCATATGTCCACAATCTAAGTCTACCCTCACCCCAAACCTTCTATCGGGGCAGGGCCCGTTGACTTCGACGTTCCGTCAAGTCGACACATATCCTATGTGTTTCCCTTGGCTTGGGCCTCATGCTTCTGCCAAGTTCGTTGAGTTCGACACGACGTCGAGTCAACACCTATTTCATATTCTAACCTTAGCTTAGGCCTCATACCTCTGTCGAGTTCGTTGGCTCCGACAGGACGCCGAGTCAACACTTATTCTGTATCCTGTCCTTGGCTTAGGCCTCACGTCTTTGCCGAGTTTGTTGACCTTAACATGATGTCAGGTCAACACATATCCTATATTCTTTCCTTGGCTCAGGCCTCACGCCTATGTCAAGTTCGTCGGCTTCGATATGGTGTCGAGTCAACACCTATCCCATATTCCACCCTTGACTTAGGCCTCACGCCTCTGTCAAGTTCGTCGACTTCGACATGACGTCGAGTCAACACCCATCCCATATTCCATCCTTGGCTTAGGCCTCACGCCTCTGTCAAGCTCATTGGCCTCGACACGACGTCGAGTCAACACCTAAATTATATTCTAATCTTGGCTTAGGCCTCACGCCTCTGTCAAGTTCATTGGCTTCGACATGACGTCGAGTCGGCAACTATCCTACATTATATCCTTGGCTTAGACCTCACGTCTTTGCCAAGTTTATTGGCTTCAACATGGCGTCGAGTCAACACTTATCCCATTTTCTGCCCTTGGCTTAAGCATCACGTCTTTGTCAAGTTCGTTGACCTTGGCATGATGCCAGGTCAACACATATCCTATACTCCTCCCTTGACTTAGGCCCCACGTCTTAGCCAAGTTGGTTGACTTTGACTATCTGTTAAGTCAACAACAATATTCTGCTCTGGCCCAGACCCTTTGTCTCTTCTAGGTTGGTCCTTTTCGACATGACGTCGAGATGACAACAGTGTTTTATGTCTGCCCTTATCTTGGACCTACCGTCTAAGCAAGGTTTATTGGCCCCGACATCCCGTTGGGTCAACATCTATCTTTCACCTCTCGCTCGGACCTTTCGTCCAGTCAGACAACAAAAAGACCCTTTTATCTCTGGTTCAGACCTCCCATCCGACCAGTCAACAAACGATCCTTTTTACCTGTGGCTCTGCCCTTCCATCTGGATTGGTAAACGAAAAGACCACTTCTATTGTCAGCATCATGACCTTTCGTCTAGGTTGGCACGTAAATAAAATATCCTTGTCCGATGTCATGGCTTTCTGCCTAAGTCGGTAAATATTTTACTTTGGCGTCATGGCCTCCCGCCTAAGCCAAGTTGTACGGCGTCATGACTTCATGTCTAAGCCGTTAAATATCCTTGTCTGGCGTCATGACTTTTCGCCTAAGTCAGTAAATATCCTGCCTTGGCGTCATGACCTTCCGCCTAAGCCAAGTTGTACGGCGTCATGACTTTGTGTCTAAGCCGTTAAATATCCTTATCTGGTGTCATGACTTTTCGCCTAAGCCAGTAAATATTCTGCCTTGGCGTCATGGCCTCCCGCCTAAGCCAAGTTGTACGGCGTCATGACTTCATGTCTAAACCGTTAAATATCATTGTCTGGCATCATGACTTTTCACCTAAGTTAGTAAATATCCTGCCTAGGCGTCATGGCCTTCCACCTAAGTCAAGTTATACAGCGTCATGACTTTGTGTCTAAACCATTAAATATTCTTGTCCAGCGTCATGGCTTTTCGCCTAAGTCTGTAAATATTCTACCTTGGCATCATGGCCTTCCACCAAAACCAAGTTGTACGGCGTCATGACTTCATGTCTAAGCCGTTACATATCCTTATCTGGCGTCATAGCTTTCCGTCTAA
>JANBPO010001229.1:0-38510 GCA_024336825.1 Amorphophallus titanum
TCTTGGTGGATTTTGAGAAGGCGTCGTTCGTGTTCCTGGCAGTTTTCGATGTGGATAAGTCACTTCAGTGCACGGTTTCTTCGGTGGAGGTAGGGAGACGGATCACCTACCATTCCTGCATGTTTTCCCGATAGTTTTACGTCGTTCGGTGCTAGAATGAGCGAGTTTGGGCTCGTTGTAGTTTTTCGGTGTTTGTGGGCTTCGTCGAAAAATGGCAACGGTTCTGCGATCAGTTAGTGTCAATGGACTCCCTGGAACGTCAGCGTTCCATAGTCACTGATTTTATGTCAAGTGGTAGTCATTCGGGGCTGTTAGGAGCGCAGGAAGTCCGGTTACTCCATTTGGGTCAATTCCATAGAGTTGCCTGTTTCTCATTGTTCTCAGCCGATCTGACTCCCGTCAGAGTCTATGTGTTGTGTATGACTATCACCGTTGTATCCCCTTCATTTCGGAACGAACAGGGCGTGGAAAGGCCACAAGCGGGCCGATCCCATGTTTTGCTCGTCGTAACACCTTCGCGGTTCAACGGCAACCACTTAAGGTGCATGGGCGGCTGATTTCGGACCGTTTAACGTGTTTCGATTTCGGGTTGAGTGGTCAGTCGATAGATCACTTTGGGGCTTGAGCGGCCTGGAGTGGTCTGCCCATCCCTCCATGAGCGGTTGGTCCTCAGCCGTTCATCTTTTCCATTGGGTTGAGCGGCCAGGTCCTGCCCGTTTATCCCAGTTGACCTTTGGTCAATAGTTTTGTGTCGGTTCAGATAGGCAGTTTGGTCAAAACTATTTTGATCGACACTGTTGTAGGTTGATTGGCTTGAGCAGCTACTCCTTAACTGCTCTAGCCTTTGGGTGGCCCAGCCCTAACCATCCATTGGGTCAGTTCTTTTGAGTAGTTGGCCCCCAACCATTCATCCCCCTTGAATGGTCCGTTCTTGACCGTTCATCCCTCTTTGAATGGCTTCCATCTGGATAGTTCATTTCACCGAGCGGCCTTCTTCTGACCGCCTAGTGAGTCTTATCCGTCGTCTCGTCTGTTGGTCGTGATGGCCTGTCTCGTGTCTGTCTGTCTTAGGTATGTGTCCTAGGGTGGTGTTTGAGTGTCGTTTCCCAATGTTCCAGTTTTTGTATATCTTGGCTTGACCTTATGGTTTGCCCATTGTCCTGTGGATGTCTCTTGATATCCTATAAGGGCTATGACCATGATATAAGGTGGCCAGGAGTGTTCTTGCCGTGGGCAGTCTTCTATACTACTTTTTATGTCATTGTCTGGTTCTGGTCAACCCGATTAGATCCAATGGTTGACGTAAGACCTTGTTTGTGTCTCGATGATTCTGTCCAGTTTGAGACATGGTTCTGGATGCCGTGAGGTATCGTCTTACGTCGTTCTGTGTATCCAGATGTGCTGATGGTTCTCGGTGTTCCGTCAGGTCTCCGTGAGTCATTTCCTATGGTGAGTCATTTTCTCTGGCTTAGGATTAGACCGATTGGCGGCTTGTTCCTCTTTGTACGACGATCTTGACTCCGAGTCATGAGACTAAAGGATCATTGTAGTTTTAGGTCTACTTGCCTTGTCCTGAGTCTATCGGTAATTTCCTACACTGCCATTGGTGCTTCGTAGTACGTGCGATAGTGTTTCTTTACCTGTCTATACTCCAGCACTCGCGTTTTAGAGTTTGTGTCTCCGGATCCTCCACTAGTTGTAGCCTTATGGCGCGTTTTAGTGTGACGACCTTTACGGCGGCGCACTTCCCAGTTTACGGTTCTTAAGCTAATTTCGTGGGCCCCTGGTCAACTGTAGCGTCCTGCGGAGGGGAAATACTAGCTAGAGGCCTGGCTTAGATGAGAGTCAGTGTGTGCACACGTGATCAGGGGCGTTAGGACTGACGCCGATGGGAGTTACCCTGTCTAGTCACTCGCGACTATAGTTCCTGTTCTGGTTCTCAGTGTGTCTTAGTCTCTGTCATGCTTCTTCGGGCGGCAGCACAGATGAGACACTTGTAGGCACAGCATAAGACGTCAGTGGACACAACTGGCTATTCTTCTAGGGAGGGGAGTACTTCAGACACATGACATGTGACTTCCACGTGACTCTCGTGTTTCTCGAGCGTCTTGACCTTTCCAGGTCAGCCTCCTTGTGGCTTTGCCCGAGGTCAGTGTAGTGTTGTGTCATGTGCACGACGTTTTAGTTGTGCATGTGGTCGTGTCTAGACTTTTTCCTTCTTCTTCTTCTTCCTTCTTCTTCTTCTTCCTCCCGTGACCGCACCCCTCTCCCTCTCTCTCTCCCATTCGACCGCGGTGAGCTCCCTTGTGGCTACAGATGGCGATGGGGCGACGGCCAGACGACGTGGGTGACGGTGAGGCGATCGCATGGGTGTGCGGTGTGTATGGGAAGCGTGAAGGCTTGAGCTTCTTAATGGCGTTCTTCATTGATTAAGCTCGGATCGATGCACCTCGACGTGAAACAAAGGTAGGGTGATGTTCCCTAGGTCATTGCCTTCCATTCCCGTGGTTTGTAGGCTTAGGCGAGGTCGAGCGTGGGTGATTTCATGCCCGGAACGGGAAACCATGTCGCGGGGAGAGTTCGCCCGATCCACCATTTTACATAGCGAATCCGCATTTCAGAGGCGTAGAAGCATGCTAGGGGCCTTGGGGGTTGTTTTCCATTCATTTCCCCCTCCGTGGGGCTTGTACGGGGCCGGAATGGGTGAAATCTGATGGGTTCGTCATTTTCACGCCGGTGAGGGTTGTGCGGTCGAACCAGGGCCTGCAAATCCTCATGTACGGCCGAGTGGGGACCGTACAATGGCTCGGAGCGCAGTAGGGGTTGTGCGGCCTATCGTGGGACCGCACATCCCTATGTGCGGCCCCGTGTCAACCACCCATCCCTGAGTTTTTGACCGTTGCTTGTGACCGTTGCATAGTGCACTGGGGTGTGCGGCTAGGGCCAGGCCGCATAACCCTTCGTGCGGCCATGGTTTGGCCGCACGTCACTTGGCACCGTTGGCTCAGCGCGCAGTGGGGCATGTGCGGCCTATCCTGTGACCGCACATCCCTTGTGCGGTCCAAGGCCAACCGCGCATCCCGTGAGTTTTCGACCGTTGTTTGTTACCGTTACGCGGTGTTTGGGGTGAGCGGCTGGGGTCTAGCCGCATGTCCCCATGAGCGGCCATGGTCTAGCCGTTCATTTTATGGTACCGTTGGTGGATGAGTGGCCCAGGTGGGACCGCCCATGCCTTGGAACGGCGGGATCCTAGCCACCCTTCCCCTGAGTGGCTATGTCTGACCGTTCATGTTTCTTACCGTTGGGATTGATGGACGGCCAGGTTGAACCATCTTTCTCCCACGCGCGGCTGAGACTTAGCCGTGCATCCTTGAGCAGTCAATGATGGACCGTTCATCATCTGAGGCCTAGCCAGTGGTTTCTTCTGTGTCGATTCGAGTCTCGGGTGAGTGGACCTCGATCCACGTACTAACCTGTGGTCTAACTGATACTAGGCATCATGTGGGGACCAGGTGTGGGGCACCGTGGGGGTCCCAGGATGTAGCGTCTTCGGCTTACGTCACCATGAGTCGGTGTTGTACGAGGAGTGATCCTTGTACTCGTCTACCTCCGGAGTCATTTTTCGTGACTTGATAGTCTGCACTTCCGGTGGCCCATCCACTAGTCGTAGCCTCCACGGCATGCATGTGTCGGCCCACTGGGAGCACTGGTGTGGTGTACTCGAGAGAGACGGTGAGTAGGCTGGTTACCGTAGGGCCCCCGCGTACCGCTGAGTCTGGGCTGGTGGGGGAATTACTAGCTAAAGGACATACCTAGGGCGTACGGTCTGAGTGTGCACACGAGGTTGAGGGTTCAGACCCGCGTTGATGAGCGCGACCTCAGCTAGTCCTTGTTCGTGGTACTTTGGTTACTGTGCATGTCTGAGTCTCGTGCCCGGGATGTTGTAGCTAGGCACTTGTGACACGGTGTAAGACGTCAGGGGATGCATCCGGTCGTTCTTCTAGTGTGAGGTGCTCCTGTCTGTCGGTAGGTGTGGACTTGAGTTTTGACGGACCGAGGTTCAGTAGTACGGTACTATTAGAATAGATGATTTTTTCATTTATTTATTCCTACTTGTTAGTTCTACCGTACTCCTGCTAGGTAGGGTACTTTCCTACTTTCTTACTTCTTGCTTTTTTTTTGTGCGAGGTAGGGGCGCGAGGGATCCCTACTGAGCCTATGAAACGAGACTTATCCCCTACGTGTTTTCACCGTGTTTCGGGCGAGGCCAGTAGTTCAGGTGGCACGGCAGGTGTTCAGCGTGGTTCCTGTAGCCGAGGTTAGTGCCAGTTGCCAGAGCCGGGGTATGCCCCATGTACTTGTACTCTCCCTTCGTACTTGTACCTTTCTTTCAGTTGACTGTACTTTATTTTGGACAAAAATTTCATATTTTTGGGGTGTGCGTCCGATCTAATGATTTGACCGTATTTTTGAGATTTAAATAGGTCCTCTCGGTGCTAGAGAGGTAGGGGACTAGTTTTCCCTTGTTTTCCCCTTTACGTGGGCGTGAACAAGGCGTGGAATGGAGTTTTTGGTGTGATTCACCATTTTCGGGTTTGGGATGACCTAGCGGTCCTTCCAATGACCGCTAGGGCTCCAGCGGTCTAGTGTGCGACCGTAAGGGTCCCCGTATGTCAGTTTGAGCTTTGCGGTCGCGCGATAGACTGCCAGGACTTTTAGCGGTCCATAGTTAGACCGCTAGGCTCTGCCTTGCGGTCCAAGGAGTGACCGTTTGACCGTGTTTTGGTCGATTAGAGATCGGTGGGGTAGCGGTCTTACGACTGACCGCTAGGGCCTAGCGGTCTTACGACCGCTAGGCATCGCCTAGCGGTCAGGCAAGGGGCCGCCACCCTGCCTAGTGGTCCGAGGAGCGACCGCTAGGGGTTTGTGAGTTCCTGGAGCTTAGCAGTCCAAGGGTGGATAGCTAGGCTGGCCTTAGCGGTCCAAGGGTGGACCGCTAGGCTGGCCTTAGTGGTCCAAAGGTAGACCGCTAGGCTCCCTAGCGGTCCAAGAGAGGACCGCCAGGCGATTCTCCGTGTTCGCCGTGTCTGTTTCACGTTGTGTTGATCTCCGGTCAACCCGGTTGTGATCCAGTGGTTGACCTTTGGCCTCGTGGATGTCCCGGACACCGTGGGACATGTGTTCGTATTTTTGGGGGTGTCCGGAGGTGCCACGTTGTCTCGAATAATGTGCCAGTGTGTTTAGAGGGTCCGGGTGACTCCACGTGTTCCGGACTTTCGTGTTTTCGCTAGATCGAGTCACCGTGAGTCGGCATGGGTGCAGAGGGCTTTCCCCGCACAGTGTGAATTTCACCGAAAAGTGATTTTCGAGTGGGCCGTGTGTGAATGGCCTTGGACTGTGAGTCCAGTTGACCAGCCTAGGGCTGGAGGTTTCATGTGTTCCCTTTATAAGGGAAGGGTCTCGGCACTCGTGAACTGCCTCGTGAGTCATTGCATCGTGGTTTTGGACCTAGGGATTAGGCCAGATTGACGGCATAGTGTTGTCGCATGCTACGGTCTTGACTCCGAGTCTCGTGACTCAAAGGTCATTGGGTTAGTAAGTCTAGTGGGCTGTCCAGAGTCTGGTGGCCTTGAGCCACCCGTTACTTCACGTTACTCGCGATGGGTGCGTGCGTGGTTTTCTATGTCCATGTTCTGTGAGCCCCCACTAGTCGTAGCCTTCTTACAGTACGCGTGTGCTGGCCCACTCGGGAGTGGTGGCGAGGCTGACCCGAGAGAGATGGTTGTTAGGCTGGTTACCATAGGGCCCCCACGCACAACCGAGTCTGGGCTTCGGGGGAAGAACCAGCTAGAGGACAGGCCTAGGACGTATGGTCGGAGTGTACACACGGGACTGAGGGCTTCGGGCCCGCACTGACGAGTGCGACCTTAACTAGTCCTTGTTTTGTGTTCCTGATTACTAGTATGGTGTCTTGGCCTCCGCCTGGGGCGTCACAGGCGGACACCTGAGGCTGTGGACTAAATTATCAGTGGACGCATCCGGCCTTGCTTATGGTGGGCGGTACTCCCGTCACGTGACGTGAGTTGTCGTGTCTCGGGTTTCCATTTTTCATCTGTGAGACGAGATTTTCGATGTTATTTTCGAGAGCATTCCCATAGCCGAGGTCTAGAATTTGCGGTGAGCGTCACTAAGGATTTTTTCCTAGATGGCGCGGAGTTCACGACAGCGAGATCGTGATTGTATTTTCGGACTGTGTAGTTTCAGCTTGGGCCCTGCTGTAAGGACAGGTTTTCGCGACTGAGGTGTTGTGCCATTTCCCTAGTAGCGTGACTAGGGCGGTTCGTGTCTGGTTGTCCCCCGACCATGGGATCGAGATGTCGGGTGCGTGACTTGGTTGTCCCCCGACGGAAGATCAGGTCATGTTTTCCTATATAGTAGGAGTAGCTGTAGAGCCGGGGTTTTACCGGCTGTCGTAGTTATCATTCCTGCTGTTGTTATTGTTCTAGCCGTAGTTACTATTTTTTGTACCACCGTTATTCTCGGTTGGGATTCCGCGGGATCCCTAATGAGCCAGTGATAGGAGGTTCACCCCTGGTTTTCGGGTGCAGAGGCTCTTCCTCAAGATTCGAGGGCGTTGCGTGGAGGTTCCTGGTTGCCAGCTTGCCGGGCCGAGTGTTCACTTGGCATGTGGTACGGTTTACTGCTTTAGACTATACTTTCTTTTGGACTGGACTCTGTTGTAGTTAGATTGTTTATATTTGTTGTCCTACTTTATTTCTTATTTCTATGTACACCACACCTATCCTTTTAGCCCTTCCGAGCCCTCCGGCTCATGGGCGGCGGTTCAAGATTCGAATGGTATCAAGTCTTCCCGGTATCTAGATCTTGGGTCGCTACAGTTGGTGTAACGCCCGTGTCTTAGTGGATCCGTAGTGGTTCAGATCCGGATCCGATTCTGTCAGTTCTGTCGATTTTTACGAATTTTTTGACTATTTTTTGGCATTTTTCACATTAACTGTTTCATTTTATACAGATCTTGAGTAGCATGTCTTAAAGCTCTTTCCATGTTCAGGCCCAGGTTGCTCTTCAATTGGTGGGGGAGCGTTTACTGAACTAGGTCCATTCTTTCCAAGAGGCGATGGTCGAGGCCTTCAAATAAATACAAAATCCTGGAATAAAGGTGTGAAACATGACAGATACTCCAAGTTGCAGACAACGTTAATATCTGACTTACCAGAAGCACCATATTTTAGTTTATACATAAACAGAGATATTTCACATTCAATTTGCTTATGTTGAAAAGCTGATAGTTCACTACCGTGGCTTACAAATGTCCTATATTTTTAGTGTCAAGTCTCCTTTTTGCCAAGTGTTGCATCCCTAGGGTTTTGATTTTGATGATGCCACACACTATGAGTCAATCACATGGTTTCTAAGTTAATCACCTCTTATGGTCGTTCCCATGGTTTTTCTTACGGCTTCTATGTCATATCTGTTGAATGCATTATGAGTGCTTCGTGTGTTTCATTCTTACTCTTTGTGGATGTCATTGTTGCTATTGTTGCTGTCTTCTTTTAGGTACTCTTTATGCTGTGCAAAGTTGAGTCCATGCATATATAGTCCTAGACTGAATCCAAGTCAGAGCATCTCCTGTAGCAAGTCCATGCACATAAAGTTTTAGGCTCAATCCAAGTCAGAGCATACCCTGTAGCAAGGTCAGAGCACATCTGCCTTAGCCATGTAGAGTCCGAGCTACACTTCATAAAGTCCATGCACATTCCATCGGCTTACATCTTCCAAGTCTGTGGATGTCTTAAACAAGTCCGTGCACGTGGCTCTTCCAAGTCCGTGCATACTCTTGTTAAGTCCGCGCACACTCTTGTTAAAGTCCATGCATTTTCTGTCTTCTAGTTCGTGCATGTTTGCATTGATGCATGTTTTTTGTTCAAGTATAAAGCTCGTGCATGTTTGCATTGCATCCATGCATGTTTCTGTTCAAGCATCAAGTCCGTGCTTGGTACACTTTAAAACTAGTGTCTGTGCATGTCTCTATGAAACATGAGTTCATGCATGTTTATTTGAAACATGCATCAGTGCATGTTTTGTCTCCGCTTCAGAAAGCCCATGCACTTGGTTCAACCAATGTCTGAGCATGTTTCATTTTAAAACATGTGTCCCTACATGTTTCAGTTTGAAACATGTGTCCATGCATGTTTTTGATCAAGCATAAAGTCCGTGCATGTTTCATTTTGAAACATGTGTCCATGCATGTTTTGGACTTAGTAGGGAAACTACATCCGTGCACATTGTGCATCCGTGCACATTTTGAGCTTCCATGCATTTAACTCCGTGCACGTTCAAAACAAGTCCGTGGATGAACAGTCCCATGCATACCAAGTCTGAGCAGCTTTAAGTCCGTGCATGTTTCCAAGTCCTTGCATGTCTTCACTAAGTCCTTGCACGTCTTCACAAAGTCCGTGCATGTCAAACCCCGTGCATGTATTTCTGATGTCTAACTAAGTCCGTGCATCCTCTTTCTCAATCGAGTCTGTGCATGCTTTCTCGATCGTAGTCCGTGCATATAACTTGTTCTGTTGCATCTTAAGCCTTTGCAGCATTCTTTCTTGAACATCTGACTCCGTGCATATTTCATTTGTGTGCTATGAATCTTAAGTCTGTACACATTCTTTCTTCTCATATAAAGACAGAGTCCAATGGAAGGGAGCTACTATGATCATGAAGTCTGAGGAAGGGGGCACGTGATCTGAGATGCAGAGACCCTAACACGTGGCCAAGACCTTCGTGAAGCTTCCTAGCAGAATGTTCCCTCCACACGCCTGGGGCGTGATTCTGATGGTTCATCACTGAAGCCATATATATATTCCATCACTATGAGAGAAGAAAAAGAGGAAGGGGAAGGAAGAAAAAAGTCAAGCGAAAGACAAGGTAGATACAAGTGAGAAAGAGATAGAAGACGGCGATCAGAGAAGAGTGATCAGACAAGAAAAGAAGAGGCTGAGAGAAGAAAGGAAACGGGGAGAGTAATCTGCGAGGTGATAGAAGATTGTAGTAGAGACCCAGTAGAAGAAGTCTGAGGAAGAAAGAGAAGGAGTTTGTGAGACTACTTGGTTATTTGTTTCATCTGGTGCTTTGAATCAAGTCCAATCCAGATCTACTCCTTGAGAGCTACATTGGTTTTCACGTGCTGATTGTCAGCTTTTCCTTTTCTTATTTTCATATTTCGTTGTGTTCTTCCAACCCTCTGGTTGAGAGGTCGGGGTCCTCCTGTGGTCACAGGAGAAGGGAGATTTGCCTCCAACGCGGAGCTCCCAGGGGGTGCATTTATTAACGCGTTGTATCGTATAGCCGCGTTCATCTAAGAAGATGAACAGTAGGATGGTAAGGAACGCGGTCCTTGTGTTGGACGCAATCCTGAAGAACGCGACCTAGGCAATGGCTGTGATCTTGATGAGCGCACCATAGGCTATGACCGTGTTTTTGTGTTAACGAGCTCGAGGCTATGGCTACGTCTATTAACGTTACCCTAGCGTGTGTCGCGTCAATGCATTGACATGCTGCAAGTGTTGGACGCGCTCTGTGGTTATCGCGACCCACCCTATGGGTGCATTAACCATCGCGATGCAAGGTATGAGAGCATTCATGTCTTCGATTTTTGGGGTATTATTTGAGTTGTCTCAGGCTTTGGTGAACCCAAGATTTAGTGCCTTGTTGGCCTTTGACTCGACGGATGCCTTGGGTGTCCCGTGAGAGTCATTTGTGTGTGTCAAGGGATCCCGGCAGAGTGGCCTTATCCTGAGCAGTGTACGGTGTTTCATTCGTGTTAATTGGCTTGGCTTCGACCCCTTGGTTAGCCCATTGTACGTGGATGTCTTGGACGTCCTATGAGGGCTGTGACCGTGTTATAGGGTGTTAGAAAGTGCCATTATACCAAGCTATGTTTTGTGTATTTCGAGAGTCATTATGGTTTATGGTCAACCCGGTTGTGACCTAGTGGTTGACACGTGACCTTGTGAGTGTCTCGATTATCTTGTATGGATCGAGAGTCTGGTTTGGATGCTTGGAGGTATCATCTTATCTCGATTTGCGTGCTTATGTGGTTTGATGGCTTCGATGTTCCCTCATCTTCCGTGTTCTGTGTTTTCAGGATCGAGAGTCCTATGTAAAGTCTTAGGGTTGAGGACTTGTGTTTTATTGTGATTTGGCTTAGGGACTAGGTTGATTAAATGGTATATTGCCATAATGTGCGATGATCTTGACCCGAGTCGTGTGACTCAAGGATCGTTATGTGTCGGTCTAGTTGTTGGTCCTGAGTCTGGCGGCAGTTCTGTGTATTGCCTTGTGTTTCGTAGTACGTGTGATAGGAGTGTGCTTACCTTGTCCGTACTTTGTTGTTTTGAGCCTCTGTGTCGAGTGAGCCTCCACTAGTCGTAGCCTGATGACACTTTAGTGTGTTGACCCACCTGGGAGTGGTGGCGGGGCAGTTCCCGAGAGATGATTTTTAGGCTAGTTTTCGTGGGCCCCCTTTCTTTACAGTAGCATCCTACTGGGGGGAAAACTAGCTAAAGGCCTGGCTCAGGGCATTGGACTTGTGTGTGCACACATGGTCAGGGGCATTTGGATGAACATCGATGGGCGTGACCCTGACTAGTCACTCGTTACTGTTGTTCCTTGCAATTGGTATAGTGTCTCAGTCACCGTGTTCAAGACGAGTGTGAGATGCTTGAGGCGTAGTGTAAGAGGCCAGCGAACGCATCTGGCTTTGCTTCTAGTGAGGAGGTGCTTCTGTCACATGACACGTGACTTGTGATTTTTTGTGACTGGTTTTCCATCATGGTTGATGTGGTGCTTCGGGTAGCCTCTATCTGGCTTCTCTGTGGCTTGTGTAGCGTACGCGACGGTGAGGTCGTGTGTGCGCCGGTGTTTTAAGTTGTGTTTCCACACATCCGAGAGGTCGTGATGTGAAGCCTACACGTCTGTTGTAGCATGACATGTGCTGGCAATGTAATCGGGTTTTCTTGAGAATAGTTTGGCAACTCCCTACCGGATGTCTGGGAAGTTGTGCCTTTCCCGAATAGGAGTAGTCTAGAGGATAGAGTTCTTATCGACTGTAGTGTTTCTGTGTTGTACGCCTTCCCTCTTTCCTTCTATCGTTACTCCTGCTCCTACTGTTGCTCTTGTTGCTTTCACTATAGTTTGCCGCTTTGCTTTCTTGGTGGGGAGCTGCGGGACCCCTACTGAGCCAGTGACACGAGGCTCACCCCTGACTTTTTAGGTGTGACTGCTCTTCTTCCTCGTGGTCTGGAGGCGTGGTTTATGGTTCTTAGTTGCCAGCTTTGCCAGTGTCAGGCTTCCCTTGACTTGAGGGTATGTTTTCTTTTCTACTGGACTGTACTTGTCTTTAGTTGGACTGGACTCTGTTCGCTATTGTAGCTGTTAGTTTTAATTATGGTTGAAAATGTAATTTTATTTTTGTTGTTTTCGAAATCCTGATCAAACATAGTAATTTATTGTCCTATACTTGCGCATTGAACTTCAAATTATTTCAAATGGATGTTAAATCTACTTTTCTTAATGGATACATCAAAGATGATGTTTTTGTAGAACAACCTCCAGGTTTTAAAGATCCAAAACATCCAAAGTATGTGAACAAGTTACAAAAGGCCTTGTACGCTCCAAGGGCATGGTATGAAAGGCTCACCTCTTTTCTGATTGAAAAAGGGTTCAAAAGAGGTAAAGTTGACAAAACACTCTTCACAAAAAAATCAGGTAAAGATATTTTAGTAGTTCAAGTGCATGTGGATGACATTATTTTTAGAGCTATTAAGAATGCTTTATGTGATCAATTTACAGAAATTATGCAAGGAGAGTTTGAGATGAGCTTAATGAGTGAACTAAACTTCTTTCTTAGATTGCAGGTGAAGCAAACGCCTGAAGGCATTTTCATCAATCAAGCCAAGTACATGCTGGAGCTGTTAAAGAAATTTGGGATGGCTGAAGCGAAACCCTTGTTAACTCCGATGGCCACAACCACGAAGTTAGATAAAGATGAAAATGGTAAAACAGTAGATCCTACACTATTTCGAGGTATGATCGGATCACTACTGTATCTCATAGCATGCCACCCTGATACTCAATTCAGTGTATGTCTATGTGCTCATTTTCAGTCATGTCCTGAAGAGTCTCATTTAATGGCTATTAAACGCATATTTAGATACTTAATTGGCACAATAGACTTTGGCTTATGATTTTTGATCAGCAGTTCTTTTGATTTAATTGCATATACCGATGCCAATTATGCTGGATGCATTGTTGATCGTAAAAGTACTAGTGGGTACTGTCAGTTTCTTGGTGGATGCCTAGTCTCATGGGCATCTAAGAAACAACATTTAGTAGCTCTCTCAACGGCCGAGGCTGAATACGTAGCCGCCGGAAGTTGTGGAGCCTAAGTACTTTAGATCAACAATCAATTGCTTGATTTAGAAGTTGAAATGAAATGTGTTCCAATCTTGTGTGACAATACCAGTGCAATCAACTTGTCAAAAAATCCTGTACAACATTCTAGAACAAAACACATTGACATTCGACATCATTTTCTGAGAGATCATGTAGGAAAAGGGGTCTTTGAATTGAACTTCATTGACACACACAATCAACTAGCTGATATTTTCACAAAACCCCTAAACCAGGATCAATTCAGCAAGATAAGAAGAGAACTTGGGATGTGCAAGGGTGAGAGCATACATGCATAGGTCTGCACTTAGGTTCAGAATTACATTTGTGGAAACTCATGTGCATAAAGGGTAGATCAACATGCATCTTGTATGTCTTCACTCTCAATACCTTGTGTGTATTTATATCCCTGCATGCTTGAGTGTATCTATATGTATAGCCCTCCTTGAGATCTTTCTAAGGATGAAGATTCCTTGATTAAATAAATGCAGACCCATAGGATTTCAAATCTGAGGCACTTTCTGAGGGGGAGTTAGAAAAAATTTTCTCAAAACTTCATCTCTTTTCTCTCTCTACTTCTAGATGTCGATTACATCCGAAAGGTCGGCTAATGTCGCTCATTTTTTTTAAAAAAAAGAGAAGAAGAAAAAGGAAACAAAAAAAATTGAAATGATGAAAGAAAAATAAAAAAATAAAAAAAATAAAAAATGAGCTTTTTAGGGCTAGGTCGACTATTTCGGTTGACCGTCAGTCCCCAGCCGGTCGATTGAAATCGGTGAACCGGTCCGACCGATCCAGCGACCAAGCCATTTTTTAAGGGGTCTTAACACCACATTCTCTCATTCTATCACCCCCATTCTTTCTCCAACATTCTTCCCTAACCGTAGAACACAAAACCCCCACTCAAAGCTTATCATTTCTCCATCCGCACAAGTTCCAGCAGATTCGTCACGGCTTCGGGACGAACTCCCCGCGACCGTTCGTGCGTTCATGCAGCTACCTTCAAGGTTCCAGATTGTGGAGAAGATTTTTCCAAGCCCTAGGAGTGTCTTTTGGTCCTTCTACGTCCCCAGGGTTGAGATCGAACTTCAAGGGTTTCTACATAGGGTTTCCTAACTCAGGATGGCACCTAGACAGAGTTCTCGGAGTCATGCCCAAGGGGATGTCACTGGTCAGAGACAAGGGGCCCCAGCTCATCCACCACAGCGAGCACCTGCACCTTGTCGTGCACCCCGTCTAGCTCCACGGCCTATTATCAACTCTCCCCCGCACTCAGCTCCCCAATATTCAAAATCCAGTTACACCATTCCCCATACCCAATCCTCCATTTCAATGCCCGAAAATTGGGTAAGCCCAGTCTCCTGCCCCCTGCACCAGTACATAGTAGGAGAAAATCAAGTACGACTAACAGTAAGTGGTCACCAGTCCCTGCACCCAACATTGCTCCATAGAATGGGAAGTAGAACAACTCAATAGATAACAACACCAAAATTTGGATGTTTGTTATTAATACTCTGTAAAAAGGGAGCCCAAGACATGCCCTTGGGGTAACAAAACAAATATAGCCCGGGTAACACAAAAGAAGAAGAAGGGCGATACAATCAGATCCTAGGCTCACTCCCCTCCAGTGCTGCCAGGCGAGACTCCGCAGCCGCCAGCTCCGCCTCCAAGGTCGACGCAAGCTAAACACTAGCCTCGGCCCTGGTCTCGGTAGTCTGCCACTCGGCTCTAGCGAGCTCCACGGCTCGCCGCTACTCCTCTAAGGCCTTCTGCAAGGCCTCAGCTCAACCCTCCACCTCGCCTAGCTGCACGGAGCTATCCCGAGGCAGTGACACAGCTACGTCAGTGAGTCTCCTCTATTCGGCTGTGGCCAACACAAGTCGAGCCTGCTGCTCCTATGCCTCTCGGATGGCAGCTAGCCATCGAGCCCTCTACTCCTAATGATGTGGCACGGGCAAGGGTGCCACGGGGGTGACAAAATGCGCCTAAGACCTAGACTCGCAAGCAAGCAACAATCGAGTGTCGGACTCACGTAATGGCTCACTCGCACGGCGCACACAAGCCTACAAAGGCGATCGGGGGATGATGGAGAGGGTCCGAGATGGGATGTCGCCATTCTGAGGGTTTAGCTTAGCTTAAGTTGAGCCCCTAAGGGGCTGGGATACCCAACTCCATGGGCAGCCAGCACACCGAGGGCATGGGTTATGGGGTATCTCTCTCAACTTGCTCCGCGGTGGACACTCAATTTGATCGAGTATGAGTTTGGGTGCTCACCTCACCGACCGACGACACTAAGGCGATACTAAACCAGCAAAGTGAAAACCAGTAAGGAGGGGAACCAGACGCTCATCTGATCGGTGTAAAGACACCGATCTCGATCGGAGACGTGGGCGAGCCGGGAAGCGTGGGCACACGCCGGCACGCTGTGTCGATGAAGCTTGACCTGAAAATAAAATGGGTACAGCACTACTCCTCACGCAGGAGGGGGTTCTTGGGGTGGGGGTTAAGGGATTACAACCAAAACTACCTCCACGCAGGGAGGGGCCTTCAGCAGGCCAAGCGAGGGGAGGGGAAAGACTGAACGGAGACTAAACGGACAGACGGCATCGGTTCTACCTGCTTCTGGAACACTGGATAGCTGGATGAAGAGGGCATTGCCACGGACACTCCGGAACTCCAAATGACCTGAGACGAGTGCCAAGACTCTCCCACTGGACCTAGGAAGATGTCTGAATTTTCTTGATTCACTCGAGGATGGCCTCTGGCCGGTGCTGGATTTGGAACAGAGCCAGACTATTTGGGTTCACGCTGCTCACAGGGTGGTGTTCCTGGAAGAAGAAGTCGCCACGGACTGTCACAAACTCGGTTGGAGGCGGGACTGGTACCGAAATGACCGTGGATGAGCCTTCTTTCATACAGGATTGATGGCGACTTCCGCTGATGTCAGGGATGATCGAACTGGCCAGAATGGTGGGAGTGGTACAGTTCAGGAACTGGGAATCAACTTGGCACACTTCAGGGAGAAAATTCAGAACTCTTGATGCCGAGGTCCAAACTTCACTCCGCTTCTTGGGGATGAAATAAGACTGGTAGAGGATGTTCCCAGCCAAGTTTGACACCCAGATATGCTAAGGAGATGCCATGGTCGAATATTTTATGAGGCTCTGGTTTGCTACCTGAGTGGCCTTGCACAGTCGAGGTAGAATGGCTGCCACGATCAGCTCGGTGCTCAAATGACGACAAAACCACCTCACCTGGAAAGCTATCTGGACGACCTTTCGAGAAGTATAAGACTTGCCACCAGAAAACTTGGGTAAGGACCAGAGATAATGCTGCTTCCAGGACCCTTACTTGCTGCCTGCGAATCCAGACTGCAGGTTGAAGATGATAGGTGTGGTGATGGGGGTATGTGCGACCAAATGGCAGGGGGATGGGGGCTGAAACTTGTGGGATGTTGCTGAAGGAGTCTAGGCCATGGTCCAAGGTGGACTTGGACCAAGTAGAAGAAAAATGCCATTTTACTTCCTTAAAAGAGGGCGCCCCCTTCTTTGTGCCTTATGGGATTTTTTTATTCTTCTTTTGTCTCCCTTCCCCAATATGCCCCATTGACCAATGTTATATGTGGTCATTTGTCCTAGGTCTAGGGTTTACTACTTAATGTCTCTCGTAATAATATTTTCATAGCATTATAGAAGAAAAAATTAGATTTTTTTGGAGAAGCCCAAGGGTGCCCCTCTCTCTTCCCTCTCTTCCCTCTTGCAGTAGAGATTGCAGCAGATCTGGGTGTGATGCCCCAAATCTTGGAGTGATTCCAAGTTTTATCTTCCCCTCTGGGTGTGATTCCCAGCCACAGCCGCCGCTGTCGCCAACAAGCCGCCACAACCCCATGTTCATCTTGCTATCCAGACCTGCGACCTATAGATGTAAAGCTCAAAGAAAAGGTTGTATCTCCAGATCCAGTCATCTGATCGATCTGAGATTTTGAGGGTTTGTTCCCCGTGTTTCCCCCTTCTTTCAGTTAAATTTTCACGTCGATTAGACGTCGTTTTGCTCTCCTCCTAGTTAATTTTTACCACCCCTTGAAGTTTGCCTTTCTGTAGATCTGTGAGACAGTAACCTATTCCATGAATTTTTCCACCCCTGAAACCATCTCAGAAAATTACAAAAAATTTTGTGCATGATCCTCACTTCCCCCCCTCTAAGCCATAAAATTTCCAAAGTCCAGATCTTCCAACTTCCCTTCAGTCAAAATTCATTCTCAAGCCGATCTCACTCTATCCTGCCTATTCTATAACCCGAGCCAAAAATAACTACAGAGTTGCAGAGATTTAATTTCGATCTTGGTAGTTGGACGGATCTGAAATTCATATATGTCGAATCTCTCTGAGTTCCCTTCGCAATGGTGCTACTTTCGTCCTGATCCGACACCGGATCTGGGTGTGGTGACCGTTTTCATGGAAGTACGTAGTTCTGTCCCAAGACAGGCTAGCAAGAGCAGTCCACCGAGTAATTCCTCCAAAAAAATGTCGACTGCGATTGAGCCGCCGCCAACTTCAGTCATTGAAGAGGAGCCTTCCATCGACGTCCCAGCCAGCCGCCTCGACCGAAAGTCAATCGGAAGTTGTCATCCCATGTGCCAAACTTGCTTGCTGCCCAGTGAGTTTAAATAGTGCCGAGTCGGACCAGCAGTCCACCTCTGCCCTGAAAGCCCTTCCGACTTGCTGCCCGTCAACCCGAGATCAGTACCCCCGAGTCTCACGTGTAACCCTTGACCTCCCTGCGTGGAGTGGGCAGTAAAATTCATTGATGTAATTATTGATTATTTACTGTACCGAGAGCACGGTTCTTGGCCGGGATTGTCTTCCACATGCCCGAAGCATGGAGGTATTGCCTCTATCTCTCTCGACATTTGCTTACTTCATATGTGTTTATTTGCTGCTGCTAGTGAGTGATAGGATATCTAGCTCGATAAATTTTTATCACCACTATGAGAGTGAGTGCGTGACCCGCCCCGTGACTCGATTCGAGCACGAGAGTGAGCCGAATACCCTTGACTCACTGCCAGTTTCTTAACCGCGTAGATCTGCACGCTTCTCTTGCTAGGGATGTGTAGCAAGCTTGTGTTGAGTGTGTCGCGTCTTTGCTGGTCGTGTCTTCAATTTGGTCGTGTCATCACCAAGAGTCCTAGGTCCACATCAAATTGGTACCGAGTCACATCCCGTCCCGCATCAATTGGTATCAGAGCTAAGTTGTGTCGAGGGTAGTCATCAGAGTAAAGTTGAGTCTAGGGAAGTCTTGTCTAAGGTGTTGCATTTCATTCCTGTATCCATTATATCAAAAGGTGTTACTAGAAAGATAGGTTAATCCTATTTGGAAGGTAGCCTCATTGTGTGAGTTGGGTCTTCAAATAAATACCTCCGCCACGTACTAGTTATTGGTTAGAGTCTGGGTTTGTATTTAAGTCTGCTTTTTTTTTATTTGCACTACTGTATAGGGTCAAGTCCAGTTTGAGTTCAAGTCATGATCGGTCCTAGTCTAGTCTGAGGTCTGTCCACCACTATTTCCATATCACCATGAGTAACCACCTAGAGAGGTCCAACCTTTAGCCTGCACCTATGGCTGAACATTGGGGTTACACTTCTACCGTGTCATCTCTGGCTAACGTGTTCTGGGCCTTTATCATTGACATGGGACTTCAGTGCCGGGGGAGCTTCCCCCTTATTTTTCCCCTCATCCGTGGATGATCGGGACGTGGGACGGGTTTTTAGGATTCTTCCCGCCGTCCCATTCTTCGGTGGGTGTGGCGGCCCTTTCAGAGATGGCCACACTCACTGGCGGCCCAAAGTAGGCGCGCCAGATGCCCTGGAGGCCTAAGGTGGGTGGGCCACCTGTTACTAGTTTGTCGGTAGGGGTTTTCATCGGTTGGCAGCCGCACGATAAATCACCAATTGTTGTAGCGGCTGTAGGTTCGACCGCTACTTTTAATTTTGACCGTTGCGTCTCCGGGCACGAGTTTCTAACCGTTGGGGTCACGTGCCTCTAGCGGCCGTAGGCACGGGCGCTAGAAGGCTTCTGGTGGGCCAAGGTTGGTCCACTGGAGCGCTGTGGCGGCCTGAGATGGGAGCGCCAGAGCTAATGTGACCTGTCTTCTAGCGCGCGAAGGTTGGGCCGCTAGAGTCCTTGTGGCGGACCAGAGTTGGGCCGTTAGAGCTGTGGCGGCCCAAGATTGGACCGCTAGGCAATTCCCCGTGTTACTGTGTTTGTTGTGCGTCGTGTTGGTCCTCGGTCAACCCAGTTGTGACCCAGTGGTTGACCTTCGGCCTCGTGAATGTTTCAGACATCGTGAGACCTATGTTTGTGTTTTGGGGGTGTCCGGAGGTGCCGCATTATCTCATATAGCGGGCCCATGTGTTTAGAGGGTCCGCGTGACCTTGGGTGTGCTTTGGGTTCTGTGAGGTACTCGAGTGAGTCCTCACGAGCCGGTGTGTGTGTGGAGGGTCCTTCACACACGTCGTGAGGTTTCTAGGTCAGTGGGCCGTGTGTGTGGTGTCAGACTGTGAGTCCAGTTGACCAGCCTAGGACTGGAAGTTTCTCAAGTTTCCTTTTTGAGGGGAGAGTCTCAACAGTCATGAACTGCCTCGTGAGTCATCGCTTCGTGGTTTCGGACCTAGGGATTAGGCCAGATTGACAGCTTGGTGCTGTCATGTGCAACGGTCTTGACCCCGAGTCTCGTGACTCAAGGGCCATTAAGTTTAGTAGGTCTAGTAGACTGTCCAGAGTCTGATGGCTTTGGGCCACCTGTTACTCCGTGTTACTTGCAATGGGTGTGTGCGTGGCTTTCTGTGTTCACGTCTGTGAGCCCCCACTAGTCGTAGCTTCCACGGCATGCGTGTGCTGGCCCACCGGGAGTGGTGGTGCGGTGTACTTGAGAGAGACAGTGAGTAGGCTAGTTATCGTAGGGCCCCCGCACACAGTCAAGTCTGGGCTCGGGGGGGATTACCAGCTAGAGGATAGGCCTAGGGTGCAGGTCTAAGTGTGCACACGAGGTTAGGGGCGTCGGACAGCACCAGCGGGTGCGACCCTAACTAGTCCTTGTTTTGTGGTACTACTGGTTACTGAGTGTGTTTGAGTCTTGCGCCCGGGGCGTTGTAGCTAGACACTTGTGACGTGGTGTAAGATATCATGGGACGTATCTGGTCATTCTTCTAGTGGGTGGTACTCCCATCACATGATGTGAGTTGTCGTGTCACGGTTTTTGTTCCTCGTCTGCGAGACGGGGTTTCTTGTGTGGTTTCGGGAGTGTTCTCGGAGTTGAGGTTTGGGGTTTCCGGTGAGCGTCACTGAGGGTTTCCCTAGACAGCATTGAGTTCACGACGGTGAGGTCGTGACTGTGTTTCTAGACCGCGAGGTTTCAGCTTGGACCCTTCAGGGAGGGTAGGCCTCTGCAACTGAGGTGTCGTGACATTTTCCTAGTAGCGTGGCTAGGGTGGTGCGTGTCTGGAGGTCCCCCGATTGTGGAATTGGGATATCAGGTGCGTGACTTGGTTGTCCCCCAATAGGAGACTGGGTCGTGTTTTCTGATACAGTAGGAGTAGCTGTAGAGCCAAGGTTTTACCAGCCATCACAGGTTACTGTTCCTGCTGTTATTGCTGTTCTTTCTGTAGCTAGCATAGCCCTTTCCCTTTCGCTGTTGTTTTCTCAGTTGGAGTTCTGCGGGATCCCTACTGAGCCAGTGATAGGAGGCTCACCCCTGATTTTCAGGTGTGATAATTCTTCCTTGAGGTTCGAGGGCGTTGCGTGGAGGTTCTTAGTTGCCAGCTTGGCGGGCCGAGTGTTCACTTGGCGTGTGGTACGTTTTACTACTTTAGACTGTACTTTCTGTTGGACTTCACGTTCCTGAAGCAGATCTTGCAGGAGGGCCTTCAAGTGCTGGTTCTCCTTCATAAGAGTCTCAAGAGTCACCTCCTGGACTTCACCGGCAGGAGGATCATTGTAGATCGGCTCTGCATTGACAGGGGCGGCACGCTCCTTGGCGGGAACTTCTTCTGCTTGTGTGGGCGCCTGAGGTCCGGCAGAAGTGCCGATGTGGCCGACTAGAGCCAGCAGCAGAGGCGGGTGATGAGGCCTCCTGAGGTGAGATATAGGTAGGTTCAGATCGTCGGTCTGAATCTCAGGTTGGTATCTGACGGTATAACACGTGAACACCCTGACTGCGTCATTGAGGAGCCGAATCGTCCTCCTTTTTTGAGAGCGCCTCTTGGGGCGGACAGGTGTCCCCAGCCTATGAAAGACCGAGGTACGCTGCGGAGGAGTCTCCATCGTGGTGTCTACCTGAGGAGAGCTTGGGGCTGGATGTTGGTGGGGCCCAGAGTGAGCCCGTCTCTATTTCTGCATATCTGTGCGAGAGGCGATGAAGGGTTGGGCACCGCCAGATGATGCGACTATGGGGTCAGTGGCACCTTACTTGGTATGACGCCTTAGTGCCCGAAAGGGGTTGCTGAGGCGTGCTTCCCAGACAGCTTGAGCTTCCTCCGAGGTGACCCAGATCCTTCTTAAGTCTGACTGCTGGTCTCCCTCGTCCTTGTTCCTCCGGTGAGACTTGGGAGCTTGAGTGCCAAACCAGCGCTGGTGCTTTTGGGCCGTTGCCAAAGCATTTACCCGCTTAAGTTCCTCCTTGTCTTCCCGCGTTCAATGCAGGAGGTTAAAGCGGTTGGTGATGAGGACCATAGGGATGATCCGTTTCGGAGGAATAATGGGGTCGCCCCCATCCAGGTGAATTTGTAAGTCGCCAATAAGAATGGTCTTGCCGGAGTTACTGGTGGTAGCAATGGGTCGCTTGCCTATGCGGCTACGATGGTGCTTCTTCTGGGGAGCAGAAGATGACTCTGCCCCATGGTGGTAGGCCGAGAAAACCCAACCTATAGGTGCTTGTGGCATAGGGCCATTCATTGGGAATACCGGGGTAGGCCCCCGAGACGCGAAGCCTGTAGTGACGGTCGGCTGGGTGGCTCGAGTGTAGGCTTTCGCCCGAGCCGACAGTAGTGTTGCGGACGCTTACCGTGATGTGTCTGCACCCGAAGTTGTCACTGCAGGGGGTACTAGGATGCTGGTGACCCGAGGCCTTGAGCCTAAACTGGGAGCTAGTAGGACCAGAAGGCGCGATAGAGGGCGCTCAGTCCGTACCGAGGTCACCGTGTCCCACAAAAGTAGACCCGTGCTGGGGATCGACATTCTCAGATTGCGGGAGGAATGCCCCCAAGGTAGAGCCGAGAGATCTGAGGCCTGATGCGGGCCACTCGTAACAGACGTCGTCCACGGAAAACCCCAGAGTTGTACATTTGGTCTGGATGCTAGGATGCCTCGTGCCAGGGGTTGGGGACCCGGGCGAGGTGGTCACGCTTCTGTGGTTCGGGTCGGGAGGCCCGAACGGGGTGCTGGGGAGCCCTGCCCCCGGGCTAGGAGGCCCGTGTGGGGAGCTGGCTTGGTTGGAGCTCAGGGTTGACGGCCTGAGCAGAGTGCTAAGGAACCGAACACCGTAGGGTGGAGACCCACACCAGATGTCGGCTTGGCTAGGGCTCGGGGTTGGAGGCCCGAGCGAACTGCAGGACTGGAGACCGGAACCTAGGACCACACCCAAGAAGTAAGGTGATCCGATGACTGGGGTAAAGCTGCCGAAAGTGATTGGCACTGCCAAGTAGCCCACCCGTGCATGGGTGGCGACGACGATGAGACCATAGGTGACGGCCGCCATAGTTGCCGAAGTCATGGACAAGCTGAGGCGACGGCCGAGAGTGGTCGTCGAACACGATCTGGCAACTGGGAGACGAACTAGAAGCTACTTAGAAGTATGGACAGGTGCTCTTCTGCTACCCCTCCTACAAGGATAGGAAAAGGGCACCTGGACTTCAGGGCTAGCACAGACTTTCACATCAATAAAAAGAAGGAAGGCGGGAGACGTCCCATCGAGCGTGCCATCCTTTTTGTGCCACCCCGGGAGGGTCCGCCAGGGCCGGTGTGTGCGGTGACCGGAGTGAGGGGTAGGATATAGTCGCGGGAGAGATGTCGGAGGTTAATGTGCCTCGGGCACCCCCTCTCAGGACTGGGGACTGGGGCTGGATGTTGGGTGTTAGACTTAGAGACTCGGAACTAAGTACTGGAAGTTGGGAACTAGAAGCTGGAGATTGAGGACTAGATACTGGAGACTGGACCCAGGGGACTGGGAACAGGAGAGTGGAATTGGAACATGATGCTGGGATTGGAGGCTGGCGGCTGAAGCCGAAGCTGAATTTCAGGAATCGGATGATGGAACTGGCTGTTGAAGCCTGAGGCTGGAGCTAATTAGCGAAGACTGGACACTGAGATTGGATACTGTAGCTGGTACTGGATATTGGCGACTGAGTACTGAAAGTCTTGGGGACTGGGTAATGGAACTGGAGCTGAAGTTGGATGTTGAGGACCGAGTACTGGAACTGGCCCTTAGAGGCTGGATACTAGATGCTAGATACGAGGTTGGGATGTTAGAATATGAGTACCGGACTGGACCCTGGAGCTGGATGCTGAAGGCAGACAGTGGAGATAGGTACTCGAAACTCAGTTTACGGATTGAATATTGGGAGTTAGATGCTGGGACTGGGTGTTTGGAACTGAGTATCAGAACTGGATATGGGAAATCGGGTACTGGGAACTGGAACTTGAAAGCCGAATATTGAAAACCCGAAGCTGGAAGCTGGAAGGTAGAGACTGGAAACTAGAAGTCAGATATTGGAGACTGAAAGCTAGACAGGGAATACTGGGACTGGAGACTGGAAGCTCATACTTAATCTGGATATTGAAAGCTACATATTGGAGGCATGCCTATGCGAGGCGTGCTGGCCTGTTACCGGGACTAGATCTGGAGGTTAGAAACTGGGTATTGGGATCAGATCCTGGAAGTAGGATACTGGAAGCACGATATTGGAGCTGGGTATAGAGAATCAGATATCGGAAGTTGGATATGAGGAACTGAGTATCGGAGGCCTGCCTAAATGAGGCGTGTTGACCTGAATGGTTGGAGACTGGAAGCTGCAGGGTAACCCATAGGGTGGTGTTGACCTGGAGGTCTAGAAACTGGAAGCTAGGGGCCGACTCACGAGAGTGCATTGGCCTATGTTACTGGAGGGTGAAGGCTAGAGGCCGGCTTGTTGTTATGTGTCGGCCCGTGCCATTGGAAGCTGAAGGTCGACCCATGAGGGTGTGTTGGCCTATGTTGCTGGAGACTAGAAGCTGGAGACCAAACCACGATGGTGTGTTGGCCTATGTAGTTAAGGCTACTGGGGTGATTCTGGAGTGTGTCGGGTATAGGCCGAATGGCGGTGTACCAACTGTTAACATGTTGTTAGCCGGAAATGTGATTCACATTAGCCTGGGAAACTGGAGTCAGGATGGCCAGGTGGCCTCGGAAGGCATGATGACTAGGAACTGAGACTAGGATGGGAACTGGAGATTAAAGTTGGGTCTGGGACTAGGACTGGTATTGGAACTGGGATTGCAACTGGTGCTGGGGATTGGAACTGGAGCTGGTCGACTGGCCTTCGAAGGCGTTACCGCCGGGATACTAGGACTAGTGCTGGAACTGGAGCTGGAACTGGATTGGGTGGCTGGCCTCCGAAGGCACTGTAGCCAGGATACTGAGACTGGAGCGGGGCTAGCCGAATGGCCCTGGGAGGCATCACAGTCGAAAGCTAGGATTGGGGACTGGAGCTGGCCAGCTGACCTGTGACAGGATTGCAGTCGATATGCTGGAGCTGGATGCTGGCCCTGGGTCTAGGTAACTGGCCCACAGATGCGTTGTAGCCGAACTGCTGGACTGGCGACAGGCACTGGACCCGAGCGGCTGGCCTGCGGAGGCATTGTAGCCGTGGTGCTGAGACTGGTAACTCGTACTGGAACAGAGCGACTGGCCTATGGAGGCATTGTAGTCGCGATGTTGGAACTAGTAATTGGTATTGGAACTGAGCGGCTGGCCTGTGGAGGTGTTGTAGCCGCGATGATGGGACTGGTAACTGGTACTAGAACTGAGCGGCTGGCCTGTGGAGGCATTGTAGCTGCGGTGCTGGGACTGATCGGTCGACCGTTGAGACAGGTAGCCGACCGTTGATGCTAGAATTGGCATTGGCCAGCCCTCCAGGGGTGTAGTGGCCACTGTTGTTATGAAGTGGTGCTGAGGTCGCCGTTGGCGAGATGTCGCAGTTGACGGCTTTCATCAGTGAGGAGTAGAGAGGGAGAGAGTTTTTTTTTATTTTCTCCTTACCAGCTCTACCGCCCTCCGAATATTCCTTCGAAGCCAGCCGAGGTATCCCCGAAGGTGGAGCAGAGGGCTGCGGTTCTCTTAAAAAATCACCGACCGATGGGTGAGCTAGTGATTCTAGCCAATATCAAATAGTGCCTTTCCGAGCAGCTGCTGTCGATGAGTAAGGGCCTCAGAAAATAGCTTCTCCCTTCATTTGAGAAAGTGCTATTCTTTTCATGACCCTATCCTCTTTTGTCCAAACGTGAGGTGGCCGGTTGAGGAGGGGGTACCATCGATCGAGCTGGAGGTGGTCGACGTGGATGATGCGCCGGCTGTCATCGAGTCGCGGGCTCCCGACAGTACTTCCCGAGCCCGGGGCAAAGGCAAACGGGTAGCCCAGGAAGGGGCTTCCGAGCGGCGGGGGACCAAGCGCAAGGACCCCGTGGAGAAGATGCTGTGGGATTCTACGAAGGCTCAGTCCACTAAGAAGAAGCCAGCCAAGAAGGCCGGGGCTGTCCGCTCGATCGAGGATGGTGGTCGCTCGGCTCTCCCCTCCGCCGAGCTGGAAGGGGCCGAGCCTATTCGGCTGGCTCCCCCTTCCTCCGAGCAAGAGGGGGCCGATGAGGCTGCAGCAAGGGTGGGCGATTCTCGGGTGGTGATTACTGATGCTGGAGCGTCGGGGGAAGCCGGAGGAGCACAAGGTGGAGGCGCCGGGGGTGAGCTGGTCGGGGCCAGAGGGTCATGAGGAGACGCGACTCCATCCCAGTCGGCCGAGGTAGGAGAGATGCGGGACGGGGTGGCCCTGTCTTAGCCAACTAGCGGGGCTCCCAAGGGGGTATCCCGCGAGGGGGGAGCCCCCATTTCGACCACTTTGGAGAGGACTGGCCCTCCTCCCGGCATCCGGGGGCCCCTGTACGAGCGATTCCATAACATAGCCTTTGGGGTGGTGCGAGGAGGAATTAGGCAGAAGCCTCCGTTCGCAGTCCTCAAAATGATCATGGAGGGCGGTTTGTTGCTGGCCCAGATGGGGGACGACATAGTCGACGCCTACACTCAGGCGGAGTCAGAGCTATCGAATCTTGCTGGGGCCGTCAGCACATCCGATCAGAAGATCGCTCAGCTCACTACCGATCTCGAGGGGCTTTGATAGGAGTTCACTTCACTCTGGGAACGGGCGAAGTCGAGCCAGGCGGAGGCCCAGGCATTAGCCGAGCAGCTGGCTCAGGCTCGTAGTTCACTCGAGTTGAAGAGTAGGCTCCTAGAGCAGGAGCGTGCGACTTAGGTCGAGCGTGATGGGCAATGGGAGTCCAAGCGAGCAGAGCTCGAGGGCCGAGCCGAGGAGGCCGAGCGACTTCGAGCAAAGGTTGAGGCTACGCTGGTCAAGGCAGAGAAGAGGTCAGTCGAGCTTGCTGGTAGGGTGGAGTCGACCGGGGTAGAGGCGCTCAAGCGGTACAAAAGCTCGGAGGACTACCAGGCCGATCTCCAAAAGGCTACTTTCCCAAATTACAAGTCGGGCTTCCATCGAGGCGTCCGAAAGGGGTTCGCCCAAGGCTATCGCCAGGCTAACTTTTGGCTAGAGGAGTAGGCGCCAGGGGCGATCGTCTTCTCGTCCAGGCAGCACTACGACTCAAATTCGGCATCTTTCGAACCTTCTGGTTTGGCGTCAAGTGAGGAGGGAAGCGAGGGGGACTCTACCTCGTCTGAGGGATCACCAACTCTGGCTGCCTCAGGAGGGCGCACGACCGAGGTAGTTCCCACACCTGTGGGGTCAGTGCCTAGGTCAGAGGTCGTCAAGGGTGGATAGCCTGATGCTGAAGAGCCTTCGATCCCTGAGTCTCAGGACGGACCCAAGGCCTGATGTATCTTTGCTTTCTTTCCCCCTTTTTTTTATTTTTTGCTCTTTCCTTCGATGTAATTTTCGGAGAACAATTCCATTTCTCCTTGGTGTAGTAATGTTAGACAACTTTCTGGAAGATATGACAACGATGAGGTTAGATATTGGATTAACTGTCCCTTACCGACTTTGGTATGATTTTGACCATTGTACTTGTAGTTCTTGGGAAGGTACCAATTTTCTCTGCAGATATCTTGTGTGTCGATTGGTTGGCATGGCGCTGGGGCCTGTCCATCTTCCCATGCTTTTGAAGACTTGCCACTTCACGTGTTTCCATCAAAGGAGAGTTGGTGGAAAATGAGGTAACTACTTTGGGAAAAGGGTGTCTGTCTTTCACGATTCTTCGAGGGCTAACGGAGGTCTCTATGACAAACTCGCTAGTCCAAAGGAATGGAATGTCCAATGGAGAGCTTATAAGTCACGGAGAATTGAGGGTGTAATCGATGTAAAACGTCGTAAAACGTGAGACTATATTCACGGACTGAAATATAGTGCCTGTAGTAGATAACCTTGATGACAGGTTACTGGGAAATTCACTGAAAATAGTAATCAGAAAAATAGCGCCTTAATCCAAGTCGCTATTTCAAGATATAGCGCCTGTTTGTTCTGTCGCAAATTTAATATTATAACATATTACAAAAAATTACTATTTCAGTATTTTCAGAAACAACGCCCTAAACTGGGTCGCTATTTCAAGTTATGATGACTGTGTAAATAGTCACTATTTAACACATTTTCCAGAATATGACGTCATTATAATATATTTCAGGAATTGTCACAGGAGTAAAAATATTGTAAATTAAAATGACGACTGTAATCAGGGCGTTATTTCAGGATATGGCGCCTCTGTGTAGGGGCGTTCAATTTAAATATAACGCCTTATAGTAGGGCGTCATTTCAATCAATGTAATTTTGGTCAAGGAATAGTAGTAATAATTTATTAGGAGAAAATCATGGATCTAGGGACATGATCATGTAGAGAAAAATCACAGGATTTCAGGACTGTACTCATACAAGAATTAATGACGCGGGACGAACCCGGTCGAGACGCGGGATCCTAAGCCAGCAATCAACAAAGTGCAAGTCGTCCAGCGACGAGGCTAGCAATCGCGCACGCAACGAACTCCACTCGGGGCACGTAGTGACGGTTCGGTGAGCTGTGGCTCGCGACGGGGTCGGACACAGTCCGAGTAGCGCGGAGGGTGGTAGTGAGCCACCCGGGGACAAGTGGTGGGCGCCAGTTTCAACCAGACGGACCGATACCGAGGGGATCGATTCTGATGTGCACTCGCTCACCGGCAATAAGATCTCTCTTATCATGGAATTTTGGGCTGGGCACTCCTCACGCGGCGCTGCAGTCGGAGCTAATACTAAGCAAGCAGGTGGAGTGGCAAACGCACGTACCTAGCCGTCCGAAGGATCGGCTCCGGTCGGAGACGATGGTGAGCCAGGGAGCGTGCACACCCGGTGGACACGCTGCGTCGGGGAGGCTTGATGTCATTCCTGCTATTACATGCACTACACTCCACGCAAGGAGGGGGGTTCGCGGGGAGGGGGAACAATCGTTACATTCACTACCCTCGCGCAGGAGGGGGGGATCGTGGGGAGGGGTAAGCAACAGTTGCCCATACACCGAGCTTGGGCATCCACTCAAGACGCAGCCAACTCCTGGACGAAGACCGAAGGATGCTGATGGACGCCTGGAAGTCTGGTGTCGAGCTGACGGTGCTGGGTGGGGGCGGCGGTCACAGCAGCAGGCCGATGCAGTTCTGCTCGGCGTAGAAGTGGTGCGACAGCTGGTACAGGCGCTGCAGAACTCCAAACACGGCGGGGCCAGGTCGGGGACATTGATGACTGGGAGGTCTTTGATCCCTCAGAAGGGGGCAGCCGTCTGATCACCTCGCTGGGCGTGGTCGCAGGGACAGTCGACGTCAGATTTCTGGGTGAATAGTAGGACAGGACGTTGAAGAATGGGGCAGAACTCTGAGTGCCGATGTCAGAACGTGACAAAACCACTTGCGTTGGTTTCTATTCGTCGAGGGCTGCAACTTTGATGAAGACAGTATGACCTGAAACTGACAGGAAGAAGGGGTGTTGGGGCTGACTTGACAGCAGCTCGTCTTGGGTGAACAGGGGCTCTGGGTATGGCGCGCCTGTGGGAGATTGGATGCCACGGACAGAGACGATGTCAAAAGCAGGTGGGACTACTCTGGTGCGTCGGCACTTTGGAGAAGCAGAACTCTTGTGAAGAGAGCTCTGGCTGAATCACACAGGGGCGGGCTGTGGAGCTGCGACCAAATGGAGCTCAGGTTCAGTCCCGAGCTTGGTGCAGTTGCACGAGAATGGGTGGCGCGTACGGTGCCGAGGTTGGATCGCCGCGGGATCACTTTTGGGACGAAGCTGACTCGACGACGTACGACTTAATAGAAGGAAGCTTTGGCTGGTTTGCACCGTGGATGCCAGGGTAATCTCTGCAAACTTGACCTCTGTTGCAGGCTGGTTGCAGGGATAGCAGCGAGGTCTTCTCGATCCACGGGAGGGCGTAGCGAGGACGGGGCGTCGCCTCCTTGTGATGAGGACGACTGGGTCCATCGGGATATCTCTATTTTTAATCCCATTTTTTTTTACTTACCTGGGAGCCTGACGGCGGGGTTGTAGCTGGTATCAGGCGTCCACGCTCCTATTGTTGCGAGGATGAAGGTGGGGGGACTAACCCCCACAAGTGCACAACAGTGACTCTGGGAGGGCCTGGCTGACCCTGTTGCTTGATTGGGAAGAGAGGCTGGAAGACGTGACGGGTCTCGCCCTTCGCCCGGGAAGGCTGATTTTACTAGTGGTGACTGGGGTGCACGTCCTTAGTCTGGCTGGCATGCGAACTCATGTTCTGGTGCATAGTATAGCTTCATGTGTTTGCCATTGAGAGGCAGGAATGGCTTGTTACCCTTGTGGTCGAGGACCATGTAAGCCCCACCCTCGTAAATGTTGTGAATGATATACAGACCTCGACAGTTAGGCTGTAGCTTACCACTAGAGTGCCCCGCCATGACTTCCTTTTCCTTCATCATGACGAGGTCGCCTTGCTTGAAGGCTTGTTGTTTGACGATCTTGTTGTAGGCTCGTGCCATGCGGCCTTAGTATACTTACAGGTGTTTGTAGGCTACGAGTCATTTACCTTCTAGATCGGCAAGCTCTTCTAGCCTTCTCTAGTATTCATCTTCTTTCGGGCTGGCTAGGTCGATGTGAACCGCCGCACGGTAGGAGGCTAACTGGATCTTGATGGGGATGACGACTTCTTCCCCATAAATGAGGGAGAATGGCAAGCATCCCGTGGAGGTTTTGTAGATCATCCGGTAGGCCCATAGCGCCTCGAAGACCTTTTCACCATAGTCACATTTCCGGTGGCTAACAATTTTAGCCAGTAGCTTCCAGAGGGTCTTGTTGAAGGCTTCAGTCAAGCCATTAGACTGGGGATTCTAGACTGAAGAGGTTCTCCAATCGATGTGAAATTTGGCCACTAGTTGATATACGACCGTATTCTTGAATGGTGTTCCGTTATCGGACACTATGCGACTGGGAGTACTGAATCGGTAGATGATGTTATGCTAGACAAATCTAGCTACCAATTCATCGGTGACCACTCGCAGGGGAAGGGCCTCCGCCCAGCGAGAGAAGTAGTCAGTGGTGGCCAAGATATACTTATGGCCCTTTGAAGATGGCGGGAAAGGCCCCACGATGTCCATGCCCCATTCGACGAATGGCCAGGTAGGGGCTGTGGGACGCAATGGGTTAGGAGGTCTTCTGGGTCCTTGGCCAAAGGCTTGGCACTGATGACATGTACGGGCATGCTAGCCGTAGTCCGCGTACATGGTTAGCCAGTAAAAGTCTTTGAGCTTGATATTATGCTTCATTCTATCTCCGGCCTGGTGCGCAATGCATAACCCGGAGTGAACTTCATGCATGATGGCTCGAGCCTAGGCTAGGGAGACACATCTCAGAAGAACCGACTTGTCCTTCTTGTGGACAAGTCTATATAAAGAGTCACCGATCAACTCATATGATGTTGCCCGACGGAGTAGCTGGACCCTTTTAGCTCGGTCAGGAGGGAGCCACCCTTTCTTGAATTTGATGATGGGCTCACGCCAATCTTCATATTCTAGAGGAGTGTTCTGGTCGAGGTCATGGACCTCATGGATAGTGAGACCGGAGTTACCTTCAAGTGAACTCGGCATCAATCTTCTGTGCTTGATTATGATGTCGACTTCGACCTCATGTGGAAGCTTGATGGCTGCGACCAATTTTGCCAAGGCATCTACCTGGGCATTACTGCTTCTGGGAATATGATCTAGTTCGAAGAAATAGAACTTCTGGGTTAGTCTGGTGACGACGGCATGGTATGGAACCAACTTCGGCTTCTGCACGTCGTAGATACCAAGGACTTGCCAGACTATTAGCTGAGAGTCCCCGTAGGCTTTGAGGCATTTAATGCCCACATCGAGAGCCATCTGATGCCCAATGATTAGAGCTTCGTACTCAGCTTTATTGTTGGTCAGGGATTTCATGAGGGCGTAAGAGTTGTATAAAACTCTGCCCTGAGGAGTCAGGAAAATAATACCGGCACCCGCCATAGCAGCGGGGCTTTGATTGACGCAGGTAATCCCCCGAGAAGAGCCATCGAAATAGAGCTCCCAACAAGGTATATTAGCTGTATGGGCGTCTCGCTGCTGGTAATGCAAGACATCTCCGATCTATTCAACTGGAGCTGGTGATTGGGAAGCAAGGGACTCCTCTTCAGAGAGCTCCGTGTTAAGGTGTGAATCGTCCGGTACTGGATGGGCTGCCAAGAACACAGCCATGCCTTGTCCCTTGATTGCTTTCTTGGGGACATAAGTAATGTCGTACTCCATTAGCAAGAGAGCCCATTTCTCCAGTCAACCTGAGAGGACAAGTTGCCAGAGGAGGTACTTCAGGGGGTCGTGCTTAGATATGAGCTCAACCCGATGGGATAGGAGGTAATGCCGCAGCTTCTTGACGGTGAATACCAATGCCAAGCAGACCTTCTCCATAGGGGAGTAGTGATACTCGACACCAATCAGTTTTCAGCTGAGGTAGTAGAGCGGCTGCTCTTTGCCTTCCTCATTGATTTGCGCCAACAGGGCCCCCAACGAAGCATCCATGGCAGCGATGTAGAGTAGGAGGGGTTCACCCTTGACTGGTGCCCCCAGGACTGGGGGAGTGAGGAGTACTCCATGATCTACTTGAAAGTCGCCTGGCACTCCGAGTCCCATATATACGGGGTGTCTTTCTTTATGAGCTTACTGAAGGGCGCACATCGACAAGAGAGGATGGAGATAAACCTCCGAATGTAGGTCAGTCTTCCTTGAAATGACCTAAGCTCGGTTAGATTGCTGGGTGATGGAAGCTCTTGGATCGCCTTGATCTTACTGGGGTCCACCTCGATTCCTCGGTACCAGATGATGAAACTGAGAAACTTACCACTGGATACGTCGAAGGCACATTTCATAGGGTTCATCTGGAGCCCATACTATCGAAGATGCTCGAAGACCTAGCGTAGATCGCGCAGATGGTCTTCCTGCCTTTTAGTCTTGATGACGAGGTCGTCGACGTAGCATTTGACGATATTGTGCAGCATCTTGTCGAATATTTTGGTTATGGCCCTTTGGTATGTAGTGCCAGCATTCTTCAAACCGAAGGGCATGCACTTGTAATTGAAGACCCCTTTGGGGGGATCTGAAGACTGTGTGATTTTTATCTTTGAGGGACATCTCGATCTGGTTATAACCGAACGACCTGTCCATGAAAGACAGAGCTTTATGTCCGGTGGTCATGTCGATCATCGTTTCTGTGATCGGGACTGGAAAAGTTATCCTTTGGACATGCTTTATTGAGGTCCTGGAAGTCGACGTAGATGCGGAGTTGATCACTTTTATGCTTGACTGGGACAATATTGGTGAGCCAAATCGGGTAGATGCATGTCTCGATGAAGTTGACCTCCGCCATCTTATTGACTTCGGTCAAAACCTGGAGTTCCAGCTCATGGTGCATGCACCTTTGTAGCTGTTTGACTGGAGTGGCCGAGGGAGAAATGGCTAGCTTGTGCTCCGCTATGGAGGGGCCTAGCCTCGGCATCTCCTTGTATGTCCAGGCAAAGCAGTCTTTGTATTCGAGTAGGAGTTGCTTGTAGTCCTACCTTTTTTACTTCAGAGGCAAGCAGTGCTGACGAACGTTGGCTGGGGGGCTTCATCTTCGCCCAAGTTGATTTCCATGAGTTCGTCGACAGTTGCCTGGCCACTATCCTCCAGCTTGGGAGGAGTGGGTTGGAAATTGATGAAATCTTCATCGTCAGTGTCGGCTCTGTGCACTTCTGGGTCTTCGAAGCCACCAGTTAAAGTTGATGGAGCTGGGAGTTTGTTGTTGCTGAGCTCGGACTGAGATTATTCTAGACTGCCAACGCCTGGCTGACAATTATCAAATGGTGCCATCGAAGCTTGGTTGGAGTTGCCTGCTAAAGCTGGCAACACTTCATGGCCATTGTGCGGAGAACCTTCCTCATCAGGAAAGTTTGTCGAACCAGACTCTTTGACTGGCTGGGAGACATTGGGGGCTTCCTCTGCCCCAATGTCCTTACAGGTGGACGACGAAGATTCACTGAGTGCTTGAACTGGGGTACTGTGCCTGGTGGGGAGTGAGATCATGATATCCTCTTCCTCGTCCCTGGAACTGTCGAATTTGGTGTCGACATTAACTTGGTTTCCGATTGGCTGCACCGGGCTTATGGCGTTGGCCGCGTAATAGATGCAGAAGTCCAGGTCTTGGTCGTAGTGGAGTCCCCTAGTATCTTTGTGGGAGAACGAGGGTTGCCCCGGGAGCTGGGAAGGAGTCCACAGTCGGTGAAAATATTCCCGCCGTGCGGAACCTTGCCATTCGAGAATATGCTGCTTGAGGCACATCTCCCGGATATGTGGTGACAGGTTGTCCAATACTTAGACGGCTTCTAAGGTGTTGTCGACTTGTTTGGGCCAGCCAAAGTCATCTTCTGGTGGGGCTTGAGGAGCCATGTCTCCTTTGTAGAAGACAATGGGCTTGTCCCTATTAGCCTTCTTCTTGCTTCTGAGTTGTCATTTGTAGGTAACGACAAACGTTGTGAGCTGCTCGACCTTGTGTTCATCTGATGCACATGCGAGTTGGATGCAGTCTGGTGACAGGCATATGCTTTTGTCGATAGCTCGACTAATAAGATTAGCCCCGAAATCAATTCTGCGCCTCTCAGGGCAATCTGAGGTTGACTTGGAGTTGAGGCATAGTCGGTGAAGCTTGGCCTTCTCCTTGTCAACGGAGAAGAGATCCTCCTCGTCTTCCTCTGAAAGCCAGCCATTACTTTTGCTCTTGATTATGGGGTATGGATTGATCCCCCTGAAATAAAGCGCAGCATCGGCAAGGTTGGCTGGCCCCATGGGCCCATCAGGGTGGGCGACCTCGCTGGGGCCCAGCGAGGTGGGCTCGCCCCCCCCCCCCGGGGGCGGTCGCTCGTGTGTGCAGGCCAGCAAGGTCAAATGACCCCGTGGCACCCCTTTTGGCCCCTCTCCGGGTGTTTTCTCCTTTTTTCTGTCGCCCTAGGTCAAGGAGAAACCCTAGCTCTGCATTTATTGTCCCCCAAAGTCCATTCTTCGCCGTGTGACAGTAGTACGTCGGTGGAGACTCGTGCAGGAGCGAAGTCTTGTTTGTTTGTTCTTTGGTTGCGCGTTGCCGCGTGAAGAGGAATCTTAACATCCGTCTGTGCCGTGTGATACATTTGCTCAGCTACTTTGACAGGAGCGCATGCGTATTTTCCTCTTAATCTTCCTTGCTGCGACGCCGATTGTGATTGTATGGTTGGGTCAATAGGCCCTAAATTGCGGAGGTACTCCGCAGCCCGACGTCATCTACGCTACACCGTATTTTTTCGTCGATTGTTTTGGAATAAAATTCTCAAATTATTTCGAGAAAATTACGGGTGCAACAAATGCCCCCCACGGGACATCTGTCACGGCCGGAGGCGGGGGCGGACGGCCTGTGCCCTTTGAAGGGAAATATGATTACATGTCCTTTGCATGGACTTTGAGCTTTGTAGGACTGCGTTCAATGTTTATATTGCTGTCCTGGAGTGTTTGGCCTGACGTTCCTCTTCTATTTTTCCTTTCTCTACACTTATAGGCATGGCTCGCAACAGCGGAGACGGAGGTCGGTCGAGGGCCAGGGGTGCTGACGAGTGCCGGATCGAGCGCACCGACCGACGCATGCCACCTTTCCCTCCCCGCGTCATTGATGATGACAATTTCAGCCGGCTCAACTTCGGCTACTAATGGGTCGTTGAGGACCCCACTGAGAGTGCCGGGGAGAATGAAGGGCTCGTGGATGTGTCCCATATCACGAGGTGAGACGGCATCTATACATACGATCGCTCAGGGGGTATTCACGTCACTACCCCCTGGATCGTCACCTCTATTGATTCCTCCAGCGCTTTGCACCGATCAACATGGAGGATCCCTCATTGCCCGAGGAGAGGCGCCGCCTTGAGCGGGCCATATTAGTAGGGAGGGACAACATGCAGGGGTTATGTTCCCAGACATACCCGAGCTTTCCGGAGGGCTTTACTCGGCAGAGGTAGTACCCAGATCGATAGAGTCTGGGCTCTTTTCAGCTACATGAGAGCCTCACAGTCCGAGCTACACCACTAGCTCCAACGCTTTGGCACATGCATGGACAGAACAAGACCATGGAAAAGATCGTAGCTGGCCTCTTCCTGACGCCTACAGGGGCGAGTTTTGCACAGGAGTATGCTCATGACTACATGGTTAAGAGGATTCTAGCACTGAAGACCCCCAATTGGTACGGGAAATGGTCAGTTGTCCCGTCTCATAGCTATCACCAGGGTGCGACAGAGTGGCTCTAGGGCATCCTGACTGTGTATCGGTCAGTGCTGGACAGGGTAGGGATCCGTCATGCAGTGACGGCCGCTTTGTACTCCTACCCTTGTCATACAGGCCTGCTACAGGCCTTGGCAGAGGCCAATTTGATATTTATTATGCACGCTGGTGGTTCAAGGACAGCAATGTCTTCCGGGAGCACCGCGATGCTATTCGAGTTGCTGAGGAGCAGCACTTGAGGAAGGAAGATCTGCCTCCTTTGTTTGTGGACCCAGCCTTCATTAGATCTCATTTTTCTGGAGCCGCCCGGGCTATCAGTGACATTGAGAGATAGTGGCGAGAGAAAGGCTAGACGGTTCTTGTAGACAGGAGCCAGTATAATGGGGCTTTGAAGCCCTTGAAGAGTACGTCGACATCAGCATCTGCATCTCCTCGTTCCTCAGCCTTAGGGGCAGCCCTAGGCTCTTCAAAGGCTTATTCTTGGTGGGAAGACTTGCAGGCATCTTGCGGGGTAAGGAGGAAATCTCAGTTGTCCCAGCCGATACCTGATGGAGCACTCGGGGGCATCACTTTCGCAGAGTGGAGAGCCCGCGTGATTAACGTCGTGGGCTGCACAGGCCCGGTAGAGTATATCTCAGGTCTGGAGATGGCGGTGACTCCCATTGCCATTTTTGAGATTGCCAAGGCAGTAGCCCATGTCCTTTGATTGAAGCCGGAGCAAATTTTGAAGCCTGTGAAACCGATACTCCTATGGCGGATGTGGGAGGACAAAGTGAAACTCAGAGAAGTAGGCACCTTAGCCATAGTTCAGGGGCACCCACGCTAGTCTGATACACAAGCTCCCAAGTCTAATACACAAGCGGTTGGTGGTGGGGACCGTAGGGATGTCCCGCTCCCAAGGTATGATCGATTCGCCCCCATTGAGGTGAATTTGTAGGTCACCGACAAGGATAGTCTTGTCAAAATTGCTGGTTGCGGCAATAAGCCGCCTGCCTTTACGACCATGGCGACGTTTCTTCTGGGGAGCCGAAGAAGATTCGACTCCATGGTGGTGGACCGAGAGAACCCGGTCCCCCATTGTCAGCGACGCAAGGCTGTCAACTGAGAATACGGGGGTTGGCCCTTGGGGCATGAAGCCTGTACCAGGAGCCAGCGACTAGGTGACTCGGGTGTAGGCTTTTGCCCGAGCCGATAGATGGGTGGCTGATTCTTGAGGCGATGCTCTTGCACCGAGAATCAACATTGTAGAAGATGCTGGGGTGTCAGCAACCTGAGGTTGTGAGCCTACGTTGATCCCTGACGGAGTAGGGGCATGGGATCGAGGGCCCACAGTGAACATTGGAGTTGCCACGTCCCATAGAGGAAGACCTATACTGGGAGTCGGCGTTACTAGATGGTAGGGGAAAGACCCTGTGGTAAGGCTGAGAGGCCAGGGACTCGATGTGGAGAGTCCACACCGGGAACTGACCTTGAGAAGTCACGGGGTTGTGTGCCCAGGCTGGATGCTGAGGGGCCTTGAACTCGAGGTTGAGGACCCACACCAGGGGATGGCCCGATTGGGACTCGAAACTGAGAGCCCAAAGGAGGTACTGACTTGGCTAGGGCTCAGGGCTGAGGACCTGAGTGAGATGCTGAGGAGCCAGGTACCCAGGGATGAAAACCCGTGTTGGGTGCCAGCATGGCTGGAGCTTGGGGTTGGAAGTCTGAGTAAAATGCTATGGCGGTGGTCGAAGCACGGGGCATAGAGCCCATACTGAAAGTCAGTCGAGGCTGGACCCGAGGGCTGACACTGGCCTAGGAAGGAACTGATCTGGGACCCCTACAGGGGCTGGTGGTGGAAGGCCCGAGCCTGACCCTCGAGCGGGCTGCTGATGCTAGAAGCTGGTACAGTGTACCTACCCCGTCGGCAGGCACAAGTGCTGAGGGTAGCTGTGGGGTAGCCACGAGGACCACACCCAAGAAGTAGGGTGACCCGATGACTGGGGCAAAGCTACTGAAGATGATCGACGTCGCCAAGTAGCCCACCCGTGCGTGGGTGGCGATGACAATGGGGCCATATGTGACGACTGCCATGGTTGCTGGAGCACTGAATACGATGGAGGTGACGGTCGCTGATAGTTGTCGGGCACGGTCCGATAGTCAGAACATGAGCTGGGAGCTACTGGGAAATACGCACGAGTAGCCCTCCTCTGCCTCTCCTACAAGGGCAAGAAAAGGGTATCACGGCTTCTAGGCTGGCACAAGCTTCTCTTCAACAATAGAAGGAAGGCAGGAGACATCCCACCGGGCATGCCATCCTTTTAGTCACGCAGATTTCTGGGATCCAGTGACCGGACTGAGGGAAGGGATGAAGCGATGAAGGGAAACATGAAAGTGTGACATATCTTGGGTATCTCCCTTTATAGCCACATCCCGCTGAAGGCAGTACAAATCACTCACCTTTTACGGAGAGTTGAGAGGGAATCGAACAACATGGGGAATTCTTGGGATCAGGGTAACTAAGCTGGGGTGCGGGCGTGCCAGTCGATTTCACGACAACCACCCATGGAACTAAAGGTTGATAGGGAAGCGTCGCCAGGACACGTCACGTAAGCTCGGGGGACCAGGAGACACGAGGAGAGAAGGGAGGTTCCATAGGTGTGAGTGCGCAAGTGATTGTGGGGAGTCGTGTACTAGACGTCTATCCCCCCCGACCGCAAGCAGTCAATGTTTATTTACATCGGATTGAATCTGAACACCTTCGTTCCATGTTGAAGAGGAGTCTGTATATAACTGAAGCCATGGGTAGAGGGCTGGGGGCATTCCACAGCTATAGGTGCACGTTTCACCGGGAGGTGTAGCTTGCTAGAGTCAGGGGTACTAGACACACACTGGGTGCTACGGAGGAGGACTGGGGCCCAAATGTTGAGTCTTTCTGAGTGATTTTGATGATAACAAAACCCTGAACTTAGTT